>VXBI01010369.1:262-32874 GCA_013397375.1 Toxostoma redivivum
CCATGGGCGGGGCACCGGCCCTGGGCCCAGGTGTCGGCAGCCCCCGCCTCACCTGGCCAGGGACGGAGCCGCAGCTGCTGTGCGTGTTCTAAATGACAGTGTCATAATAGAGGCTTTGTATTTATGTGTGAGCTTTTGCACGTTGTTATTAATCACAGGTATTTTTTTACGGTACCATTTATGCTTATCTTTAACTGGTTTTGGTATAATATAATCTGTCCGTTTATGTATGCCTCGTATAGTTTGTATAAATAATAATATTATAAATATGTTATATCTTAGACCGCAGCATAATATTAAAATAGAGACTAGGGTGGGGGTTTTTTTGTTCTGTTTTTTGGTTTTTTTTAATGTAACTAACTCACAGAATGGTGTAAAATAATTAGGTGATCCCCCACACTTGTGGACTATCTTATCTGAAGGACAAGACAACAATGACAAAAATCCAGAACATCTAGAAGAAGAATTTATTGACTCCTCATTATGAGGGAGTGTAAAAACAACAGGATGGAACCACGAGAAGAAATAAAATATATTGATCTAATCAACAGGATGACATGCCAAGGCAAAGGTTAAAACCAAGCAAGAAAATCCCTGAAACATCCAAATTCACAGGAATGTTTGAATAATGTATGAACTCATTAATATGTATGTACCCTGTAATGTAACAGTGTATAGAGAACATTGTTTTACACTAAGGTGTGTTTTCTGGCCCATTGACAGAAACACTCCAGTGCTGGATATTTGTTACTTTTTATCTCTTGTTAAACTTTTAAAAATTCTGAAGTGTGAACTTTGTTTGTTACATGGGCAACCTCATCCTCACAGGGAAGGATTTCTTCCTGATATCTAATCCAAACCTCACTTTGTGCTCTTGTAAATTATCTTGTCCCATCTTTCCTGAAAGTTTCTGGCAGATTCTGAAAGGCCACTTAGACCAACCCAAAGCTGGCCCTCTCTTCTCCTGGCTGAACAATATCTGAGTCATCTGAGAATGCTCTTACTAAACCAAAAAAATTGTTTAAAGCATTTCTGTGGATTCCAGAATCCCTTTGGCCGAGCTTTGCTGGGTGAACTGAAGGTCTCTCAGGATGCTCTGTATCACCATGGACAGTGGAAAAATGGTGGGTCACATGTCTGGTTATTAAAGGTGTGTTGACAGATGTCTTCATGCCAATATTGTGGCTATTTTTAAAAGAAAAATACACATTTTGTGTTGGTACAGCTGAATCTGTGCTTGCTAAATGATGTTGAGAAAGCAGCCATGAGCACCATCATGATCTGTTGTTTTGGTGGGACTTGGGAGTTCACATTTAGAAATAAATTTATCAGTTTATTTCCCTCTAGGAGAGGGTCCCACTTCAGCACTGCTTCCACACTTTTGAAAAGGCAAGCAAGACACAATAGTGAATTTCTGATCTCCATGTAATACATACAGTGATGCAAAACCTGAGATTCAGGAGCTCTCTGCATTTCTTGTGACTCTCTGAGGCTTACCTGACTACTGGAGAAATATTTATCTTTTAAATCCAGCAATGAAAACTTATTGATAAAATCTGACAATACCAGCTTTCAAATAAAATGACAGCTCTAAAACTGACAGGGCTCTTAAAATCAAAGTAGAATCTTGGCAGCAGCAGAAGTTAGGAGGTTATAAAATCGGCCAGCTCTGTCTAGCTGCTCTGTTCTACACTTTCCTTTGAGATTCATCTCTTCCTTTCTGTATAAATTTTTCTTTTTTTCATTCTGTTAGGAAAAATCATTCTGATTTTAACAATAATTATTTGGACATAGTTTATTATACCATCTTAACCGTAGCTAAGTTGGAATTATGAAATTAATTAAGTAATCATGAATTTAATGACTTGTTTGCAATGTCAGGCAATGTAATGTTATTTCCAACTACACCCATTTACAGTTTACATTATATCATTCTTCAGCAACAGTTTAGCAATGGTTAGTTAAATGCTCAAATCTGTTTTTTTTCTTCTTTTCAATTAGCTCTAACGACCTTTTTCAGTTTTCTCTGCTGTCTCTATTTTTCTGTATTAAGCAGTGCCCTTATTAGCCAGTCCACATTCAGAGAAAATAGAGAATAATTCCCAACAGCCTGGCATCTCTATGCACAAATTTAAGAGTTTTTAAACCAAATTATGTAGCATTATTTATTCATCATAACTCCTAAGTGCTCAACAAAGTGTTGTCCTCAAATTTTCTCAAATTGCCACAATGCTGCTCATACTGCTTTAGCCAAGTGCTCTTCAGTGAAACCTTGACATTGAAGTGACCTCTAAGATTCAGGAGCAGCTGGCACAAGATGCCAAAATAACTTGTGGTGTGAGTGAAAGCAAGTGCACATGTGAGAAATGGAGAAAACTGAGCAAATGTACATTCAGGCCTTGAGTTAATTTAGTTTTGATGAAGTAAAACTCAGATGACATTCCTGATTTTAGCAAAACATGAAGAAAACCACCAAAGTCAGGTGTGGGGACACCACACATCACTGAGAACACAGGAGATGTGTTGTTTTAGTGCTGGTACATTGCAATTACTGCACCCTTGTGTGAGTGATGGGGAAAAGATGTGCAACCATCAGGCTGCAGCTGCATCATGTGACAAAAGTCATCCCACAGCTGCTCTTAGTTCCCCTTGCTGGGTTTGCCTGCCCTCCTGGGACAGATGGCTGCTTGCTTAGCAGAGTTATGTCATTTCTTAAACTCTGATTTACAAATGCTTTGCAAATCTCCATTTGGAGTTTTCAGCTGTGGCTTAAAATTGTTTGTGTTGTACCAAACATTGCTGCAGGATTTGCTGGAGACCTGCTTTTGAAAAGCTTGCTATAGATCAAGTGTCACTAGATCCACTTCACAGCCTCCTCAGCAGAAGTTAAAGCCTGGTGTTTTCTTTTGGAAAATGTTTTTAGTCATACTGCTGCAGTTTAGTGTTCTTCCCCCACCCCACTCCAGTTTCCAGGGCTGAGAAGCAAATATTCCATGGATGAACTAAGGACCTTTATGGCCATATAAACTCTGCAGGTAATTCCAAGCAAAAGGAGTGAAGGGAAATAATGTAGCTATCCCAGTAAGAAAAATTTCCATGGAAAAGCCTCTCAACACCAAAAGGAAACAAACAAAAAACTCCCCAGAAAACCACAACTGTGCTTAAGGCAAGCAGACAAAGCTCACTTTGGCAGACACTGCAATGCAGTATTTTGGCTCAACTCCGAGAGCAACAGTGTGGCCTGAGGGTGGAAACGAGGAGTTGTACAAACTGTTCTTAACTTGGCTTCATCTCTGAAGCAAATGGATTTCAGAACTATTTATTTCACAACACTGCAAACATGAAACTCCAAAAAGCCACTGCTCTGTAGGTGCTGACATTGCTCCTTATGGTTTCATATGTGATCTCAGTGCCCTTCAGGCACACAACCACAGAGCTCACAGAGATCACACAATTACCTTACAGCAAAGTGATCAGACACTGATAAGTGTGAGGTGTTCTGAGCATCCCCAAAACCTGCTTTATTTTATATCTGAGCTGATGAAATAGGCCTTTGAGGATGACTGACTAGCCCAGCAATGAGACCTTACAGCTCTTAACATTCTCCCTCTAAACAGACCAAAAGGTTCAACCATGCAAGGCTGCAGAAGGAGCTCACTCCAAGCATATCCAAAAGGAAAATGATTCTGGGTTAAAGAGAATTCATAATTCAGTGGCAGAATTTCCATTTGCCAGACAAGTCCTAGGCTTCTTCTTGAGAAGTGCAGCTGACAGATCACCAGAGCAGCAATTCAGTTTTCAGTCCCTGGGAAAATTTCTGTTCTCCACGTTTCTGGAATTGAAGAAGAAAGTTAATAGTCTTTGTCTTAACTGCACTGGAGGAAGGAGAAAAAAAAAAAAAAAAAGAGTAATTACTCAGTATGCTACCAGAAGAGAAAACACAGTATTTAACTTAACCACAAACAGGAAACATGTTGCTCAGTCACCCAGCAGTACATTCCCAGCCTTTCATCCAGAAATTCTATGTCATTAGCACAACCACTGTACCACAGAAAACACACCACAATCCTTCCCCTGCTCCTGTTGAGCTGGGAGCTTTTCTCTCTTCTGTATCAGTGTCATCCCTGCAGTCAGTTTCTACTCCATCTCTTCCTCCATTTTGCAGTTTTAGTTACAATCGATTTACATTTAGGAATTTTTAAAAATTCCTGAATTTCTCTTCAGAAGGAAATCAGTCTAAGCTTGTTTACAGAGCATGAGAATGTGGTAAACAAAAAGAAAAGCATGGGGTTGAATAGCTTATCTTAACAGGTGGGAAAATAGGATTAGAAGTATTAACTGCTAAGCAATTAAAATAAATGAAGAGCGTTAATTGCATATGAAT
Source organism: Toxostoma redivivum (assembly GCA_013397375.1). Classification (NCBI taxonomy): domain Eukaryota; kingdom Metazoa; phylum Chordata; class Aves; order Passeriformes; family Mimidae; genus Toxostoma; species Toxostoma redivivum. The sequence continues at coordinate 4,647 of VXBI01010369.1, forward strand.
AGATAGTCTCTATTGACAAAATGATCTCACATTCTACAAAATACTCTTTCAGACTACTTAATAAATATTCTTTATGTGCAAACTTAAATCCACAGAAAATCCACTCACTGATAATTCAAAGAATTATTTGTTTGCTAAAGCTTTATTTAATCTAAACCATAATTTCCTGTCTTTCTAGAGGCAATAATTGAACATTATATAATGTTCCTATAAATGAAGCCACAAGAAGTTCCTATCACACATGTATAAAATTTATTAGTGATTCAAAGGTACATTAAAACATTTATATTAACCTTTCAGCAGTGACATTTCACGTTACAATCATGCACAATATCACAAATGTTAATTAAATCCACGGCTGATCCTGAGCATTCCTTTAAATGGCTCAGGATGACACTTGGGCAAGGTTAATTCTCCATGGCTGCAGTTTGTTTTTAACCAGCTGCACCACAGCTCATTTATTTTGGTTTATTGGGCTTGAACTTTTCACTTCTGAGCCAACTTACATGTTTTGCCTTGTAGGAAAAGGAAACTGAGTTCCCCACCTATTGTTTAGGAAAGATTTCATGTTGAATATGTTGGGGAGGTAATTTACAGCAAACCTCCAGTTCAACCTGACTGATTAAATCCAGCTCTGATTTCAAATCTAAGGCTGGATGAGCTAGACCATTATTATATGGAAATATGAGGCTTACTTGTGTCAAGGCACTTTTTTCATTAAACTAAATAATTGTTTTAATTTGAAAAAAAAATTTTAAAAAAAGTTATTTTAATTTACTTCAGGCCAGGCTCCTTTAGTACTTAGGAAACAAAACATCAATACAGTTTTTAGGTTTATATTTTCCAAAGTGTTACTTCTCTGTTACAAGCATTTCCCCTCCTTGAGGCAATGAACTGGATTAGGTGAAATCTGTTGTCACTCTTTTTCTCCATTTTGACCACTCAATCTATAATTCCAGATCCCAAAGAGGTTTATCTTCCCCAAAAGATTTTCTGCTTTAAGGTTTTAACGGCACAATAAGAAAACATAGTTCTTGCTCCATTCATGCTTTTTAGAAACAATGGATGTATAAAAAATAGCACAGAATTATTTCAGAGGACAATGTAAAAAATATAAGAAATTATTTTGCTTGATTTTGGACTTTTCCCACAAGAAAAACTTAGCAAAGTTCTGATATATGAAGTAATGGTAATTAGTTAACAATTTATTCTCTTTTTTTCCCTTTACCTTATTCATATCCTATTCCATTGAATAATCAGAACTTTTTGCAGCACTACTTCTATTTATTCCCAACATTTTATATTCTAGGATACAACTGCTCCATGTGAATAAAACACATTTATGCCTCATAACACTTTACGAGTTTTCTTCCAAGCCTGAAGGCCTGAAGATGATCTATACAGAGAGAGAGAAAAAAAATATTAACATTGCCACTAAACACTACATCCCAGTTTTTAAACCTACAAATATTATTACTCACATGTGCTACCCCACCTTACAGTTTTTAAACAATACACTACATCTTTTTGATTTAGAGTTAAATCCCAACAGTGACTGTGGATTTAGAGTATTCAAGGTCTTGGTAAAAGCTCCTCATTTTTTACTCTTTTTCTGCCATCTCTGGTGTTTTGGGCACCCACACCTCTGCTTGGTCTGTGTGTGACAGTGCAATCCTGTCACTGCCTGCAGTTCTGCAGAAGGAAGCTGAAAAGCTCTTTCTTCACACTGGGACTTTTTTTTTTCCTCTTGAAGGCTCCTGGAGGCTTTTTCTCTCTGTTCTGCACATCCCCATGGCTCAGTTCTCAGCTTATCTGGCTGTGAAATCTTCCCCAAATTGTTTAGAAAATATCTTTTGATGTTCGTATCTCACAGCACAATTTGCTTCTCAAACATGACTGAACAGTTGTAAATAAACTCCTTTTATTTACTACCAGGCTTCCCTTGACCACATTCAGCACCAGAGACCTTTCTCTTTATCCTGCTTTTGTACATCTTCACAGCTTTTCACAAAAACTAAATACCACAGCCATTCTCTTAATAAACCACATTTCTACAGTGCCCAGGGCTGCTCAGAGCACAGCAGAACCAAACTGGGATTTAATGGTCAGGCTGGAAACTTTCCTACTTTGTTTATTTTGACTACAAAGAAAACTCTATCACAATGTTTATAATTTCTATACATGATACAAACCCCTAACAAATAAGAATTCTTCAGTGCAGGGAATGAACAATTACCAGTGAAGTAGCTTGAAATATCTCTCTCCATAGCCCACACTTCAACAAGCAGATTTCTGGGTGGAAATAAAGTTCATTTTGATGGAAATAATGCACATGGTGAAGGCATTAGTGATGCTAATGGAGAGCCTTCAGGCAGATGGACAAAAATAGGCCTGATTAAAGCTAAAGATCATGGTAAGAAATCTTTGTTCAAATTGTTCAATGGAAGAATAAGAGAAAAACTTGTGGAATGTTCACTCATGGTCATTGCCTGTTCAGCACATTAATAATAGTTTCAATTACTAGAAAGAAATGGATTTTTATTTTGTATTTAAATGTTCTGCTCTTTTGAGTAGCACATATTTATTGGTGGGACTTCCATTGCCACATCTGTACCAAAGGTTTTTCCTTTTCCTTTTCCTTGGCTATGGTTACTCCACTAAAGCAAAGTTTTGGGGAGAATAAAGGGACACATTTTACAAATGTGTCCTTTTACAGGAGCTAACAGTGAGATTATTTAAACAGCTTCTTTCAAGGGGGATAAACCAGGGACATGATGCAGTTCTTTAGTATGTAAACTAATTTTATTATATAATTGCATCACATTATTTAAAAGACTGAGTTAAATATCTTGAAAAGCAGGTATTGCAGCTTTGAGGAATGAGAATTACACTCAGCAGGGATGGTTTTGGTATACTCCCTATGTTGATTTTAGTTACTCAATATTTGGGTTTAACTTAAGAGTCTTTAGTAACTTGCACTGAAATCAACCACGTTTATCTTTTCTGAGGGAAAAACCTGGCTCTGAAGTCAAATATGCATCCTTGTCATCCAGCATAGCTCCAGCAGGATGGGACTGTGTAAAATACTGCACAAAACAAGGATCTGCTCTTCTTTTACATTTTTGGTTTGTTCTGAATTATTCTTTTGTGTTTTTTAGTTCCTCAAACACTGCTCACAGTGAACTTACTGGTGAGAAGCAACATTCTGCAACCTGTAATCTAAATTCTTTGCTTGTCCACTTAGTCCTTTTCATGAATAAATCAAGATGGCATGTGCTAAAATAATGACAGTGAGAGCAAGATTAACTCTGATCTTGTCCTGCACATGCACAATTGTCTGTTTTTAATCAGAAAAGTGCCTGAAGATGAGTTTGAGGCTCAGCCCAAGAGAACAGACATTAGACTTCATTTAGTGTAAGAAGAAGTGACTCTCAGGGTGGAAATGGTTCATATTTCACTCATTTTATCCACAGCAAAGTGGATTTGTTCAGCAGCCTTAGCAGTAAAATGAATAAGGGACAAAAAAAGAATAGTTCTCTGCCAGGTTAGTCTGCTGAGCTAATCCTCACCTGTAGTGTCCCTAATTCTGGGAAAGGGCACCAATGTAGCAGTGACAGATTACCAGGCTAACAGTAATATTCTGTCACCTTTAACTCTCCACTAAAAGCGCTCTGGTTAGTGAGATGTGACAGTTTCTATTGTGAAAATTGACAAAGTTTTTATCCTTTCCTGCTGCCACACTGATTTAGGGACCAGCACTGTGCACCAGGCTGCCACAGTCCTCAGCCATGTGTTTGAAGATCAATGGAAATTGTGCAAAGAGGGCAAAGTCTGTAGGCTGAGGGCAAGTGAGGCTCATCAGCCATATCAGTGGATATTATTGCCTATTTCTGGGTCATCATGTTCTTTATTGAGTCTTCAGTGTTAATCCAAAGATGCCAATGCAAAACCCTCTCCTGCACGTGGCAGATGGTTGATCCATTGCTTAATGCATTACAGGAAGGTGACAAAACTCCAGTGATAAGGATAGGACAAAAAATGCAAGTTTATGTGTAGGAGAATGTATGTTCCATTTGCAGGAATGGGTTTTGACCATTTTTTGGAAGAACCTGGTGTTTCAGCCAATCTTAAAATTTCAGAATAGAACTGGTATGGAAATCAGTGGATGAAATTGTTCAAGGAGAACATAGCAAGAAGAGGGAGTAAAAATCCAGAGGAGAGAGCAGTGAAATCTTCACAGACAGCTGGAGAGAGGTGAGACTGTCCCCAGGAGGCTCTGAAAGAGAGCCAGGAGGGAGCCCAGGGCCAGGGGTGGCTGTGTCACCTGCTGGAGGTGTCTGATGGCACCACAAAGGTCAGGGATGGTCCCGAAGTTCATTCTAGACTCCACTGAGTGCTTTCCCTGCACTCTATGGGGTGGAACTGCCACGGAGCTCTATGGCCCTGTCACTGCTGCAATTTAGGGCTCTGTGATGTAAATCATGGTTATTGCTTGTTGGGGGGGATTCGTCTCTTTAAATTGCTCCAATTTGAACCTCCCACCCCCTAATTAAGGACACTATTTTAACAACCTGAGGGTGGGGAGTATTCTTTCCCTGGGGGCTGCTTCTGTGCAGGTAACAGCTCACTTGGTTCTGAAGTTTTTGCTGTAAAATTTCTCTTTTCCTTTTTTATGTATAGCTATCATAATTCTATTAATAGGATGTTATTGACTGCAAGTTGCTTCAAATTTTGTTTGGTCTTTGGTGGCTCTTTAATGCATTAGGGCTGCTGCAAAAGGAGTTTGGTTCTTTTGTTTCTGCCTGTTACCCCTTCTGTCTCCTGGTGCTTTTTTTTTTTGTCTACACCAAATGCCCATGTGACTGGTGTTAAGTGGATTGCAAAAGTGATCTGGGTTAAAATGTATCTTATTTGGGAAAAAATGGCTGATTTTAGCTCAGCTTTTTGAGCTTGCTTGTTATGTTTGCTGTCAGAAATGCCTGTAGTGATAGCAGAGGGGAGACTGGTGAGGAAGAAAAGTGAGAAATCCCTTCCCAGCCCAGTTCCCTGCTCAGGAACGAGGCTCCTGCTCTGAGCTGCCCAGCCTGGCTGCAGGAAATGGCCCCGTTTGGGGAACAGCTGTGACAAGGCTGGAAACCACAACCAGGGGAGGGCAAAAGGCAGAACTGCAGCCTGAGCTTGGTTTCGTGCTGGTTTAAGGGTTAAAGAGGGAAAATGTTCATAAGAAATTCTAGGTGAAAATAGGAGGAGCTTAATGAAAGAGATCCACACAACAATTATAATGTTCCAACTAGGGAAACTCGCTTTTATCTCCTGGGAGTTTGCTTGTGTGGCCAGCAAGCATTTTGCTGATGTTTTATTAGCCTGGTGAGTGTGCTGCTCTTAATGAAATAACTTGTTAAACCCAAGTTATGATTTAAGTTAGTGCTTTTTGTTTTGAACTGCTGGCATTTCACATTTGTGAGCCCTCTGGAGCTGAAGGGGCCTGAGAAGTGCCTCAGGCTGTATTTTAGCAGCACTGTGGGTCTGTATTTGTAATTATACAAAGAGGTAGCTTTTGTCTCACTTTCATGGGAAATATCAACTTCCAGTACTTTTATGGCAGCTGAAGAGCTTGCCTGGATTTAATTACTTTTAGACCAATCAGTTGAAATAAAGAAGAATGTTTTTGTTTATTTCTGGTTCTTTTTTCATATTAATGTAATATTTTAAATAAACTGCTATCTTTTGGTTAAGAGTTCAAAAGGGCATTTGTGGTTTTGTTAGTTATTTCCTTTCCCCCTTTTTAATGAACCTAGTAGAGTTATAAAATGCTTATTTTTTGAAATTAAGTAGTTCATAACATCCTATGGTGTTGGTATGACTCAAATTTCCTATTTCATCCTTTATGCTCTACTGATTTAATCTTAGTATAATTTGACTAGGTATGGTTAACCTGTTAAAGTAACTCTTGAAATTAGTTTTTTCAAAGTCAATCTGACTTTAACAAACTTGTTTATTGTCTCTTTAATAACCAAATGTTTGTCCCAGGCCAGTATCTATAGTTAAGAATCTACTTAAAGCTTATTCTGTAGGTGGCTTCTAGAACACTATGACTTTTTTTTTGTGAACCACAGTGTTCCTTGAATTTTTTTTTTCCTGGCAATACAAAACTATATTTATTTCTAGTTGGCAGCTGGTTAAGCAAGCCCTGGCTGTAATGTGCTCCAACAGGAGAAGGCAGAGTAAGAGGTGATGCAGAGCAGTGCCCAAAATTCCCTTTGAGCTGAAGGGTGCAGGGCTCAGGCTTGGGATTGATGAACTTTCAAAAAAATTTTATCTGGATTTGCTTTCTGATAGAAAATGCAGCAAATGCAGGGCTCAGGTCCTGGGTCTGAGGAGTGTTTGGGAGCCTCACCTAAGTGAGGTTACTCAACCCCTAAATGCAATTCCATGGGTGGCAGACTCAAGTTAAAAATGTTTTGACCCTGTGAAGGTTTAGATAAGGGAGGTGATGTAATTGTGAGCAACTCCCAGTTTCTAACAACTGAGGTGTTATTTTAAGTTTCATAATCGGTTCTTTGGTTAATTGGGAGTCTTGGGCTTTGCATTCATGATGTTGTACTCCCTGAACTCCATAACAGTTCATTCCACAGATTTTGGTAAAATCTTATTTATTGTTAGGGGGAGGTAATCAAGTAAACATTCTTCTGCTGCTAAATATCGCAGCAAGCTGCTTATGAGTTAGGACTCCAGCAGATAATTCTGCATATCATTGAAAACCTTATTGGCTCTCTGTCATGATCCTTGTGTGAACAAATAAAAACTTGGGTCTGTCTTGTTCTTCCCATTCCAGAAATCATTTTGCAGTGTTCACTGAGGTTGTTTGTAGGGGAGTTGAAAAACCCCACAATTTCATCATGTAATTGTTCTGGAGCATAACACACAGCAGGCTTGGAGATTTACCATGTTACAGCCATTGTTGATTAGTAATTAGGCTTTTAAGTATCCAAAAATATAATTTCCATGCACAACAGCAATTAAGGGCAAATTACTGGATAAACACTGTACCATCCAAAACTAGAAGTATGTTTTACAGCAGCTTTGAAAGTGTTTGGATGTTGTTGTAGGCTTTTAGGTGGGAAAAGTGTATTGTCAACTCATATAAGTAAATAAAGGGGTAGATAATATTAATTAATATTCATAATTTCTTCCCAACAACAATAACTTGGGGGGAAAAACTTCCAGTTCTTTGTACATCACCTGCCCAGTAAATTTTCTTTTTGTTTTTTTGTGTGAGCTATAAAATACAAAAGCAGCAACAGCTTGTTATAATTACTAAATTGTCATTGCTAAATTATGTCTAATGCTTACACTTATTTCTGTATAAATATTTTTATATTAAGCTGGCATAATAATAAGCTTGTTATCATCTCAGCTTAGTGGCTCAGGAGTACTGTGTGTGTAAGCAGCTGGGCACTTGAGGTGCAGGAAACAATTTTTACTTGTTCTTGACCAACTGCTTGAAACTTTCCCTGTGTGGCTGCCCTGGCAGAGGGGCTGGGCCCTTCCCCAGGGTTGTTTTTTTTTGCCCCTGCAGTGCCCTTTTTTTCCCCAGGGGTTTTTGCCCCTGCAGTGCCCTTTTCCATGGGGTTTTGCCCCTCCAGCCCCCATTCCACAGAAACAGGAGTGTCAGAAGTGAGTGGCACGTTTAGAAAGCAAAAGCTGAATTTTGCAGTGCCAAGCACGGGGTGGGAGTGAAATTCCCAGCTTTGAGCAGGGACCAGGCAGCTCCTCCTGAGACTGGGCAGTCAATGCCTCTTGCTGTTGGTTTCTGCCTGTTAATTTACTAATTAAATATAGGAAACACAAGGAAATAACTGTCAGAACTATTAAATAACTCAGATATTTAACATTAGGTCCTGGGCTAATACACTTAGAAGTGAAGCTAATGAGGTGTTAAAGTGATGCACAGCAGCCAGGATTATGTTAATCTGGGTTTAGTGACACAAGCATTAGAATTTTAGAGCTTCTTTTTCAGAATCAAGTATCCTGTTCTGAAAACTGAACAAAGGAATAGAGGAGTTGGATTCCCTAAAATGAAATACATCAAGAGCATTAACAGTTGCTTATTACACATTCCTACCATGGCAGCTCTTTTTTTTGGCATAAAAATGATATATGCCAAAACTTTATTGATTGAAATGAAATACCTGCTTCTAAAACACAGCTTTTAATTATTAAAAATGTCAAATCTTTTTGGTTGTAGAAGCATTGTGAAGAAAGAAGTGGTCCAGGTAGTTAGCATGCATAGCATCTTTGGATGATTTTTCTTTTTTTCTGTAGAATGTCCTCATAAACAACTGTGTTGTGTTTGTACGTTGGAAGTTCAAGTATGATTCCAATGTATGATATCCTCCTCTTTGGGAGTTAAAATATGATTCCAAAGTAGTTCTTGTATTAATTAGTCTTGCACTGATGACCACAAGTAGTACTCAGCTGTACAGAGTATTATTTCTGCTTGTCTGTACCTTAAACTTGACTGAACTTTCAATTCAGCAAGTAAATACATGCTTGGTACACATGAGAACAACCTGAAACACCAAAAAGTTGGAATTATTCATTAGACTGATAAAAGCCTGGCTGATTTAGGAGGCTCCTGAGTGGTGCATTGCAGGAATGTGCTCAGGTAGGGAGCTATGAGCAATTTACAGGGCACTTTTAAGGAAAAACTCAGTGATTCTGGATTTTACCTTCCTGCAGCAGCACTGCCTGTGCTTGGGAATGTTCTGGAATTTTTCCTGTGCCAGCAGCAGTGAATGAGCTGAAATTAACCTGATTGATAACTGATAACATGAAATATTTACCCTCCATTGTTACCCTGTTCAGAGGTGATTTTATCTCAGAGTTTGCACCTGCCTGACACGACTGACCTGTTTAATTCTATTTATATTTCTGTTTCTCCAGAGTGAGGTATGAGCTGGTTGCCCTGCAGCAGCAGCAGGGCTGTGTTGGGTCAGGATGGGGTTTGCCCTTTGGATCTGAGGTGCAGAATTTTGGGAGAAGGGATCAAAGAGGAGGGAAGGGACAACAGGAGAATGGGAAAAGCTCATCTCTGAAGAGTCAGGGATCCTGGGAATATGTGGGCTTCCCACCCAGCCCTTCTTTTTACAAACTGGCTGCAGTTCACTCCTACTACCTCAGTTTTTCCAGTTTTCAGCTGCTCCTGCCTTTCCCCATTTCATCAGGAAATTCACTGTATTCTGTCTTCCATTAGACCAGTTCTGGTGAAATGGCAACAGTGATTTGGAGACTTTATACCAATGTCACACCGGTTCATTTGATGGTGATAACATCACCATAAGGGCAGAGAAATGAGGTATACTGGGGGGAAAAAAAAAAAAACAAACAGAAAAACAAACCAAACTTGACTGACAAGTGTTGTAAGCACAGGCTAGACCTATGTGAACAAGTCTTTATAGGAAGAGAAAACATGGATTTGACATGACTTTTCCTGTTTCTTTTTGTTTGGGTTTGGTGTTTTTGGGTTGTTTTTGGTGGGGCATGTCAGTATGTGTAACCAAGTGTAGACAAACTGAAGCTGTTGTTAGTTACTGATGAGTAATGTGGCCACAGTGAGCAGAGAGCAGGAAACAGCTTTTTGTCACACTTCCTTTGGGGCTGCTGCATCACCAGAGCTCCTGGGCCAGCTCTGGGGCACACCCCTGAGAAAAAGGGGGAAACAGCTCAGCTTGGCTGCTGGAATGGCAAATAATGGGGGTTCACCAATTATTCAGCTTCTCCTTGTGCATCCACAGGACTGAAAGGAGGTTTCAGGGTGCCAGGGATCTTGCTGCAGATGTGAGGGTTGCTATCTGCTTATATTGGTGGTAATGCTGGCTCAGGAGGGAGGATTAAATGCTCTGCTTGCTGCACGATCAGTCAAGATGTTTTTGTTTTAATGAAAAAGTAAATATGGACAAATTATAGCTTTTAAAATGTGAGCTCTTAAACAGCAAAATAAGCATAAACTTAAAGCATTGAAATGACTCCAAGTCTGCTTAAAACAATTATTTTCCCCTTGACAGACAAATAAAAGTTCATGGAAAACTTCTCAGGCTTAGGTTTCTGTGGTAGCAAATACCTATGGCTGAGAAGCTTTGAGTCATGCTGCAGATCCATGGTGGAATGTCTGTGCAATCTCAGTGGTCATTTCTGAGTTCTGCTGGTCCCTTTGGGCACCTCTGAGCTGCTGCTCTAGTTTTGAGCTGTGCTGGCAGCAGTGGCAGGGCCACAATTCACTGTCCCAGGTTTGGTTTTGCTTTGGGAGTCCTGCATGGAGCTGCAGGTGAGTGGTGAGAGAAAGGGAAGTGCTCAGCACTTAGAGCATTTACTAATTTACTACACTGGCAGTGTCCTTTAAACATTTAATTATGATTAGTATGTTAATTAAACCCTGAGTGAATTAATGCAGCTGATGATGTCCCTCTGTATTTCTGGAGCTGAAACACAGACCAGACTTGAGTCATTATTAAGCACTCCCAAAAAAAGCTGTTCAAGGGATCTAGCTGTACTAGACCTGTTGCTGCATGGAGTTCTTAAGGGATTTATTTGGTGGGGTGAGGCTGCAGACCTAACTCCTAGGAGAAATTTTGAAAGTCTGATGGTATTTATGGAGACAAAATTCTACCAATAGAGTCTTTAATGAATAGGAAAACATATTGATTTCATTATTAGAAAACATTACATATATGTATTTAATTTCTGTTTTTCTGAACACTCTCCTTAAACTAATTCCTTTTCACATTAAATCTCAGCAAATACTTTGCTTTGCAGAAAGGACTGCATACATGCTTCTTTCCACACTGGCTTTTTGCAGATAAGCTTCTCCTTTCCAGACCTCATTAAGCAGTCAGTTGAGCAGCTAAATGAGTGTTCCAAGTGGTAATGGATACTTACTCCGTGTGAGTACAACAAGATTATGAGATACTGTAAAGCTGAGCACTTCACTGCGTGGGATTATTTATATTACAAATAAATGCATCAAGCAAATAACTCAGATGTTCAAGATAGCAATGGGATATCCCACCTGTTAACAGAGCAGCTCTGGGTCACTAGATCTGGGGTTTTGTTTCCTATTTTGAGTCATCTATCTTCCAATCCATATATCTGAGCAGGTTTTGGCCTTTTTTGAAAATCAGGGCCCTATTTTAAAGTTTTTAAACCTGAATGGAAGATGAGTGGGCAGAAAGCTTCCAGTAAAATGTGTTTGTGAAAATCAAGCTGGGTTGTAGCAATCCAATGTGCACACACTCTCAGTTCCTTTTGGATTTGTAGCATTGCAGGTGGCTGTTATGATGCTTAGAAAATATTGCAAAACTTGCCTTGGTTTCTCCAAGCTGGGATTGCAGATATTCAGATATAAGTATGTGGAGATTCAAATAGTTCCTGCTTTGGGAGTTATGCAGGATCATAAAAATAAAAACAAAACTAAGGCTGCAAAAGGATAATTAATATGATGAGCAGGGGAGTTTATGAAGCTTGAATTTTCAAAGTGTTTAGCTCAAGTTCTCCTGTCTGAGGTGTAAACTCTGAAATCATTCCAGCAGATGAGGTGCTTGCCTCTTTCCCACACAGGTTTTCAGGTGTATAAGAGAAATTTCTGCTGTTTCAATACAGAAAATACCATGGATCTCTCTTCTACATTGCCACCTGTCTTCAAAGAGGTTTTAAAAGCTGTCTTTTGGGATCTCTGGGGGAAATTGGGTTAAAATGGGGATGGGAAAAAAAAAAGGTAAGGTATGTCTAACATGGATAGTTCAGAAATTTGGTGAAGCAAGCCTCCAGGTCACTATCAGAATGTTCTTTGTCAGAATCAGCACAGCATTGGTAACATGAACTGGGGAGGGCTTGAGCTGTCATCTGCTTATATTGGTGTTCTCTAAATAATTCAAGATAACTTTGCTTTCCCTGCCAAGTGACTTGTGGAACAGTAAATAAGCAGTGGGAACATGTCACACTGAGTGATGAAGGTGATTGGATCTTCAGCATTCTCCCTGCTGCTCTCTGAAGCAGATTTTCTACATAGAATTCTTCTTCTCTCAGTAAACCAGGAGCTCTGTTTTCTTTGGTTATCTCTCATGAACGTTTTTAAATAGGCTCCTGAAAAACAAACCAAAGCTTTCTACCACCTCAGCTTGCTCTGCTGTCTCTAAAGTTACCTGCAGGTTTCACAATAGTAAGAGGCTACAGCACTATTATTTCAATTTTATCCAGAAGAAAACCAATTCATATCTGAGTCTTGGCTAATTATTTCCACTCAGCTTTGTTGCATGCCAGACTTTTTAGTTGTGTTTAATGTTGTTGCTTGTTGCTCTGGAAATAATCATTAAAGGGAAATGGGTCACCACCACTGTACACTGGTAATTCTGTGAAGCACAATTTGAAATGAAGTTGCCTTTTCATAATGATGCTGAAAAGCACCAAATGCTCTCAGTAATAGTGGCTTAATGTAATTAAGTTATAAAGTTGGTTTTTTTCCCCTGAAACCATAATAGAAACTAGACACAAATTAATGGTACAGGACAGCATTTCATCTTTTGGTGTTTGAAAAGTCAAGGTAACTGCAGATGGAGATGAGCCTGCAATAAAAGCTTTCTAGAAGTGATCTCTGACACTTGGAGAGCACCAAGGCATTGCAGTTAAAAGCTGTCATTAACCTGAAGACAGGACAGAATTTTGGAGAGGCTGTGGGTCTCTGAAGGGGGAGGTACCTGTGGGTAACCAGAGCATCTTTGTTTTGAAGAGCAGCATATGTTCATGTTTTATCCTCTTCACAGAGAACATTGATTGATGTTGAAGAAATTCAGGTTTTGACCTTTACCAGTGAAGAACAGCAGCCCAGTTTCTGCACTTCCCTAAGCTGGAAGTTTTGGAAATAGGCCCATGAGTAAGAAAAATATTTCTGCAGTGCTGCAATCAGCTGGAAGCACAGACCATGACAGAGCTTTTTCAGGTAACAGGGGCAGACAGTTGGTTAGTCACCAGCTGAATTTCCTTTCATATTGTTCCTCTTTCTTTGCGCTTTAAGTCCTTGAGAAATTCTGCCACAATGTAGTGCTGTTGCTGTATTTGAATTTATCATTTTGGCAGGGAGTAGAAGCAAGGCTGTTCAAGCCTAACTCAAAACCAGAAGTGATTCTGTTGAGTCTTCATCACCTTTAGTCCCCCCCAGCTGTGCTATTCCACAATTCCTATTCATTCTTTGTTTTGTCATGTCTAGGGATAAAATAAAGATCTTGATCTGTGCTTAGACAATCTCTTCTGAAACTGGAGAGCAGAGGTGACTGTGCAATCCCACAAATGCTGGCTGTTGGGGGGATAGTGAACCCTAGATATGGAAATACTCTGGTCCTGGCACTGGGATGTGTCCTGACCATGGTAAAAGTTCAAGTTGAATGAACTTTACCTCAAAACCAGGCTAAATTGTGTAGGAGAAATCAGAACTCCTGCAGGGCAGCTGAGCCCTCTGCAGAGAGAGAGAATGAATTGGGAGCTTGGCATAAAATAATGTATTTTAGCATCATTTCATGTCCAACCCTGAGTGTTCCAGTTTCAAAATCCAGATGATGCAAGTGGCTAAACTTTCCAGGGATATAAAATTCCGTGACAAATGAGATGATTTGATTGTGTTTATTCCTACATGTATAATTCCTGTATCTCTGCAAGTCTCAGTGTTCTGTTATGGATAGAAGGAACATGAAACCACCCCAGTGTTTCCTGAGCCTGCACAGAGGACTTTGGAGTTTCCACTGATTCATGGGTTGCATTGTGATTTATGCCCTGTGGAGCTTTGTCAGATAGGAAGTGATGATGGGACAGGAAACCAGGCATTGTATGAAAACATCCATGGGTATGTAACTAGAGGAAAAAGCTGCAAAAATAATTTATGAAAGCTATTATAAAGCTGTATATTCTGTATAAAAATATATTTATGGCTGTGCACAGCTGGAAGTTATAATTGTTAAAAATATTGCAAGCCAGTGACTGATTTTTATGGAGGGAAGAGTCCAGCAGTGTGTTTGAGCAGTGTCAGAGAAAGCCCTGGAAGGACTGAATCCCCCTTTAATCAGGGCTCTCTCTGCCTTACTGCCTTTTGTAGGTTCTGCTAATGAAAGTTTTCTGAAGAATACTTATAAATTACCTCAGATATACAATTTTAAAAGCTAGCAATAAATTCTTCATCGTGAACCTCAGGCTTTATTAACTTAAACCCAGCTTTTCTTTCTGTCTGATCTAAGTTAACAAGTGACTGTGGACTGGCAGCAATAACTGTAGGAGGAGAGGTCACTGGGACAAAGCACTTCAAAATCCCAAATAATACGGGGAGCAATTAATAACCAATTAAGCTTCCACATATGCCAGAAGCAATCTGAGCTCTGAGAGGCCGTGCTCAGCAGAGAAGGCCTGTCCCAATCCAAACCAGAATTACATTTGAACCTGTAATGCCACTGAAATGTGATTCAGGGCTTGTTATTGGAGGCTTGCAGCAAGCTGTGACCCCAGAGGGGCTGTTTGGAGATGTCTATTAGCAGAGTAATAAAGAAGTTATAAAGCAAGAGTCACCTGTCTGGGAGGTGAAGATGGGCAGAAATAAGGTTGGAGAAAATTGCAGCCAGCTCTGTGTGCCCTGGCTGCTTTAGAGCCCTGCTAAAGGAGGGGGTTGAGGGATTTTTTCTACTCCAAGTGGGAGAATTGGGGCTGCTTTATTTGAAAGGAAAAGAACTGAAACAGGGGAGTGGGTTGATGGGAATAAAGAGCATTGCTGGAATTGTTACAGCTTTCCCAAACAAAATGCTGCAGAGAATACTCATGTTCATTAGAGGAGTGAATCCAAATCAAAAATTTGAACTCATGATGGATTACAGGAGGCTTTTTACTGCTGAAATAAGTTTGGTTTTTCTTTTTGTTCTTTGTGTGAGGGTTCAAGGTTTGGCCTTGTGAAGGAGTCAAAAAAAAAATCAATGTGCTAGAACAGAAAGGATTTCCATAAATCTGAGAAAACCACTACCATGGTGCTTCTTTCAGTGTTAAATACCAGATGTTTTAGAAAACAAGTGTTTTGTTATGGGCACATTCTAATAGTTCTTATCTTCATGTGATTTCTAAGCAGAATTCCCTGCTTTAAGTAATTTTAAAGGAATTTATATACCTTCAACTTGGAATAAAATTAAGATGAAAACAGCAAAGTATGGAATAGTTAGGGATTTGCTTCATCAAATGCTTCTAAATAGTGCTGTGATCTTTTATAGCATCTAAAGGAAAAAAAAACAACAAAACTCTGGGTCTGAATAGAAAATGGCAAAATTAGTGGATCCTTTCTCACCTGCTGTCACTTGAGACATCCTGTGGTGAGGAAAGCACAGCTTGGGTGGTGTTTGCATCATCTCCATCATCATTTGGTGGTTGTGGCATCTCTGCCACCCTCTGTGAGGCTTTGGGGAGTCCTGGGGGAAGTTTTTTATTGGAGTGAGCTCAGGCTGTGCTGCTGAATTCCGGCAGCATCACCTGTGGCACATTTGGGAATCTGCTGCTTCCCTCTACCGGCCACACAGAGCAAATTTTATTGTGAAACGAGCAACGATTTTTATTTATTTTTTTTTTCTTTTTAAAAAGCAGCCTGTGCTCAGGAGGGAGCAAAGGGGTTTGTTATTGCAGAAGTTTGTTATTTGTCTTACACGGGGTGAATAAAATCACTCACCTGCATCACAAAACAGCTTTATGTTCAAGTGACTGGCCCCTGTTCTGGGTAAAAGGAAATGCACAAATATTTTAAGCCACTTCTGGTTATTAGTGATGCTAACACCAAGTGCTCTCAGTGCAAAGAGCAAACAATTAAATATTGGAGAACACAAATCAAAACGAGAGTGCATCGAGGGTTTTTTTTGTTTGTTTGTTTGTTGCCAAAATTAGTAGGCTAGGTTGTTGTTGTTCTTAGGTGAGGGTGCTGTGTTGATGGCACCTTAAAGTTTTCATGGCATGAGAGAGAAAATGGTTCCGTTTCAGCAGTGAAATGCTTTAAAAAAAAGTTTGTAAAGGCTTGGTTGATGCTGCGTGGATGTTATCTGAAAGTACTGAGGTTTGTTGGGTTTTT
Organism: Toxostoma redivivum; assembly: GCA_013397375.1. Taxonomy (NCBI): domain Eukaryota; kingdom Metazoa; phylum Chordata; class Aves; order Passeriformes; family Mimidae; genus Toxostoma; species Toxostoma redivivum. Next base: position 20,779 of record VXBI01010369.1, read on the forward strand.
TTTGTTGCTTTTCTTTTGTTTGTTTTTGTTTTGCTTTGGTCTTTTTTGTTGTTTTTTTTTTTTTTTTGTGGAAAACATGGCTGAGTTGACTGAGGAGAGTTTTTGGAGGCAGTTCATGAGAGCTCAGAGCTATTCCATAATCCACCTTGCAGCCCTGCTGGATCCAAACCATTCAAAGCTGCAGAGAGCAGGAAGCTCAGGGCTTGAAATGTGGCAGAGAAATGTCCTGGTGTCAGTGAACTGCTGGAACCTGCGAGGAAATTCCTGCAGCAGTAAATGCAGGGTCTGAAATTCAAAATTCCCCAAGATCTTTTAACCCTTTTTTCTCCTCCCCTTGTGTGATGGTTTTCATCTTTTTGATGGATGAGTTTGGGTTGAATTGTGCCCTTGCTAAATGCATGGTGTTTTATTTGTTATTTTTAAATTATGTCTCTCTTCTTTCTCATTTTAGTTTTATTTTTTTGTTTTAAAGATAAGAGTGGGGAGAAGAATGAGTCCACAGGACTTGTACCAAGCTTCAGAGCTGTGAGAAGGGGAATAATCTGTAGCTCCATAGAAAATTAGTAAATTAGTAAATAAAACCTCCCAACAAACAAGGGGGAACACCCCACACTCCCCTCCCTCCAGTACTGAGTCTCCATATCAATTTTTCTTAATCATTACAACAATTAATGGGCTCAGTTTTCCTCGAGGTTGCGTGCTCTTTGGAGTGTGACCTCAGCTAATCCATTGATAATTCCCCTGGGAGCTGCAGCTTTGCCAAGGGAGGCTCCTGAGCAGTGGCAGTGCCTGCTCTGAGCTGGAGTTTGTGTGATAAATGCACGGGCAGCACTGGGAGGTGTGCTGGCATTCCTGGGCACTCCCAGGGCCTGAGCTGACAGCAGCAGCAGCCTTTGGCCAGGTGTGGATGGGTTTTATCAGCCCCTTTAGGGTGGCCCTTGCATTGATTTGATTGCCAGCAGAAGTTTTGACCTTCAGCAAGGAATCCTGAGCTTTGTGCTGCAGGTTCCCAGCCCCTGAACAGACCCACAATCAGAGTCTCAGGAGTGTTGGGGTGTAATTTTCCTAGCACTCCACAATAGCAGGATGAAAGGGGGTGTGGAGCTGCAATTAACACTGGATGAGGCTGAATTGCACTTGCAACAAAGACAAGTCTTTCAGTTAGTCTACAATAAAATCATAATTATATCCCCAGTATCCTTGGCAACAGATTAAGGTCCCAAAAGGTGATTTTACAGTTCAGCATTCGTTGCTGATACAGAGATGGAAAAGAAGGAAAAGAATAATCATTTCAACAGTTTCTGGGGTGTAAATAAGTATTGTGTGAGTAACATTAAATGCATCACACTGAATATACAGAAGTGTAATCTCTAAGGAAACAAATAATTTCTGTAGTTAGGACATGAAATTCAGAAATTTGTATGCTTGATGATTTAAATCCATACAAAAGGATGGTGCTCATTGGATATGGATTCATTTCTCAACAGGGAATTCTATCCAATTTTCATTTTAAGAAAGCCAGCCCATGAGACACCAGGATTATCAGTTGATGGACTGAAGATAACTTGCTTTATCAGAACTGTTTATATGGTGGAATTAGCTGATTATAAATTCTTTTATGTGAATATATTTTAAACTCCCTGTGGTTTTTCATGATAAAAATTCCTTTTCTTAAGCTTCATCTTTAAGGCTATATATTGGAATATAGGAAAACTACTCCCTTCCCCTAATGACCCTCTCAAAAAGGTTAATGTTTTAATAAATACTTGTTGTACAGGTACCTCTTTTAAAATACCTTTTTAAATATCTTCCTGTCTCCATTTGCTTTTTACTCAGTACATTTTACTGCTACAGTTCTCACCAGTTTTCTTTGCCCTCCCCTTTTCTCCCTATTTTCTTTGAAATAAGGACCAATAAAAGTAATAACCTTGGAAGGCAGAGTTCTTATGCTTATTTTTGAAGAAATGATTCTGTCATCATGTGGATGACAAGCTCTATGCATGAATTCCTAGATGTGCCATCAGTAGGGAAGATGGAAATGGGGGGAGAGTCAGCAAGGTGCATGAAGATATTTGTGGAAGTAAAAATCTTGGAAATAGGACAACAATGAATAGAAGGAAAGGGTAATGCAGGCATGTGAATTCTAAATGCCTTTCAACCTGAAAAAAAAAATTGGCTGCTGGGAATGTATTTTAACTGATGTTTGTGTCGCTGCTGAAGCAAAGAATAAGTCATAACATTATTGAGGTATGGCATAGTTTGAGTTTGAAAATGATGCTGGGGACTGCTTTGAAGTGACTTAGGTGATGGAAATTCCTGCACCTCCCTTTAATTTTGAGGCTACAAATGAGTGATGAGCTGAGTAATTTTGTGTATAATGATACATCTCTCTGGTTACTAAAGTTTCTCGAAGTGTGCTTAGTACTAAGTATTGAGAGCTGGTTTTAATTTCATTTTAAATAAAAGCCTTCAGAGGAGAGGGAAGACATAATAGGGCAAAATAATTTTGTGGCTGTTTATTTATAATTTCATGGTTTGGAGCAAGGTTTTGCAGCTCCCAATAAGCATGAGCTGTGCCTGTAAGGAAGATGAATTTTACAGCTTTAGGGACTGCAACTCTTCTGTTTGGTACCAACAAACCCCTCTCCAGTATAACAGCAGTCTGCTGAAATTCTGCAGGATTGGGCATCTCCTGAGCTTTCACTGAAATGTTCAGAATTTAATACCAAAGAACAGTGAAACAATATAGAAGAACTAAAGACCATGGGGACTTGAGCTGGAATTGTGTTCTCATTCTGTTCACAGGGAAGGGCCAGAAAATAGCAATTATATTGGCCAGATCAGTTCTGGTAAGTGAATGAGTTGCTGTATGAACTTAGTAGTATCAGGTAATTTCAAGACCATTTTTCCCTTTTATTTGGGCAAATTTAGTGCAGTAATTTCCTCTTACTGTAAATATACTGAGTTTTTTTCAGCTTACTGTAACTCTTGCCTGGTTACCTGCATTAAACAGCACTTAATGCAGGATTTGGTTAATGAGTGAATGCATCCATTTCCATAACACTCTGTATTTTCTAGTTCAGTTTTTGTTGAGGCTGGGGAAGCATCTGTTCAGACACCAAACATTGGCTGCAGTTGGCTTGTGTGAGGATGGAGCTGAAATCCTCCTTGTGCTTTCCTCTGCTTTTGGAGGCCTCCAGGGATAGGGCAGGAGGGTGCAGAGTGTTTGACTCTACACTGGCAAAAAAAAAAAACTTACTGAGATCCCCAGAAAGGGCAGGGAATCAGAATAACTGAAAAAGTGGATTTTTGCTGAAAGTCTATTACTCACTTTACACATTAGCATCAGATAGCATGGGAAGAACAGTGAGAGGAAAGTAAAAAATAGCTTAGCTCTGTGGAACTGCAGAATGTTACTATAGATAGGCTGAGAGATTAAAGAGCTGTCTTGGCACATTGCAATTCAAAGACCAGCAGCCTCAACTGCCTTCCTGTCCTGAGGAATTCTTCTTAAAGCATTTTATACTTCAGATACCACATTCTAATGTGGGTTAAATCACTGCGTTTTGTCTTGATTTTCCTCAATACTTCCCTTTTATCCTTTTGTTCTATCATTATCCCTTTTCTATCTCTTGGCTTGGCTCTTAATTCTCCCATATGTGGTTGTTGGAGTGATTGGAGAGGCAGAGCCCAGGATGGGTTGGTTGGGGGGTCTGTGCAGAATAGAAAGCACAGCAGGAGGTTCCAGAACTCAGCTGGAGAAGTCCCTGGGGTGGGTGGTGCCTAATGCTGGGCTGACCAGCTCTGCCCTGAGAATCTCTAAGTTAATTGTACAACGTCTGCAAGCCACGGTGGCTTCAGGGAGGCTTCAGCAAAGAAGGTTGTAATGTCTGGTGTGATAGAAACACAGTGGGCTGCAATATTTTGCATATTTTTTTTTTTAAACATACCATGATCTATTAATCAGCTTGTTTAGGTGTATTAGGTAAGGTAAAAACCAAGCAAACCCCTGTAATTTGACTTTATCTAGGAGCACTGTAATGCTGATGCAAACTGGTTTGATAAAGAGCAGAAGAGAATAATTTATTGTGTCCCTGGGAAGCAGAAGGGCAGTCAGGGGCTGCTGGTGAGCCAGAAATTCCATGGTGGAGAGCAGCTTTTCTTTTATTTCCTATTATGGAACTGCTGTGGTAATTCTGCTGGACTTGCTCGTGGTTACCTGTAGGGTTTCTATGTTTTGCTGGAGTGTAACAAAACTGAAATCTTCTCATTTCCATTGCAGTGTGTGTGTGCTCAGGACTGACAGGAAAAGGGAGATTGCACCTTGGGTAGGATGAGCTGGACAAAACCTTTATTTATGGCAGTGTTAGGTTACTGTGCAAGTTTGGAATTCTTTGTTGTTGTGTTATCAGGAGTTAGACAGCCTTAGACAGCTGGATTGTATTAAAGAAGTAGAAAAAAAACCCCTGGGAGGGAAAAATAAGTGTACTCAACCATGTAAGTGAGAATGCTGTATTAGAACAGTACTAGAATACTGATTATATAGAACAGGGAAAGTGGGGCAGTCTGGATGGGGAGCATGGCTGTCTAACAGCTTTTATTTTTGAAGCCATTAATAACATTCCAGTTCCTGCTTACTGTCTATTTTAAGCCAGGCAGCCTTCATGTGCAGAAAATTTTAGTGTTTTCTCTGAATGTTGACAAGGAGCCTGTGAGTATTGAAATGTGGCTGCCCAGTGTTTTATATGGCTCTGCAAGGCTGGCCTGTGCTCAGTTCTGAGCCCTTTTCTGGGGCTGAGGCTGAGTTCTGAGCCCCTCTCTGCCCTCTGTGCCAGTGTCCCTGTGTGTGCCCCTCTGCTGGCACATGGTTCAGTGTCACCAGCATGCCCAGGGCCCTTGGCTGTTCTTGTCCCTGAGTGAAAACTTCCCCCAAAGCAGCTGCACTGATGGTGCTGGGATCCTGGAATTCTGCTGCTGTCCAGAACAGGGAGGGTTGCTGGATCTATGGGAAGATCTGGAGGTTCTAGATATTTTATTCCAGCAAAGCTGAGTGGGGTTTAATAGATTCAGTCTTAAAGGATTCCCAGTTAATTGTGGGTTTTGTTCATTTTATCATAAAATCACAGAGTGGTTGGGGTTGGAAGGGACCTTCAAGGTTATTTTGTCCCACTGCCCCAGGCTGCTCCAAGCCCTGTCTAACCTGGCAGGTTTGGTTTCTCAAATTTCTCAAAGTGCACTTGGTATTAAATATTGAGACCTGCTTTTGATTTCATTTTAAATAAAGGCTTTCAGAGGAGAGGAGAGACATAATAGGAAAAAATAATTTTGTGACAGTTCCAGGGATGGGGCACCTATAATTTCTCTGGGCAAGCTGTGCCAGGGCCCCACTGTCCTCAGAGTGAATTTCCTTTTAATCTCTGATCTAAACCTGCCCTTTCTCAGTTTAAAGTCATTGTCCCTTGTCCTGTCACCATGTGCCTGTGTAGGAAATCTCCCTCTTTAAGCCCTTAAGGCACTGGAAAAGGCTCCAAGGTTTCCCTGGACATTCTCTTTTCCAGCCTCACTCTCTCAGCCTGGTTTTGCTTGAAGAATTATGGTGGCTTGCCTCTTCTGGAAGCTGTATGGGTTTTTAGTAACAATTTTTACTAGGCTCTTGTTTTTATGTCTGTGTTATTTATTTAGATTTTTATTATTATTATTTTATCTGCTACAATGAATTTACTGTTCTGTTTTCAGGCTACAGGTTAGTTTCTTCCCTGGTTTTAAGAGTGTATTGAAAAGAAAACTCTGAAATGGTTTTTCAAAACATAAGTAGCTGAACTTCTCTGCTTTATGAATTAGATAATTACAAGCATGACTTTTATCAGACCTTAGTGCTTGTTTTTATTTCTATAGCCTTAAAAGCTTCAGTTAATCATTCTCAATAGACTGAAAAATACTTTCCATGAAAGCTAATAAATTTGGAAGCACATCTTCTAAATCCTCCAACTGATCCTGCAAACAGATGTTTGGGATAAATATTGCTCATCTAAAACCAGATATTACTAATGAATATTAAGAACAGCATAAAATTGCTGGAAACTTTTTTGCATTTTGAGAATCAGTGTTAATAAGTCAGATCAGTCACTTTTATTTAGGCAATACAAAAAGCATATGTCTTCCTGCTTTGCCAGCTGTCATAAAATTTTGGAGGGAAAGGTTGCTTCCAAGCTTTCCAAAGGGAATATTTCTCAGAAGTATTTTGACCTTTATAGCTTACAAAACCAATTGACTTCCTTTTCCCATAAACTATTTTTTCTGGCTGAGACTCTTTTGGAGCCAAGCTTTAGTTGTTAGGGAAAATAGCAGCTGCCAAGAAAATACCTGGGCTGCCTTCTAGTGCTTTTAGATACCACAAATTCCTCTTATGAGAGGAATTCCATTGAAGGGAATGATATTGTTCCAAATTTAATGTGTCCCCCCAATATTTCTTAATATTCAATCATTATATGTGCATGTTTATGATCATTTCATTTTAAGACCCACAAGGCAGATTGTTCTAGTCACATACATTTGTTGTGGACAGTATGATAAGAAAAGCAAAATGAAAATAACCACCAACCAAAACAAACAGAGAAAACTCAAACAAAAACCAAAACAACATCTTGGGGCCAGCTCAATTTACAGCTGGTTTTTATCATCTTATTTAGTGTTTGCAATTGCTGTCCTTATCTCAGTAATAAAACTGGATTTGCTGTTCCTGTTCTCCATGTAGGAGCTACTTGAGGGGAAACCACATAAATGGGAGTTGGTGTTTGTGATGTACTTTGAGTATTCACCTGAATTCAGTTGGATTCTAGATTTCTGTGAAAGATGGAGTAGGTCCCTTGCACATTTTTATTTCTTACTGATAGCTCTGATTTCTTCAGAGGTGCTACTCTGAATGTCTACAGAGAACTGAGGTTAAAAACTTCACTTCCCAAAAATGTTCATCCAGCTGACAATAATAAATACACAAACAGGATTAAGCTAACCAAAAAGTTAGTGTAAAATATGAGCTTGAAAGGACTGGAATCATTATTGACTAGAAATCCTCTGGGGACATGAACAATGTGTTTGATAGTTGCCAGGGAAACACAACCTTCCCAGTGACAGTGTGCATTCTCAGAATAAGTAACTGGAGTAATTCTGCACTGACTGATCCCTCAAAGCTGCTCCTTGTGCCTCTGCAGGAATTGATGATGTGTTTGCATCCACTGCCCATGCTGGACCATTAATATTTCACATTTGATGTGGAAATAAACTCAGAACCAAAGCAGGATGTCAGGTTTGTGTGATTGGAGAAGTGTGTGCTGGCTGGCCAGTCTGGATGAGCCATAGGGCACCGTGGAGAATGTGAAGGTTCATATTTAACACTCAAAAACTGGATTATGCTTATGGTCCATATTGCTGTAATGCAGAAACAATGGATTCAACCCAGCACAGCAGCAGGAGCTTTTGCAGTGTTCAGTGCTCACCAGCATGCACAACTCTGAGGTCCTACAGCAAATGCTACACTTGATTTATTCTTTCTTAGGGGAAATGTAAGTGCTGAGAAAAAGGAATTTGCTGTTCAGAGGTAGCACAAGTCTGGTGACAACCTGGAGACTAACCCCAGTCTGTTTGAAATAGAAAATTCACAAATTATAAACAGTAGCATGAGATGGCAGGTGGCAGTGGATGCTGTAAGAGTTGTCCCAGCACCTCTGCCAAAATGAGGGACCTGGGTCCTTGAAGTGGCTCTGGAAATTCTAAAAGAAGAGAAAATACCTGTAAGAAAACATTGGAATTTCAAACAACTCATCTTCCTCAGTCTGGAAATGGTTCAAGCTAACCTAATCCGCAGATGTATTTGTGAGCAAAGTGAATGTTTTAGATCCAGTTGGTACCAGAAGCTTTTCTGTTGTTGCAGCACACTTGAATCATCCTTGAGGAGCCTCGTGCTGGCACAGTGAGCAGCCTGGAGCACAGGTTACACCTGGGGACATTTCTCTTTGAAAGTTTGCATTTCACAGTGAAACTGTTGTGACTCTAAAAGCAGCCAAGGACAGGAAATCTGCCTCTGATACCCTGTGAGAGTCATGTGAGCATCAGCCCAGGATCTCAGGATTGTGGGGTGAAGTTACCTCAGTTTGACTTCTAGGAGAAAAGACACAGCTGAGCCTGTGTGGAGCCACTGCTGTAGAGGTCACTTGTCTGGAGGCTGAATTATATCAATTCCAATAAATACAGAAGTTTAAACTCTCCTGGGAAATATCAAAAAGACTGAATAATACTTATTTCTTGCCAAATAGGCATTTCCACAAATTTCCACCTTGCCTACAAAATTGATTTTTCTACATTAAGGAGATTGTTTTATAATTTAGCAGTACATAATTCTTGTTTCAGTTTGATGTTGGCATTTGGGTCATTTTTCAGTTGGTCATAGTAAGAAATGAAAGCTAATGACTTCATTCAATAGTGGCTGAAATAATCCCCAGAAATGTCTCTTTACATTGTAAATTGATGCACGTTGTTGTCATTATCTTATATAAATGATTGTGGGGCTTTGCTGCACTTTCTAGGCTCATCTGTGTTTTATACAATAAATCCTAAGGAAAATTTAGTGAAGACCTCGCTGTTCTGTGATCTGCATGAAAAATGCCTGTATCCATTATCTGGGTACAGTCTGGGAATTGATCACAGCTCTTGCTCACTGCCTTGTTCCTGGGATATTTGGCAGCCAAAATGTCATTTCTAAGTTGGAGAAGGAAGTGACTGAGACACTTGAATTAAATATGAACGTTATTCTATGGAGGAGAAGTCAGGAGGAGACTGCAATCATACAAAGCCTTTCCTGAGGCACACAGTTGAGCTGGAACTAAGTTATTTGGAAAGCCATAACTTTGTCTGAAGTTATAAAATTGAACTGGGTCAACTTAAGCATCTTGTATGAGTTTTGCTGTTGTTCTTATAGATAAAATACACCATAATTGGGACTTGGAAATGGGGGTTGTAAGAAGATGTTGCACAACAAGAATTTACTTTAATCCAGTGCTTATGGCCTGCAAACAAGCCCTTCTGGAGTCTCCTACTGCTGCTTCCCAAGCAGTGGGAATTCAGATTATTGAGCCAAGCGGAGCTCTGCTCTGTGGAGGAGTGGGAAACAGCAACTGGAAAGGAAAGGCTGCAGCATATGAGCAATCTCCTCCTTCAGCAGTGTTCTTGAGCTTGAAGACAGCAAGCTGTGAGGAAAGGACACCAGCAATGGGCAGCTGTCAGTTTTGCTGTTTAGCCACAGTGATTTTTATCAGAAGACAGAAAACAGTACAGCAAGAGTAAACAGAAAACAAATCGCTCCACCATCTGCTGTGGTGGGAGTAGCCATATGGAGTGGAGTTCAAGGGGTGCTGTGTTCTGGTTTTAACTCTTTTTCTGCATCCCTGGCTCTCCATCAGCTGCTCTCATCTCAGCTCTGTACTCAGCAGTGGCTGGCTCTTGAGTGGGATGGAGAGGATTTCCCCAGCAGCATCAAAAGAAGAATTGCAGAGCAGTGAGTGATATTCAGGTCCAGCTTTTCTCACCCAGTGGAGATCAGGTGTGGGAAGGAGGCACAGAAATGTTTTCTAAGGATCAATAGCAGGTGCTGCAGCTGTGCTTCCAGCTGCTGGGAGTGAGTAAACCCAGATTAGGAGCAGAGGGAGTGAGCAGGGCAGTGACATCCTAAATAGCAGCTCTGAATGTGTGGAACACACAAGGGACAAGGTGATCACTTAGGAGTGGGTTTTATACTTATTGATCCTTTATTTTATGCTTTTTTTTTTCCACATTACTGACATTCACAATTTATTTTATAGGACATAAAGTGGAAAAAACTTTATCCAGTGCAGCTGCATTTTCTAAAATAGAAGAGTGACCTTCCAGTGGGGATGGAGTGTGGCTGATCTGTAGCCAGGGGGTGGCTTGGGAACCCCAGGTTCTGCTTTTTCCTAAATCTATCCCCAAGTCATAGCAAAGAATGGTATTCCAACTTCCATTATTACTACTTTTTCCCCACCCATTCTTCTGATGTTTTGAAATAGCAGGTACTGGCTGTTTACTTGTGCTTGTAAAAATTCATGGTTAACTTTGTAAACATTTGTAACATTTGGTATAAGAAAAGCTTAAAAGAGCAAGTTGAAAGGATTAATCCCTTTAGTGTTTTGGGGTTTTATTTAGTTGCTAGAGCTGGAAAGGGTTTGGCTTCAAATTAGATCAGAAATTAAGATAAATATGGATGAAATTTGATCTGTAAAAGCAAATCTTGCCTGTAAGCCTAAGCTGTGAGTTTCACTGTTATGAATTTTGGGGCTGTTGGGAATCGTACTAATGAAGATAAGATTTGTAAATCCAGGAGATTTGGAGGCAGCATTAGCCCAGTGCCATTGTGGCAGTGGCAAGGAGCAGCACATCCCTGTGCTCAGGGCTCCTCTCCCTGGGTTGCAGATTTGTCACTGGCAGAAGTTGAAACAGTCAGAAAGGTGCATCTAAAAGTGCACATCTGATCTCACTTTGGCATCCCCGTTGTCATGGGAGCCCTTTGTCTATGTAGGAGTAGAGGAATGATGCAAATAAATGTTTTGGATGCGTGGGATGGAATCTCTTCTCCATCCCGAAGGTGATTGGTGAGCAGGAGAACAGCTGAGTGCTGAGCAAACCCGATTTTAATTCACTGGAATGCTTTAGCCATGGCAGTTGATTTGGGAGGATGTTGAATTTTAGGTTTTTTAGGTCTTCTGTTGGGTTCTGTTTTTGGGGGATTTGCTTTAGTCTCTGTTTTAAACATTAATGAACAGCAAGAGTTTTCTTCCTTCTGTTCAATACAACAAAACTGATTTGCTGGCATCTTTTATTTCAGGATTGTCTTTTCTTCTGGCAGAAAAAAATCCAACTGGCTTGTCCATGAAATACAGACTTAATTTTAAGAAAGTGAGAACATTAATTTCCTTATTAATTAGGAAAGTATCATGGTTTTGCATCTATTGATTTTGGAACAGATGCTTGTGTCTCTCTCTGCCTCCTTTTCTCATGGAAAACCCAACAAAATTAGTTTTAAAAGCTTGTTCTGAAGTGTTATACTGAAATAGTTAATATGCAGAAAAACTCAACTCAAATATCTTTATAATGAAGTTGAAATATCGAGGGAATTTTAGACAAAATGTAATCAAACAGTGCATCAGGACTGTTTTGCTAACTAATGGTAATTAAAACTTCCCCCTTTGCCTGATTCCCTATGTTCAAAACATAATTGATTGTATTAAACTTTCTCAGAACTAAATACTTCAACCCTGGGGTTAACTATATTTGTGGATACTTAATCATATGCAAAGAAACAAGGGAAGCAAAACAAGACAGGATGCCAGCCTCTGTGTGAAACCGAAAATAATATTGTTCTGCAATAATTAATTATCTATCTAGGGATGCCTCCAAAATGATAAGTTAAAGGCTTCAGATAAATGGAACTAAATAAACTAATAAAAAACTATATGGTAAACAAGATGTTAGCTAGGTACAAAAATAATTTAGATTTTTTTTTTTAAACTCCATATTAATTTTTGCAGACTAATGAGGGGTGTGTGCTGTTAGAGCTGATACAAGAGGTGATGTTATGGAGCTTCAAAGCTGAGCCCAAGAAACCCGTGGATTTAAAACCAGAGAAGAAAAACTGCATTACTGTGGGATGATATAAACATTCTGTCATAATGAGAACAGTTATAACTGCAAATATCAGTTATTCCTTCCTTTCAGCAACTTTGGCTAAAGAGGAATGAAAAAAAAAAAATCTGTTTTTTGTAAAGCCAGGGCTGTAATCCAGCAATCCCTTTCCCTCAATCCCATATTGGGATTTATCAACCCTGATTGTATTTTAATTTTGCACTCTCGATTTATTTTCTGCAAGTTCCTTGAAAAATGGGTCTTAATCATTGTAAAACTCTTTAAAATGATGGCTATGAACGATGTAACACCAACTCATATTGAATCCTTTAGTCTCATATATTCTCCTCTATTCTTCCTTGCTCAGAATAATGATCTTTTTTTTTTTTTCTTTTTTTCTTTTTT
>VXBI01010369.1:32884-47190 GCA_013397375.1 Toxostoma redivivum
AATAATGTGTTTTTTTTTTTTTTTTTTTTTTCTTTTTTTTTTTTTTGTCACATGAATGTATCTGGTGGGATTTGCAGCCTCTTGGTTTCCTCTAAAAATCAGGAGTGCCGAGCAATAGGATTATTTTTAAACTGTGGTTTAACCCGGGTTTAGGCAGTGATGGAGCCACGGCAGAGGTTTTCAATCTCGGGTTTAACCCGGGTTTAGGCGGTGATGGAGCCACGGCAGAGGTTTTCAATCTCGGGTTTAACCCGGGTTTAGGCGGTGATGGAGCCACGGCAGAGGTTTTCAATCTCGGGTTTAACCCGGGTTTAGGCGGTGCCGGAGCTGTGGCTCAGGTTATTTTTAAGCTCGGGTTTAACCCGGGTTTAGGCGGTGATGGAGCCACGGCCCAGGTTATTTCTAAGCTCGGGTTTAACCCGGGTTTAGGCGGTGATGGAGCCACGGCCCAGGTTATTTCTAAGCTCGGGTTTAACCCGGGTTTAGGCGGTGCCGGAGCCGTGGCTCAGGTTATTTTTAAGCTCGGGCTTAACCCGGGTTTAGGCGGTGCCGGAGCCGTGGCTCAGGTTATTTCTAAGCTCGGGTTTAACCCGGGTTTAGGCGGTGCCGGAGCCGTGGCCCAGGTTATTTCTAAGCTCGGGTTTAGGCCGGGTTTAGGCGGTGCCGGAGCTCCGCTCGCTGCCGTGCCTCCGCTGCCATCTATCGGCCGCGCCCGCTCCCTGCAGCCCCCGCGTCTGCGCCGCCGCTCCCTGCGCGGCATCTTCATCCTCCTCCTCCTCCATCCTCCTCCTCTCCTTCCCCATTATCCGACACCCCCTGGAATTCCCAATATCCCGGGACGTTCAAACCTATTCCCGTGCCTGCTGTCCGGTTTAAGGCTCTCTTTAAGACCCCGCCCAAGGCTGGATGGTTTGAGTGCAGGGTATGGGGGGCAGCACGGGCGGTTTCCTGGGACTGTGATCACCTCCAGCACTCGGGAATGTCACCCCCGAGCGAGTGACACCCCTGCAAACCTGGTGACACGTTTGGGAAATCGTGCTGCTGCTCTGGCAGCTCCAGGGGGACAGAAATAGATGCGATGTGCTGGTCCCTGGATTATTCAGGGCTCAGAGGGGAGACCATGTCCCTGGACCTGCCAAAACACAACAGGGACAGTGGCTGCTACAGCCCCAGAGAACCAGCCTGGGCCAGCACCTGGCCCCTGGACCCCATAACAAGTGGTGCAGGTAGAAATCAGTTTTAAAATCAGTTTTAGTGAGGGATGAAAGCAGGGTGAGCAGGAGGCAGGGGACAGACAGAGCTGGGCCACCTTTGTTGGGTGGCACAAGGGACATCCCATCCTGCATGGCATCCTGCTCTGTGCATAACCTGGGAGAAAACGGCCTGAGCATCACTCAGTGTGTGCTCATTGCAGTTTTGTTTTCTATATTCTAATTATTTTAGCATTATTAGTTTCCTTTCTGTTTCTGTCCTGTTCCATCACCCTTAAGACACACATTTTTATTTTTTTTTCCCCTCCTCTCTCCCCCATCTCACTGGGGAGGGGGTGAGGGAGTGGCTGGGTGGTTTTCAGCTCCCTGCCCAGGGGAACCACAACAATGACAAAGGAACTCGCTTCTTTACAGTAGGCAGGTGCACAGTGTGACCCATCAAAATTGCACGTTCTTAAAAATTCCTTCTCTTTCATTTCCAAACTTCAGTGGGTGTTGGGGAGGTGGGAGCTGTTATTCTGCACAGTGTGAACCTCTTGGAAATGCAGACAAAGTGGAGCAGTTTAGGGCTGGCTGGGTTAGCTGCAAACCCCCATGCAGGTGCAAATGTAATCTCTCCTCTTGTACCTCCTGCTGCTTTCTTTTCTTTATTTCGTTCTTGTTTCCCCCTCTCTGTTTCCAAAGTACACTTTGGCTAAGGTGAAACAGATATTTCCTCACAGTTGACCTGAATGGAGGGACACACGTGGTTTTTTTGGATTCAGTCTCTGCAAGTGACTTCTGTTAAATGAAAAGACTCTGCAGTGCTGTCACAGATCATGTCCTGTAGCTGCAAGGCAAGGTGTTCACCAGAAAAAGGAATTTAAATTAAGGAAGAATGGTGCTTATACTGCTAAATATATGACAGAAAGCTTAGTCTGGTTTTGGTGGTTTTTTTTTTTTTGTTGGTTTTTATTTTCAGTGAAAAATGGAATTTTGTGACAAGCGAAATGTTTAAAAATAAACCCAGCCCTCTCCCAGCTCTCTTATAGCAGCCAGCCCCATCCTTGCTCTGCAGGCACAAGCACAGGTTGGAGAATTCCAAATAGTTTTTTCTAATAAAACTAAGGGAAAAATCCCCCACAAAGTAAAACTTATTCAGTGACTCTCAGTTTAGGCAAGAACTAATAAGATGAAGTTGCATGATTCATCAACGTTAGGTTTTTTAGATGTGTTCCTCAAATTGGAGGCTGTAAAAGAATTCTCAGGACTGGTTGTAAAGGATTAAATGTTCTTTTTCCAGAATGATTGAAATGCTCTTCAGTCTCCATCACTTTTATTCATTTGGGTCTGCCAGGACAGGAGCCAATTAGTGCTGTAAGGGTGCAAGGAACCCAACAGAGCCACCCAAGGGTTCCCTGTGCATCAGGGAAATCTCCTGACCTCAATTGGTCTCCTGGCACTTGGAGTGGTGTGTGACTCCATACAGAGTTTTACACAAGTGGGGAGCCCTGTGATTCTGGTGCCTTCCTGAAATTTCCACTTTGTGTTCCTTGGAGTTAACAGGCTCATAAGGATCTCTAGAAAAGGAGAAGTTGGAGGAAGTTTGCAGATGTCTCATTAGTACATTATTGCAGTGATCCCTGGCAGGGTGTGAATAAGAGTTGTATTTTGGGATGACTTAGATCTGGTCACTTAAAGCAGTGTTTATGTTCAGTGATGTGCCATTAGCTATGCAGGACTGCAATTTCCCACTTCCTTTCAACAAGTCTTCAAACGATTTTACATTTTGATTTCACGTTTTCCCCAGCCTTTCCTGCAAAGATTTAAAATGGAAAATCTTTTCCTTATTGCATACTCAGTGTTATTTCTTGCTCCCTTTTAATGATGTGAGTGAGAGGCCATCCCTGGTGGCTGCCACAGTCTCCTAGAGCTCTGTAGGGATGGAGAGCTAGGCCAGGCTGCCAGGCTTAGCAAGGCAAGGTTTTAACCTGGCCAGTCCAGCCCAGCCCTGGTGGCTCAGAGTGATCTGCTGGTTCTGTGCCTCCCTCCAGGAGCTGTCCCTGTCCCAGCCCTCCTGCAGCAGGGCTGGAGCCACAGGGCTCTGTGTTTGCTGCCAGCAGCTGCTCAAAACCCTGTCCAAAACCCTTTGTCATTTCTGGGACTCATGAGGCACACAGGAGGGGGTGGCTTTTGGGTCTGGGGTTTGGTGTCCCTGGGGTGGCTTTTGGGTCTGGGGTTTGGTGTCCCTGGGGTGGCTTTTGGGTCGGTTTTTGAGGTGCCTCTCACATCAGGTAGAGAAGCTGAAGTCACCCAGGATTGTTTCAGCATCCCTGAACCATTCCCAAAGCTCTTTTTTGTGAAGCTGCCATGGTTCTGCTCCTTCCTGTTTAATTATCACCACTCCTGCTCAGTCGAAGCCCCGAAGTGGATTTGTGTTCCAGTGATAGAATGAGGGCAGCATGGAAAGCTACAGAGACTTGTTTTCTTCCTCTGTGGACTTAAAATAAACGACCACATGTTTGATAGGGAAGCTGGTTCTGTCTAGAATTTAAAATCACCTGACAAGAACCTGTAGAGCTTAATTTCCTTTAAACTGTTAAATGGAAATCAGAACATGGGGAGAGTCTGTGGAAGAGATATTAAATGAAACACTTACCAGCAGAGTACCTACAAATTTGGGAGCTAATAGATTGTTATCTGCCACAATTTAAAATCCTGAGACCAAATAAAATTCGAAATGTGGATTCCTATTCCTGTGTGCAGCATGAGCAGTCTTTGCTAAAATGTTCTGTGCATAATTTAATGTTCATCCTTTTAACTTGGAAGGCGTATTGCCAAAGAATTACTCATGCAGTTAAAGAAAAAACTGAAAATCAGTGAATGTAGCCCATAAATAAGCTACATAGAATTACTTCCCTTCCTAGATTTTTCAACAAATGATAAAGCATATACTCTTCAAAAATGCATTTACCAAAAAGAATCTTTTCAAATAATTTCTCATGCATACAGCTCTGGCTTTTAATGAGTGCTGCAGTAAGCTTGGGAAATTGCTCCCACTCTATTTTAAGAGCATTTTTACCTAAGTGTTCTTACTGACAGTTCCATTGGTGCCTTTGGTCCTGATCAGTGGATTTGTGGTTTAGGTAGAAATAATGCACTGGAGGTGGAAAGCAAGCTCCATAAAGTGAGAGCTGTCACCAGTGGTGTTTGTTATAATTAATGTGGTTTCAGACTATATATGACAAGCAAGATATCATAATTAAACCATTCCTTGTGAGTTGTTGAAGCTGTTTGCTCAGTAAACTGTTTTTCTTAGTGATAAAGGGCTCCTTGCTGGACAGCCAGTTGTGCTTGGACTGAAATTTGATTTGTGAACTTGTTTTTATCATTAAACAGAGATGAGGCATTCACAGTATTATATTTATTTTTTTTACTGTGTCTCACATTTTGCAATTCCTCTAAAAAGACACTTCCATTACTGACTATGGTAGGTTTGGGGATAAATTTTGTGCTACTATTTCTAAAGCCACTTTAAATGTATCCAAAAGTGAATTTCAATGAACAATCCCCAAAATGTCAGCCTTTCCTTTTAGGGGCTAAGCAGACCCCTGGTGAAAATTTTAATGTTTGTAAGTGTTGTAGGAGTGGATTATCCTTGGCACTGGAAAGGGTTTCCCAATGAGAGAGGAAAAATCACACTTGGAATCAGTCTGATATCTCAAACTCAACAAATAGAGATTGGAAAAGAACTGATACTACAAGTACTATAAAAATAATGTGTGAATGATGAATATTATTGACTACATTGAATTTAATTTAGGTGTAAGGGAGATCTTAAGCACATGAATAAAAATACTTATTTTATGGAGAGTAAAGGAGCAAAATAGAGGAAATGGTTTCTCTGTTTCTCCCCATTAAGAACACTGAAAGAATTTAAGTTTGGTGCAAAGAGACAGTAATTCAGAAACATGAAGCTTAAATAATTTCCAAAGCCTACTCATTTCTCAAGTTTTGCTGTAATTCTTCCACCACCACAAAATAGGAGCCTACAGAGGCAAGGTATTAAACTACCTTGAAAAATACTAAGTGATGCTCCATATAGTGGAAAGTGAAATAAAACTGCAATATAGAAATTCTGTATTGGCTGAGATTGGGTGCTGCTTTCAAAAGCTGCATAAAATGGAAGCCATTAGCTTCTATTTGCATTTAAGCAGTGGAGCTGTAAAACCAGAATGATATAAAATTGTAAATTATAATCAGGCAGGTAATGCTACACGTTAGAGGAAGATGGTTCAGTTTGAATACAATGTTTGAGGAGGTGTTTTTTAAAAGTATTCATGGCAAGGGTAATAAAGTATTGGACTGCTGAGATATAAAGGCATTCTTGTCAGAGTACAGAGATTGCCCCAGGAAGCAGAATTTTTTTTTTCCCCCTGAATTTACCTTCAAGAGCTTGAAAACACATTTATTCCCCTGAAATATTTCCACTTCTTCCTTCTTCATAGAAACTCATCGTTTCTGTCATTTGTTTGTAGGTATTTTTCAGTGCTTGCTATTATTTACTTGAAAAATCAAGGGAAATCAAAATTAAACATAAGCAGTCATTAATACTCAGGTGACAAACATTTTTTTTTCCCTTACTCTGTAGAAGTTTTCTTCTGAGCAAATGAAACTTCAAGCATTTGCTTCTTCCAGCATAATGGGGCTTTTAAGTTCTGGTGTGAATGACACGAGCTGCTGGAGGAGAGCCCTGGGGAGCAGCAGAGTCACTGCAGTGACAACAGAGCTCCAGCACAGCACAGCTGGGTGGCACCTGCAGGGGGAAATGGGTTTTTGAAGCAGGATCTGATTCTTCTAATTCTGTCTAATCCTGCCCAGTGGGGTTTAGGACAGTTGGTGTTCAGATAATTTTATGTAAGGATGTCATAGGTGTGGCTTTGCCACCATCAAATCAAAAATAAATAAATACCTGTGGATGCATTGAAAGAAAAAAAAAAATATATATATACAATGTGTGTACTTGGATGTACTTTGGATTTATGAGCCTAATGAGAGAGCTGGGGCTGGCCAGCCCGGAGAGGAGAAGGTTCTGGGAAGACTCCAGTGCCTGAAGGGAATCCAGGAGAGATGGAGAGGAACCTTGGACAAGGGGCTGGGGTTACAGGGGAAGGGGAAATGGCTTTAAACGGACCAAGGAGGGGTTTAGATTTGGAGATGCTGCACAATTCCCTTCCTAGGGGTGCTGAGGCCCTGGCACAGCTGTGGCTGCCCCTGGATCCTGGCAGTGCCCAAGGTCAGGCTGGACATTGGGGTTTGGAGCACTGGGACAGTGGGAGGTGTCCCTGCCATGGCAGGGGGACCAGGGGCTGATTTTTCAGGCTCTTTCCAACCCAGCCCATGACTTCCATGATTACATGTGCAGGGATGCTTTGCACTGAGCATTCCCAGCTCAGCAAGAACAGGCTGGGGCCACCAGGAGAGAGAAAATCAGATTGTCAGGTAGGAACAGTGGGAGAAAGGGGACCCAGGAGTTCAAGCTGTATGAATGATTATCCTGTTTGTAGATTACTGCACTCACAATTCCAGTTATTCTCTCTTTCCCCACTAATTTTGCTGCCAAGCAAATGGGATGAAATCCTTCTTTAAAAGAATTCTCACCAGGAGTGGCAGTGAAATGTTCCCGTGTGACCAGAGTCAACTGGAAAGTATTTTTGCCAATGTTTCAAGGAATATTACCCAAGATAATTAATGAGGTTGGGGTAAAAGAGCTATCTGATTCCTAATAAAAAACAAGTGTTATAGTCCCATTTATTTTATGTTCATGTTTTATAAGTGCATTCTAAATATGCAATCCATGATTCAAACACCAGACTGGTTTTAAGCTGTAAAATCCTACGCAAAGCCAATAAGTACAAAAATATGAATCTTAAAATTATATTCTGATATTTGTGTTACAAACTTGAGAACTGATAGACCTGTTAAACTGAAATATCAGCCTTTCAACAGCAAGCACTGGTAATAAACTGAACTATTTCAGTAACAGTAAACATAATAAAAATCCTCATGATCAATCTCAGAAAAGTTCATTTGATGAAACTCATAACAAATACACTGAATCCAAAGGAATGAATAATTCTGCATTACTGATAAAACCTAGGTAACTTTTTTTTTCCAAGTGGCAAGAAGTCATGTTTTGCTAAGGAAGTAACAGCAAAAAGTAAAGGTCAGAAAATTATCAAGATCTCTGTAACTGAAGTTCACCTGAACTGATAAAAATGCTTCCAAATTGAAGGTATATTGAAGAGCCTTTTAAGACTGTGCATTTATTCTTGTGGCATTATGAGTTGCTTAATTATTGGTGTGTTTTTGTGACAGGGTCAGTTGATAAATGGATTATCAAATTATTATCAAATTATCAGGATTTGTACTTCAGTTTGACCAAGCAAACCATTCGGGGCTTACAGCAGGTTCCTCATTATCAAATGGAGAAATAGGATTAATTATAAATAGGGTTAAAATGTCAGTGTCCAATTGCTTTAGTTACAACAGAGAAGAAACTTATTTGGGTTTATTTAACCTAATAAAAGTCAAGAAAATATTGTAGTCCTTTGCTGAAAACTGAATCGTGCAATCCTGAGCTTCCTGGCTGCTCAAATGGCTTTGCTTTTTAATATTTTTTTCTTTTTAATTTTTTTTTTTTTTCAGAAATTATGCCAAGGTTCTCAACGAGTAAATTCAATTCTTGTTGGATTTGTTAAATTCAGCTCCAGGAGACAATCAAACTTTGACTGGGACCTTTAGCAGCTCTTGTGGTGGAAGGGGCACAGTGTGTGCAGTGAGACCCTGCAGCTGGTGCCTCTGCATTTGGGCTGGGAAGGCAACAGTCACTTAACTGCAGTTAACACCAGTTCTGGGTCCTGCAGCTTCCAAAACCTTGCAGCAGTGTGAGGGTACATCAGATGGGTTATTTAATTCATTTAATCCAAAAGGAATCCAGATTAAAATACTGAAATGCTTTCCATGATTTGCATGTCTGCTGGTGGGAATGCTCAGAGTTGCATTTCTCACTCCTGTGAACCGAGTGCTCTAAAACAGAAAAAGTCTCTGGGATCTTTGGTGTGTTTGACACCTTTCCCATGGCCAGTCTCAGATGATGAATGCAGTTGTTGCAGCTGCAGCAGTTGGAGTCTCACAGCAGCTCATGTTCTCCATGTCAGCCATGGCGGATTTTAAGGCATCACCTGCTGTCCCCACAGCTCAGGTGAAAGCATCTCTTGCTCCAGGTGTATTTATTTTGATGGAAGTGTTCTGGGCACTGTGTTTTCCTGAAGTGACCTTGCTTAGCCCAGCAGTCCTGGGCACAGTCACATCTTGGGAATCTCCCCAGTGAACACCCCCAGCTGCTCTGGCTGTGTGCAGCCTGGTGTGAGCTGCTGCTTTTCTCTTGGAAGAATATTTACTGGATCATGTGGAGATCTCTGGAAGTGAGCTGGTCACAGATGCAGCTTAATACTCTTAATAGAGATTTAGATCTTTCTGCTGAGAACATATTCTCCTTTGGTTTATGTCCTTATTACATATCTAGATAATTTCCTTAGATTTAAAGGAACAAAACATATGAATAAGTAAATTCCTTCTTTTTTTTTTTTTTTTTAAATACTTGTGTTTGCTTTCCTAGATCTGCTTAGTGTGGGAAGTCTGAGGAATTTGGTCTTGACCTGCCTTGGAAACTGAGAGTGAAGATGCCTCTCTGTATCCTCTAAACAGAAAAACATCTGTCCACTGCTGACAGCTCCATCAAACATTTTTGTATTTGTTTGCTCCAGTTAGGCAAGTTAAAACTACCAGCAGTGGAATGTTCTTGTTTGTGTTCTTTTTATTCCTCTGTAGCAAATCCTAAACGTGCCTCCTCCTTCCTGGGAAGCTTGTTGTTGTTCTGTTAATGAGGCTTCACTCATTAAAGCATGGTGGAGCTGAGATGAGACACTGCTCATTGTTCCTGGGAAGTGATGGATCTGTGATGGATCTGCTGCCTAACGTTTGAGTTTCCTCCTGAATCTATCCCGTTCAAATTTTCCTTCATTTAAGCTGTAAAATCAAATTCTCACTTCCTAGAGCCAAAAGAGCCCATTAATGCTCTGAGTGAGCTTAAACCCATAGTTTTATAATTGAATTAACTTAAAAAGGTAAATATACTCATTTTTGTTGTTCACAAGAGGTATTTCCCCCCTGCTGTAGTGTGTTATCTGCAGCATCATTTAGAAGATCTGATTGCTTTGCTGCTTTTCCTGGAATGACAGATGATTCTGTGCAAATTCTCAATTTTCCTTCCCAATTCCCCAACTTGAGGATTGTCATCCCAAGCTTTATTGCCTTTGCAATGAATTTTTTCCTTGGGAAGGTACTATTTTGAGCACAGATTTTCTCTAACAGTGGGAATTATTATCTGTGACTAATAACAATCTCTGTGGAGCTTGTTATACAACCAAGACTGATCATGTGCTTGAATATATTCATGTGATTGCTTGCAGCTACGAGTAGCTTAAATTTCTGTAAGTTGCTGCTTTATCAAAAATGATTTTTTTCCCTACTGAAATAAGGTAAATTATTAAACTGCTACTACTGCTATTTCAACTCAAGTTCAATAACACTTAGGTGAACTTTCATGCAACAATTGAGAAAAATATAAGAATAAACAGTAGTTACTCTGGTCCTTGAACTGTAATGACAGAATTTTAATTGTAATTTGAATGGATCTTTCTATAGGTAACCTATGTTTCTAAAATAACATTTTGTTCAGAAGTGCCCCATAGATGTGCCAATAATAAGGTACTAGTAGAGAAGATTTTACTTGGAACCCACTTTTATCCTTGTTTATTTATTTTAAACAGCTCTTGTTTGGTATAAATATTCTGAGAATTAATTCTCCTTCTGGGCACAGTGTGGAGCTCTCTAGAACATCCAGGGCTTTGCAGGAAGGTCAGAGGCAGGATGTTCTTTCTTCTGATGTGGCTCCATTTCATATTCTAATCCCCATTACATGTATTTGTGTAGGAGAGAACTTGGTGGCAAGGCAGATAACTACTTTATTTTTAGTAGTAGAGTACAGAACTGGTGGCTGTGTAAACATGAAGTTTAGGACCTTGATTCATGTTGATTTTTGGAGGTAACAAGATCATCAAACCAGGCCCTTCTGTGATTCTGTCATGCCAAATTTGTGCAGTTGGTACACACAAGTACTTTGGATCTGCTTCTATGAAGTGAACCCTGAGGGTGTGAAATAAAAGTGGAAGTGAACAACAGGAGCTTTTTACTCACTAAAAGCCACAGCTGAGATTGCAAACCAAGTGTCAGCAGTGAGAGCCACCAGGAATTTCTGTGTTGGGCAGTTCCAAACATGAGGATGGATGAGCTGGAGGCACCCCCAGTGCTGGGGCCATGCTGGTTTTCTGTAAAAATCCAATGTGGATTTGATGGATTTGATTTATTTTGGAGGGCCTGGAATAATGAAGAAGTGTTTGCTGGCTGTTCAGTGACATTTACTGATGACCTTGACAAGTGCCTGGTGCTGTCATGGGAGATGGAACAGGAGGTTTTGTGTGTGCTGGGGAGGGGCTGAGGGATGAGGTCTGCAAGCAGAGCAGGGAAAGTCGTTAGAAAATAGTTTTTTTTCAAAAACTCTGTGAGGATCTGATTGCCATTTGAGTTCTGTCACTTGGGAATATAAACACAGCATGATTATTGGAATTAAAGTGTGGTTCTGCTGTGGAGCATGAAGCAAGGTCACAAAGCAGAGTGGTTTGAACTGTGCAAGTTAGTGATTTTTGAGAAATACTTCATGACACAGAGCTATCAAAAATGGCAGTGGAAGAAAAGAGACCAGGGAAGAGGCTGTAACTGTGTGTTCTTAACTGCATGAAGCTGTCAAACAGAGCAACTTAATTTTAATGAAACCCTGTGCTGTGGTTCTGTCACTCTGCTGGAGAGGGGAAGGCAAAGAAAACCCTTCAAGCCTGGATGTTCTATTCCAAACCAGGATGATGATGATGATGAGTTCTACCTTGTGGTTTTCCACACTTGGAAACCTCTAAGCCACTCATGGGATACACAAGGACCCAGCAGAGCTGTGCCAAGACTTGGTTTTGAGGCATCTGCTGAGAGTCACCCTGGCTCCAGCAAAGATCAAATCAGACATCAGCTCTGCTCCTCAGAGTGGCTTTAAAGATGTTGTTGTAGGCTTCTTTTCACAGGGGCAGCCACTCAAACAACTAAAATAACTATATCTGGAATGCTGCATTGTTTTGGGTGATTTGTTTTTTCAAATACTCCTTCAGTTGCCTTGATTGAAAAGTCACTGAGGAATGACTGATACATAATCTTGTCAAGCAAAGCTTAAGTCTTAGTTACATTAATGCCAAACTGACTGCTTGTCCTGGCCCAACTGGTTGAAATTTAGGAAATCTGTCTATTTTCACAAGAAAACAAAGTCTCTGTTGATTTGCAGTGCTAACAGGAGATGATGGCAACAAAAATTTATTTTGACTTTGCAGGACAGCAAATGAGGGGGAGGGCCCAGGGGAATTTGTCTCCTTATCCCAAAGCCTTTTTTTTTTTTTCAATTTAGGAGGGAAACTGCTCAGGCACTCTTCTGACTTGAGTTTCATTTATTATGTGCTATTTTGATAAATTACTCATTGATGCCCTGAGAGTATTTTCTCTGATCTGTCTATTCTTTTGTATTGTTCTAATTATTTATTTTAACTTCCTTTTGTCTTTAAATCCTCACTATGAAAACACACATTTCATCCATATGCATTTTTAATTCTTTATCGCACGGACTGATAAATAATCATATTGTCAAATCCTGCTTGTGTTAGTGTTTTTGAGCTGGTGGGAGTACTTTGGATAGCTCATTAAACTTAATATATAGGAAAATTTATTATAAATAAGGAGAGCAATTACCAGAAATTACATTATGAAATGTTTGTCAAAGTTGAGTAGCTTAAATATTGATGAAGTCCAACAGAAGAATCAATGGCAGTTACTGAGCTGGATTCTGGAGCAGAGAATATAACTTCATTTCCATTTACAACTTTTCATTTTCATCACAATCTCTGTCCCACATCCTACATAAACCATGGAGCTCATTCCAATACATTGGGTTTATGTCTAGGAAACCTCAAAAAATTTTCAGAAAGCTGGTGAGTTTATCAAGTCAGTGTTCCTGATTTGTCTCACACTTGTGGGATAAACTCTTCTTACCAAGCAGTGATTGCAGTTCCTGTGGTTTTGTGTGGATTTTCTTTTTTCCTTTCCTAATGTAGCCTTTAAACAGAAGTCAACTTTTCTATTTGATAAATGAGTCCTACAGCTCTGAAACACTTGGCTCAATCAATGTGCTTGTGTTTGATTCTCTCCACAGCTGTTTTGTGTTATTTTCCTCGTGTTTTGCAGAGGTAAACTGCAATCCTGAGAGGGAGGAATTCCCTTCCCACCTCCCCAGCCCTGCAGATGTCTGAACTGGGGGATCACATTTGTCCCCTCATCTGCTACCTACCACTTCTGGATTTTTAGTTTATTTTCATTTTTACTCAGCAATACCTGATAATAAGATCTTAATTTGAAATAAAGGATGCATTTGGCATTGCAGGTGTCCCAGTGTGTCCAGGAGTTAGTTTGAAGGCTACAAGTTGGGTAGCTCTCAGATGTGCCAAGTGTCCTCTTCATGTATATAATCTTTCTGGACTTTTTAAATGAAAAGACAAAAGATTTTGTGATACAAACATACTTTTAAAAAGTTTCAAGTTGCCAGTATGCAGCTGGGGAGTCTGGTCTAATCCCTGTGACTGGAGTGTGGAGGGATGAGAACTGGAAAAGCAGAGAACTCTGGAAATGCATTTCTGCATCCTGTTCCCAGCACCACCCACCCCCCAAAGGAAAAAATATAACACTGTTTCCATGGAAAAATCAACATGATAGAGGACTGCTGGATAGCCAATACCATTTTTTAAAATCCAATTGGTTGCAGCTGTACTGAGAGGGAACAAATGTTTTGCTGCCTTTGCTGCCAAATAATAGATTATATTTGGAAGCATAAGACTAATGAAAAAATACAGTTCAGAAACAGAGTGATTGCAAAGCTTCAGGCATGAGAAAGGAAACTGTTAGCTTGCTTTGTAAAGCAAACCTCAGAACTGTAGGGTGGTTTTTTTTGTTTTGTTTTTTTTTAGATGCAGTGATAAGTTATATATAATGTTGTTTCCTGAGGATCCAGTTTTTCAGCATGGCAGTGGTGCCAAGCTCCCTGCTGGCTGTCATTTATTTACCTACCAGCAGCAGCCATCTGCTTGGGAAATCACGGACCAGGCTGGGCTGGAGGGGGGCAGCAAAGTGGGGCAGTGCCTGGGAGAGGGAATTGTGCTGTGGAGGGGTGGAGGAAGGATGCTCCTGCTCCTCTGGGTGTGCCCCACACTGAGCTCCCCGTGTCCCCTGCAGGGTGGCACAGTTTGGCACGTGGAACACACCTGGATTCGGGTCTAGCAGAGCATCAGCAACTCTTACACCTGTAGTGATCACAGCTGACCAAATCATTCAGGATCTGCACTTTGGTTATTTGAAATTATCAGATACCAGAGTCAAACAAGAAAAACAGTTCTCCCAAGCTCCTCATAATCAGACACGGGGGTTAAGTGTGTGCCATTAAATCCTGTTAGAGCAAGCAAACAGGTTATTTACTTTTCAGTCATTTTCCCATTGCCATGATAGCAGCATCGATTTGTGTCTTTTAGAGATCCTGCTGCAGGCTGGAGCTCAGGAGGCACAGGGGGACAGCAGCACTTCCTCAGTGCCTCTTAAGAACGGGGTGAGCTCAATCAATAATGCCCTGTGACAGAAAGGAGAGAAGAAATATCTTTACAGCACCAAGCAATGCAATCTGATCCACGTTAGGGGTATTGAGCGACTCATCAAATACCAGTGCAACAAGCAGGGATTGATTTTACAGCCCCTGCCCACCTGATGGCAAGGGCTGTGTGCATCACTGAGCAGCACTCATGCAGAATTTTCAAGATTTTACTTAAACATGCTGTAGTTCATGGCTTTTTTTTTTTTTTT
>VXBI01010369.1:47221-245190 GCA_013397375.1 Toxostoma redivivum
TTTTTTTTAAACAGCTTGTTGGTGATGAATGATTTAGGAATTTAAACCTTCACCTTTAGAAATCACCATCTGTTACTGGTGTCTCCTTTAGCAGCTTAACTCAGTAAAATTCAAATTGCAGTGCCCTCTGACCTAAGAACTGTGTGTTACTACACCAGGAGTATCCTTTAAAAGCCTTATGTGTTATTTTCTGTTGGGAATATGTGCATCAGGCATTGGTAGAGTGAGAAATTAACTTTAGAGGTCTGGAGTGGCTGGGAGTTGGAGGTCAAAGGTGCAGCTTTCTGTTGGCTCCAAACAAAGATGGGCTCAGCATCTGTGGTCAAGCTGAAGCCTATTTGGCAGCATGGTTTTAGGGGTTTAATAAAGAAAACACTTTGCTCCATCATAATGAAACATCTTTTATACCAGATGTTGTTGGCTATCGTGGAACACTTGTTTATATAAATAAAATATATATTAATAGGAAAATGTGCTGCTTTCACACTTTAAAAAGCTGGTTTATACCTGGATTCTAAAGCTTATAGTGCTCCTAATATGTATGGAATTACTGCAAGTTGTATAAAACAACTGTAAATTGTGTAAAAGAGAGATATACAAAGGAGCAGAATGATAAGCAGAATTCCAAGACTTTTTTCTGTTTTTTTTGTTTTTCACTTGGACACCTTTGAGTATGGACCTTGTGCTAGATTTTTTATTTTGGACACAATACTTGCTAAACTAAAATTCAGATGCAGAAAGTTTGCCTGTTGCAAATACTGATTTATCAACAATAGTTGATTTATCAACTATTAATAATGTGTTTTGGAATCAATTTAATTCTACTTAGGGAGTGTTCACAAGAATTTGAATTAGTTTAGTGTTATTTAAATTTTTTTTAAGATATCCTTGGCCCTGCTACTACAGGCCCAAACAGAACTGAATGTGCAGGTGTTCAGCAGATGGAATAAAACTCCCATAAAAGTGCAGGTGTGCACAGCAGGTTTATCCAGTGAGAACATGGAAAATCTGAGTTTTTCTGACAGCTCAGGATCAGTTCTGTGGCTCTCTGGCTGCCCTTCCTCCGTGGCTTTGTGTCCAGCTCCAGGCTGTGCCATTTAGTCAGGGATGCTGTGAGTGACAAGTGGCACAAAGGTGGCACAGGTTGTGCCAGGCTGTGCCAGCTGGGTGACCACAGAATATGTGCTGCAGCTTTCTTTCAAATTCTTGATGCAGCAGAAGATGAGATTTTTTTTTTTCTGTACCTGGGAATATTTTTTTACAAGCTTAATTGGAGAGTTTGAGAAAGAAGGACATGAGCTAATAGTGAAAAAATGCCCACATCTCATTTGTGGGTTCAAGCCATTGAACTCTAAGGTGAATTTCCAGCTCATCCCAAAACATTGAGTGCCTCGTTTCATTACATTCTACCAGGGAAACAAGTTCTCAGTTTAAACTATGAGAGCTGCTTAATAAATTAATTAAAAATTTCTATTAAATTTGGGAGATACAAAAAAAAATACTCCAGGTCTGATTAAATCAAGAGAAATTCTAGAATGAACAAGAACATGTGCTTATTTACCTGGAAGTTTTTTATTATCTTGGCCCCTTTTCCCTCTCCCAATCAAACCAAGCTGCAGAAGAGTCTCTGGAAGGTCCCCACTCTGTCACTGCCATGTGCAGGGAGCTGGGGGTGTGCAGCTCACTCTCAGCAGATTTTGGCATCGTGGCACACCCACGGCTTGGGAAATGCTACCAGCTCTCTCCTGCTGTGCTGCATTATCACCCAGAGCTCCTGAATTCCTCTCCAGCGCTGGCAGGTTTGGTGGAGCTGGACCTGAGCATCCCACAGCTCTCAGCTCCTTAAATCACTGGCACCTGCCAGTGCTGGAGGGGTTCCTGAGCAGGAAATCCTCCAAACCTCCTGTGGAGATTTGTTCTTTTCATTTTATGCTGCTGTTATGGTAAACAGAGAGGGGAAAAATGTGTTGTGCAAGACCTTCCCACCAGCATCACCACCCAGGCTGTATTTTATATTTCCTTGGGGTTTGCTGGATTCAGGACTGGGTTGTTGGGTGATCAAGCAGCTCTCCATTTCTTTGGGAAGCAGAGAAATCATTTCTGGTGTCTCCCTGTGACTGGCTCTGCCCTTCCCTGTCCTGCCCAGCTGGAAGGGCTGGGAGCTGGATTGGGATTTCAAAATAAAACACTCACTGCTCACTCGGGCTGCAATTTGGCCTCTGCTTTTTGCTGATGTCCCTGCAGGTGTCACTGCCCAAAATCTGCTCTTCAGCTCTGTGTTGTGCTGCTTTTTCTGCCACCAGCCCTGGCATGCAGGTCCTGAGGCTGACATCCCTTGGAGGTGCAGGAGAAATGTTGAAAATAATACACTAAACATCATGGACATCACACATTTTTTTTTTATCCTTCTCCTTCTGTAAGGACCTTAAAAAGTCAATTTTCCTGCCCACATAGTGTTGTTTTTCTGAGCTTGCTTTCAGTTGAAAGGGACATTCTGTGGGAATTTCTCTTCCATTAGTGTGTCTGCTCTCTGCAGTGACTTTATTGACCACATAAAGAATGATATTTTTGTTTTTTTGTTTTTGTTTTTTTTTTTTCCAGTAGCTCCTTCAAGAGACTCTTCTGAAGCTTGGTTTGATTTGGAGAGGGAGAAAGGGTCAAGATAACAAAAAACTTCCAGGTAAATAAGCATGTTGTCTTGCTTGCAGTAACATTTATCTGGAATCTCTCCTGATTTAATAAAGATGCAGAGTATTTTTCTGTATCTCCTGAATTTGATAGATATTTTTTATTACTTTATTAAGCAGATCTCATAGTTTAAACTGAGAACTGGCAGAATGTAAGGAAATGAGGCACTCAGTGTTTTAGGCTGAGTTGGAAATTCACCTTAGAGTTCAATGTCTTGAACCCACAGATGAGATCTGGGCATTTTTTTTTTCACTATTAGTTCATGATGTTCTTTCACTCAAGCTCTCCAGTTAAGCTTGTAAAAAATATTGCTAGGTACAGAAAAATGGTACAGGAAAAACCCAAATTAGTCAGGTACAGAAAAATGGTACAGGAAAAACCCAAATTATTCAGGCATTTGAAAGGGTTGTGGCAACTGCAAACACCACCTTTTTATAAACAGTTTTTTTTTTCTTCTTCTCACATCTTCCAATACAGCTGCTCTTTGTCTAAATATATAATGGAAACAAATTTCCAAGGCATGGGACATGCTATAAACCAGATTTTAATGCCTGAGGGCTCTGGGGGGTGAGTGTGGAGTCTCCAGAGAACAAATGCCAGCCTGGATTAGCAGAGTCAGAGCAGCCCATGGTGGGAGCACGAGCCATGTGGTGGCAGAGAAGATTTCCAAAGGCACCTCCTACGAATGGAAATGGTCATGACAGCACAGCCCTGCTGTGAAGAAATGTGTTGTTGTTTTTTTTTTTTTAAGTAACCATTTTAAGAAATCTTTCTTTTGTCTGTCTTTAAAATTCTTGGTCTTGCCAGTCTGCTGCCAGCAGCTTCTGGAGATGGTTGCAGGTACTGAAGAGCAGATAATTCTGTTTTCCTGCATTTCCCAGGCAGACAGGAATGTCTGCCAGGCCAGCCTGAGCCAGGCAGAGCTGTGGCAATAGGGGCAGCAGGGCACAGAGTCTGATTTAATGCCAGCCTGCCTTTCAGGAGCTTTATTGACTCGATTTCAGCTCTGTGCTGAGCTAATCCATGCAGCTTCCAGCTGATCTGGAGTGCTGAGGGTTCTGTCTGCAAAATGCTCTCCAGACTCATTCCTGAAGCTGCCAGTGAACAGAAGCACAGGTGAGAAGTGTGACTGCTGCAGGAAAAGAGGGGGTGACAAGGGGATTGTTAGAGGCTGCAGCCCCAGAGAAAAGACTGAACAAAAAACCAATTCAGTTTAAAAGCAGATTTAGACCAACACTGGGAGAAAAGAACCAATTCCAGTTTTCAAAAGGATGCCAATAGCCTTACAGATACTCAGTGAGAGGACTTGGCCAATCCAAGTTCTGGGGCCAAAAGTCTGTAAGATGAGTTTGTTATCCAAGTTACTGTATATTGAGCATTCTAGACCTTACACAAGGCTGAAAATCATCTTTGTGCATTAATTATGAAATAAATCTTATTTCAGTGCTATAAGTAGTACTTCAGTGCTGTCACCATCCCTAGGTAGAGGTCCCTGCAGATTAAAATGATAATAAAATCAAAATTTGCTGTGCCCAAAGCAGGGTCATACACAAACCTTCTGCAGAAGGGATCTCTGGTGTTTATGTACCTTTTACCAGTTCCACCACTTCAGAAAAATATTCTTGTGATAAATGGGAACTCCTCCTTGGCCCCATCCAACTCCTTTACAGGATGAGATTACTAGAAAATATGAACTAATTCTGACCCATAGGTTCATACTAATATTTCAGGAAACATCCAGAATAATTTGTATAAAGACCTGACAGGAAAAATTTTGTTTATTGTGTGGAATTTTTTTTTTTTGTGGTCTTATTTCTTAATTTACATATAAAACCTTCCTGTTTCTGTTTTAATTGCTTTGAGCAACAGGATTAAACTATAATTTTGTATATCACAACTGTGGCTTTTACATTATTTGGAGGGATGGGGTAAAAAATGTGCAAGTCAAATGTATCTGCTTTGGACAACAGGGAATAAATAGATATTACAGAAGTAATTGATAAATGGGGCAGTTCATTTGGATTAGTGACAAATGGCACTGCAATAAATCCAGGGACACTGTTCAAAATGCTGTCCTTTGCTGTGAACACTTTATCAATTTCTCTGTATTTAGATATAATGCTGAATAAAACCAATCTTTATTTGTAACCTTGGATTAGAAGCATAAAGATAGTGCTGTGGTCACCATTTAATCCTGGTAATGCCCACACAGCCAGAATCTGCTGTGGCCAGAACTTTGAGATGTGTCTGTTCAGCTCTTTGCTGCTAGAAAGATCAAAATATATGAGAGAGAGCACAACAAATCTTCCTCTCTGTCTTCTGCATCCTTTCAGGACAGGTCCTTGCTCCAGGCCTGGTTTCAATCAACTTTTTCATTTTAGGAACAGCAGCAGACTGCACAGAGCCTGGTGATTCCCAGGAATTTTCCTGTTCCCTGCAGAGGTGTGTGTTTGACCCCACTTTTCCCAGGAAGGAAAAGGCAAAATCCTTTATCCAGCTGCAGCTTCTCAGCACTGCATTGTCACTTCCTTTCCCAGCAGAAAAATCAGAAATCAGAGTTTTGGCATCTTTTTATTCACTTGTTTCCCTGGAGCAGCTGTAACCCTGGAGGCTGCCCCAATGTCCTTCTCTTGGAATGCAACACAAACACTCAGAACAAATTGTCCTGCTGTGGTCCATTTTAACATGGATCCATCTGCTGCTCAACAACAAGGGGATAAACATCTAAAGCAGGGCAGTGGTCAGATATTGGAGGTGAATTTAAATAAAGGGAACCTGAAAGGAGCCAGGCATTGCACAAACAGCAACTTAACATGAATCATTTTCTCTTCTAAGGGAAAAGACATTGTCCACAGGGAGAGCCTGGCTCACTGCATAAGGGGTTTGAACCAGAATGGAGAGAAGAGAGAAATTCCTCAGGGTGTGCTTTGGCAGAATTATGAAATAAATATAAAAATCTACTGGGTGGGAATACTTTTCTCTGTTACAAATGGTTTGAAACATCCTTATGGTTTTTGGCCATGTTAATACATAATCCTTTCACTAGAATGTCCTTGGCAAAGGATGTGCTTCAGCTTCTGTCTTGTTAGAAGATGCTGCTCTGTTCAAAACTGATTTATTTCAGTTTTGGGGTTGTAGTTCAGGGATGGTTGTGGTGGGGCTGGGTTATGATTGGACCAGATGATCTTTCATTCTCCTTGAACCTTGTTTGTAATATGTAAGAACATGCATAATGACTTTATAATTGTGTGTAGCAGTGCACTAAGTGACAAAATACTCCATTAATACTAGCTCTGGGTTTATTAGCTGCTTTATTGTTTATGGATGTTTCAGTTTTTTAGTACTGTGTTGCTTAATCTGTAAGCATCGTGGTCATTTGGGCCAAATAACTCAGGGCTGAGGACTCCTCACAGGTCACTCCCAGAGAGAAAAGGTCTCTGAAAACAAATGGACACCATGCAAACAGGCAGGATTAAACCAGCATTTTTCTTTAACTCCCCAAAGAATTATAAAGAATGATGTTTTTACTCTGAAAGGTGGGAGCTCCGTTGGAAAGGAGGTGATGCAGTTTTAGAGGCTGGAGTTTTTGTGTGCTGATGTCAAGGCAGCACAAGGTCTCCAGGCACAACAATGAAAAATCCCACTGCCACTGTTGTGTCAGTTTTGCATTGGCATCTTGGCTCATGATTCAGAGATTTAGAGCAGAGAATAATGGTTTTCTCCTTCAAGTTAAGGTTAAAGAGCAAATTCTTAACACAAGTGTTTCATATAAAATTGATTCCGTTCTGGTAAATCTTAGAATAAACAAATCCTATCTCTAGCACAATGCCTGTAAATAATTTATTTGAAAGCATTTACACAATGAGAAGAAAACAGGGCTGAAGGAGGAGGTCATCTAATCCATTGAACTCTCTCTTAGTTCTTTATCTCTGCTTAAAAATCTCCATGCAGTACCAGAAACTATTTCATTAGAGTGGTGTGATGCAGTTCTTCCCTATGTTACAGTGAAGAATTGCCTGCTGCAAATTCATTTCCCTGGCAGCAGGGAAAAGTCACCAACTTAGTCCTGTTTGGGCATAGAAGTGAGGTTCTCCTTTTTCTCCTTTCACCTTGCTGGGAGTTTTTGTTACATTTTGAAGTTTTTTAAGAGTAATTTTAATCTAAAGACTGTAATGACTTTTCTATCTGCTGCTGAGTGACCATTTGGAGTGATTTGTGTTGGTGATTTTCTCTGTCTGTGCTCAACTCAAGCTGGTGCTCATTTTGAATTAATTATTTTGATTATTCTTGTCCCATCTGGGCAGTCCAGTGCTAAGCCACCCTTTTGGAAAATGACACAACTGGGGTACTTACCTGTAAATTATAACCACTCCTGTGGAGGTGTGTGAGGAGGAAAGATGGAAGCAATTTTGGCTGAACAAAGGGAAGATGGAAGAGGTTGTGGAAGGTGTGAGTATGCTCAGGGTGTTTGCTGTTGTAAATAGGTTAATGTGTGCTGCAGCTACTACATCACCAGGAAAAGCAGGGGGATTATGGTAGAAAACTGCTCGATAGTATAAAACCCCAACAAATGTTTTTTTTTTTGTCTTTAAGGTTGGTGCAAGTTGAAAACTTGCTGAGCAGAAATATTTAGAAATAAAGGCAATAGAGCTGGCAGGAGCATTGCTGCTGGAATCAATAATAAAAGGATAATCTGTCTTTCTTTGTGGTACACAAAGCAATAATCTGTTGTTCAGATTGATTAAATGCCTCAACTCTGCTTCGATTATTAATCAATCTCCAAACCAGCTTATTGTGAGGATAATACAAAGTGCTGGGGCTTGTGGATGGTGATCAGAGCATGGGGGAGTCTGTTCTCCATCATGGAGAAATGGGGCTGAGGTGAGGGTTTGTGGGGATGGGTTTTGTTGATATACATGTGAGAGGTTTGCAGAATTCCAGAAGGGGTCTAAAGGCTGAGTTTACACAAGGCATGGGGATTTTCATCTCTGATTTTCAAATGGAGGAAGTGCCACTGACCAGACAGAGGCAGAATGTAAAATATGAGAACTAAACTTGGCTGGAAAAACCTGACCAGCTACCTTTTGGAAACATGCTGTTATCTGGTATGTTCTTTGCTCTAATAATTTCTTTAATTTCTTTCTTACACTAAAGCTTTTTTTGAGTTGTGGGCTAGCCTAAGCTTTCAGCTTTTGAGTTTTTCAAGTTATGAGAAAAAAACCTTCCCTCCTATGTCTTTTGCACCCCATGCCTGGGGTTTCATTTTTGTCAAAGTGGGTTGTTGATTTTGCTGGTAGGTTAGGTGGTGTTTTAAAGGGCAGGGCAAAGTCAACATTTAACTTGTCTAATGGCTCTTTACTGTCTGAAAAGGGGAATTTGGGTTTGCCTTTTTCCTTTTGAATTCTGTTAAGAGGGTCAAATATACCCGTTTGACTGGAATTTATGAATCACACTCTATGAAATGCAAAGTCTCTCAAGGCCCTGAGCAGTGACCTTTAATTTGTCTCTCCTGTGAGTCCAGAATTGGGTTAAATGATTTCCAGAGGTCCATTTCAACTTCTCTTATTCACCTTGGTCATCCCAGCCCTGCAGGACCCAAAGGAAAAAAATTATTCTCCATTCTCAGTGCTCCTTCTCTGAGGATTTGCACACATGCCACAAATGCATGTTTGTTTTGTCCTATTATTTCAGTTTGTGGTTTTCAGGCTTGTGTTGAATATTCAGAAGAACCTTCACCTTTTGAACAGCACTGGCCTGCATGATTAATGATGGATTATGCTGACAGTATAAATTTAATTGCATTTTCTATCTTGACTCTTTTTTAGGTTTAGATTTTGAGCTTTTTGTTTGTTTGTTGGTTTGGAGTTTTTTTTTTTAATGGCAGGATGAAATAATGAAGCTGATGATAAAAATGCCTATAAAAATTCTGGCAAATTTATTACAGAACAACATGGCTTGATTTCTTATTTTTCTATCCATCTGGTCATTAGGCCTTTCCAACTGTCAGTGTCTAATATAATCTCCTTTAATAGCAGCATATAATTAGCTTTATGCTGATCAGAAGCATTTGGGATGGTGGTGGTAACATTCAAATCCCAATATCAAAATCCCAAAGAAGATAACTCAAAGAGACATATGTCCAAGCCAGCATTTATGACTTTTACTCCTAAAGTCTGTAACTGGTGATTCAGGCATGTGAGCTTTGAACTGTGGTATGGAAATTTATCAATTAGGAATCCTCAGGAGTTCTGGCAGCAAAGTACAGATGTCTCTCCAAATGATAATGTGGTAATATGTCACTTTCCCCCCTCTGTACAGTCTTGTTATTGCTTCAGATATTTAATTTCTTCTTACTTGTCTAGCTTCTTATTTAAAAAAGTAGTGAAAGTCCTGCCATTGTTCCATTAGGAACAATTTGTCTTTTTTTAAGCTTCATCCAGAGCTCTGTGTATACAACCTGCACACATGCATTTCACAGAAGTGGTTCCTTCATGCTGTTACAGGAGTGCCATTTCCCAGTGGGTCTTTTGGGAGGTGATTTGGAGGTGATTTTGTGTCCCTGCACCTCTCTGATAAATGTTCTGTAAATAAAATGTGGTTGTCATTGCTAGGCAGGCCAGAGAAGGGTGTTGATGTTAGTGAAACTAAGATTTCAACCTGAAAGTTCCTGTTTCTATCAATTCTTTAGAGATTTTGAACAGCTCCTACTCCAGAGGTGTTCTTGTCTATGGAGTTGGACAAGTCAGGTATTTGATCATAAAAGCCCTAAGTCTAGGGCAGGATTTCAAACACTACAGAAATATATTTATTGATTAGATCTAGCAAATTCTTTGGTTCATTGGAACATATTGGACATCAAGCTCTGTATTCTGCTCTGCAGCCAGCCAGAATAAACCAAGCAAAAAAAAGGAAATATACCTTGACAAGTGAAAACTACATCTCCTGCATTATGGCTCTTTAAAGCTGGAATTGTCTTTGAATTTAGGCTTTCAGTTCTTCAATAAAAGATCACAGTTCCCTTTTTGTTCTCTGGCACTGTAACCCATTTGAGGATTCTGTCAACACTCCTTTCAAAAATGCAGAAACCTGTTAAGATTTGTAGGAGGAAAAATCTATACAAGTTACCTTTTGCTCATAACTTGAAGTGCACAGCCAGAGCTTCCTGCAAGAAATGTTTCAGTGCTGGGAAAGGAAAAGCAGATCTGTTTCCATATGTTCCCCATTGAAAGTAAGTCGTAGTAAACTCTAGGGTTTATTTTCAGCCTGTGTGTTTGCTCAGGGGTTATTTTGTGTTTTAAGTGACCAGGATGTGAGGACACATCTAAATCCTGGCAGGTACCAAGAGAGTCCACGCAGCTCTTGATGAGGGGATGGAGCACACTGGCTTCTCCTCAAAGAGCTCTGCCAAGATTCATTGCAGGATCTGTTCCTTCCCTTCCTCCTTTCATTTCCTGCATCATTTAACCAGTGTTTTCTGTGGCAGAACTGCTCTGCACATCACTGCTTCCCTTTATGTTTGTTAATAAACAGTGGCTTCTGCTCCACGAGGATTTTTGGCAGGTGCTGGTGAACAAAATCTCTCCAGGCTGCAGAACAAACCAAAGACAACTCCCAGATGTTTTAATAAGGAAGCAGAACCTGTTAATGGTGCGTGGGAAGCAGCCAGTCATTCACATGATGCTTCCCCTTTTCTCTTCCCCATGCCAAAAAAATAAATAGAGTTTAGGATTAAACTCTTCCTCTATTCTTTATATTCATGTTTTCTGGCTTCTCCCAGGAATTTATCTCCAATCAAACTTTGTTGTACCTCAACCACCTTTGGACAAAGTGTAATTTTGGTCAATAGGGTGGGGAAAAGGGAATGCTGCAGTTGAAAGAAAATTGAAAAATTATGCACCAACGTAGAAAAGCAGGTAAGAATGTTGTATATAGAGCTGAACTCTTAAAAAATAGTATTAAATATTTTGAACTTTTTAAATACATGCACCAAGCTCCATAGACAAAGCTACTGAAATACTGAGACCCTGCAGAGATCTTAAAAGGACTTGCTTTCAAGCTGAATGTAACTGAGTTAAGTCCTAATTGAATTTGGTTTTCTTTTTTAAACTCTCAACTATGAAATGAAATTTTAAAAATATGCCTGATGTTATATATCTTAGAAGCCTTGAAAATATCCCCAGAGGTCAACAGAGATTTTCCATGTGAACATAATTATTGATAATTATGAGGCATGTGCCCTACAACCATAAGGGGAAGCTATAAATTGGATAACTCATCAAAAAAGTCCATTCTTGTTCAGCAGAACAGAAAAGTTTGAGTAGTGCAGAGATGGTGGGAAAAATTCTTATAACAGAAGCAGCTTCAGTGCTGGTTGGGAATGGGATGCATTTCAGGCTTGTTCCATTAACAGTTCTTTAAGAAACAAAAAAATCTCCTTCAAAACTCCATTCTGACCTCTTTACTTTTGGCATTATCTCTGATACATTCAAAGTAGTTTTACACAACTATTAATTGGATCTTTGGGGGAAGATCAGCAGAATTTCCACTTCTCAGCAAAACCAAGTGGCTGTAACTTGAGGCTATCCTAGATCACTGTAAGAATATCAGCCATGGGAATTCCACCCTGAAGAATCAGACCTCTGTGAACTTTTATTTCGTGGCTGTCCCATGTTCCTGCATTTTGCCAGTGAAAGGCACCTGGAGGAAAGTGTGAGGGTTATGTGGGGCAGGAACAGGGCTGAAAGAATTAAATTAACCCCAGTGTTGGTGCAGGTGAGAAGATGCATCACTTAGAGAATGCAGCGTTGAAATCACTCTGAATATGGCTGATAAAAGTAGAAGAAAGTGGACTCTAAACATTAGTGGATTATATTATTGACTTCTCTTGAGTGGTTTGACAGATAAAATGGCAAAGCAAAATGTTCAACTTCAAATGCATCACTTGAAGAAAATAGGAGAATGTGGCAGGGAAGGAAGGAGATGATGAATGCTACTTTGTTAGAGAAGAGAAAATGCAATTGTTCTGCATGAGGTGTTCATCATTTGCTTTTTCTGTTCTCCAGCATTTGATAAACGTCCATTTAGCCGTAGCAGGCAAAAATCGAGTTTAAAGTCTTGGTTCATGGGTCATCTTTCAAAGCATTACATCTTAACTGTATTAACTTTTGTCTGGTTCTGTACAACAGTTTAATGGCTGAGGCTTCCAGCAATTGTCAGGAGGGAGCAGTGAGGAATTTCCCTCTGAACAAGGAGGGTGGGATGCACCTGCAATTCCCATCGGGGCTCAACAGCTCCTAGAGAATTCCACTGGAGGTGCTGCTCTTAGAGGAGAAACAGGGCTCCAAACACATCTCTTGGGAATGCAACTGAACTGCCCTGGAGGGTTTCTGTGATTTACCCATGACTGGGTGTTGTTTTTGGGTAGGGACAGCATTCATGCTTTATGGTGCCAGCCAAGGGCAGGCTGTTTCACACACAGCTGTTTCAGGTGCAAAAAGAAGGGGAGGAAGCAAAAATGCTTCGTGTAGATTTTTTTTTTTTTTTACTTTAAAAAATGCAATCTTGCTTATTTACAAAGAATTCACCAGTTTTGTTCCTTAAAAATGTTGGTGAAAAATGAGAAGTGGAGAAAGACTTTTGCTGGGAGATGCCAACCTTTTTAACAGCACCTTCACCCAGCCCTACAAAATGCTCAGTTAGTTTGAATCTCTTTTTAGTCTCTGCTTTTTGCTCTAACACACATTGATATGCACAACACCATCCAGCAAAGTTTTTCCTTGTTCCTGAGTTCAATTACCACAGCAGATTTCCATGTGCTTTTGGAAGGTGACAGAGACAGCAGTTCTGTTCTCAAGGC
The DNA here is from genome assembly GCA_013397375.1 of Toxostoma redivivum. NCBI lineage: Eukaryota > Metazoa > Chordata > Aves > Passeriformes > Mimidae > Toxostoma > Toxostoma redivivum. The sequence continues at coordinate 59,766 of VXBI01010369.1, forward strand.
AGGTTTTGTGAAAGATCTTTACTATTTATTACATCTATTCCCAGTGGAAGATTGCAATTACTATCCCACTTCCAGCAACTCTTTACCTGAATCCTGACAGCTCTTAATTATGTGTGAAAGGAGTTGTTACATGCAGAGGAATTTCTCAGAGAGAATTACCTGTGAGATGCATTCCAGCTTAGAACGTCTGCAGCAGGGACATTTGTTTTGAGTTCTCTTGTGGTTTTTTTGCTTCAGGAGCTGGGAGACTGCCTGACTTTTGATACCAGAATTTGCATTGGGAAGGAATTTCTGCTATTGCTTTCCCAATGTTTCTCTCTTTTTTTTTTTTTTAAACATTTTCTGTTAGTCAGATTTAGTTCTGTATTTCTTTCTCTAAATGATCCTCTTGCAGCCTACCTCTGAGTTTACTGCTGAGTGTACTGCTCAAGGAAACACAAAGAAATAAGTAACAAGCTTTCAAATTTGTGATCAAGTTTAATCTTATTTTCAGCTATGCAACTTTATTACCCTTCAGTTATAAATGTTTTATTTTCTGTTTAAGTATTCATTAGCAAAAATGTATTAATGTCTGCACCCACAGAAATGCACCACAATGGCAGTCGTGTTGATTTCCAAATTAACTTCAAGCCTGCAGAAGCTGGCATTTAAAAAATGCCCTATTCCAAGTCACACTAAATCCAAGATTTTATATGAAGCCCAGCTTCCAGCCCATGGTAATGAGTAAAGATGACTGGGCCAGGACAGATGTACAGATTCTGGTCCAGAGGAGGTGTAGGGTGCTGGCAGCTCTGCCATTTAATGCAGGAGAAATCTCTTGCCACACAAAAGCAGGGAAATTCTAGAAACATCTACTTGGGCTGTTGTGACAAGAGTTTGATGCATGATCCATCTTGTGAGATTTCTGTTTCTGTGGGGAAATTGGGCATTATTGCATTGATATTTCCAGAGAAACTGTTTTCCCTAAAAACTTCCAGAAGCTCTCAATGTTTTACCACAATTAAATTGTATTTATGATGGGTTATTATTTCCCGCCCAGTCTCTCATCATAGAGGTTATTCAATTATGGATGGTCACTCTGTGTTTTAATAATTCTTTCTGAATTTATATTTCAGCATGAAACTTAAGATGGCTTGAACTAAACCTCATTTATTACAGGCAACCTTAACAGCACAAGGTATGTTACATTATAAAATGCAGAGTTCCAGGAAAGAGATGATCACTGGGGGTTGAAGCAGTAACTTGATTTTGTGGATTGACTGCCATTGATGTTTTCCCCACTCCCTGATCAATGTGCTGCAGGAAACAGCTCCATGTGTGACTGGAGTTTATCTTTGTTTTCTTGTGCTGCTATTAAGCCATCAATAGAATTGTCAATAAAGGAGCTGGCCACTTGTTGGAGAGCTCCCATCCATAGCAGAGAACGTTCCTGAAAAAAGCCACTGCTCTCCCAGCAGCATTAAAAGTGGATTTTCAGGAAGCATTTGTGAGCTGCAGTTCCTCCCCAGCAGGGCTGAGCTTCACTGGGACAAGGTCACCCTGCTGCCCTCGGTGGAAGGGGAGTGCCCAACTGCTGGGGGATGAGAATTACAGGGCTTTTCTCCTGCCTAATTAGCAATATTACTTTCTATTTTGCACATCCCTCTGCATGTGTTCTGAAGAAGTCTGCAGGGAGCTCATTATGTTCCCAGCCTTGTAGTTGGAGGTTTGCAAAGCTGTACCTTCAGGGGGGTGGGAGGTGCAGTCACTTGAAGGAATTCCTGATCCAGGCTGAAACACTGCTGAAAACCTGTAGGAACTCTGTAGGATGTCTCCTGTGGGGTGTGCTTTATCCTGCCCTGCCTGCTCCTGCAGAGAAGCTGTCCAGATGAATCTTCTTGACATATTTGCACTTTGAGATAATGGCTGAGGGCAGAATTTTGGCTCAGATGTCATCTGTTAATGAGTCTCTAACCAATAAATGCATTTGGGGAGAAAAAGGAGACAATGAAACCTTGCTTATCACCTCCTTGGCATGATTCTTCAGAGCCCAGTGTGGTTCCATTTTCTATCAGTACAGTTTAGTGTGAAGGTTTTTTTTATTTTATTTTATTTTTTCTGCCCTCTTTGGTGGAGCGTGGGTGAGCCATGAGAGAATCCCACTGCCAGCACTCAGCTGTGCTGACACTCTCTGAGCAAGACAAGGAGATTTCAAAGGAAGGATGTAGGGCAGCAGCTTATGAAACCCCTCTGAGGACAAGAACATGAGCATTTGTTGTGAGAATGGCTGGCTGACTCCAAACACTTCTCTCTGAGCTTTCTTCTTCTGAAGGCTGCATCCCTAAATCAGAAAAGGCATCCCAGTGTGCCTGGTGGAATTATTTTGTGTAAGCAAGATAAACAGTTTAAACTGGAGGAAGTATTGTGCCATTATTTCCTGGCCACCATGGAACTATGCCAGAAGCTGCTCCTTGAAAATTCTGTTAATCTTTGCTCAGTGGGGATGTCACTGTGTGGAGTCCCAATTGCTCAAGTTGATCAGCACTTTAAAGAGAATTATTAGTCAGAGGCTTATGAAAAGATGCAGTACTTCCCCCCGTGGGTGAACTGCACCTTTCTCACTCTCACTGCCACCAGATAAATGATTTTAGATTTGTGTGACCATCTGTGGGCATGTACTGCACCCCATTATCCTGTGGGAAAAGTCTAATTTAAGTGATCACACATAAAATGGTGTTATCAACATAACTTCCACTGAAATACAAATGCACAGACCCCAGAATAACCCAGAATGAAAAGGGCAGTTTCATTTAACAGAGCCTAGTTTGCAAAAGAATAGTTTTTAAGAGCTACAATTGAAATATTGACATTAATATATATTTTTAGGAGTGTAAATGACATTAGCAGCCCTGATAGCTGTCTGGTAGGAAGTCACAAAGTGCAAATAGCAGGAGACAATTAGCACATGCTGTCCCTTAGATTACCTGCATACCCCAAGACCGAACAATTCACTAATCAGGGAATTCCCAGTATTGCTCCTGGAAGATGCTTATTGTGTTTTAGGAGAGAAAAATGAAAATTTATTCACATAGGGAAAAATAATTGCCACAAATCTGTTTTGTTTGTTCACAAGTAATTTGATTTGGGGCTGATCAGCCCTGGCATTTCTGGTTTTATTAACATGAAAGGCTTCTGGGGGATGTAGAATAGTTTGGGAAGCTGGTGAGAAATACGCTGTCACACCATGCTTGAATTATTATGCAGATAAAATTTACCAACTTCCCTCCTCCAGTTTATCCTATTTGGAAAGATACATGAGAAATAAATGGCTGGTTTTAGTGGAAGTAAGTGCTACTTCATCTGGAATAAGCATCCTGTCATTTGAAGATTTACAGCAGTAGCCATTCTCCACTGCTCCTGCTCAGCCTTTTTCACTCTGCTTCTTCTCTGCTTTAATTGCATTTTTGAGCCTTTCTCATTTGCTTGTTATATTTTTTTTTTTCCCCCCCCAGATAATCTGGAAGGTGAAGAATGACCAGGCAGGACTCAAATGCCATTTTGTTTTGCTTAATCGCTGATTAAAAAGGAGCTGGCCCCTCTCTGGTGCTCACGCTCAGATGCTCTCTCTGGGGTGTTGGAAATTGAGTCATAATTGCTGATGCCAAAAGCTGTCAGTACAACGGGATAGGAAGCAGTCAGCTCCTCTTAGTGTTATATAAAGTTGTCATTTTGGAAGAGTGAGCAATGATAAAGAACTGTTGCAGTGCTCTTGCCTGTTTTCACAGCAAACCACGCTGTTCGTGCTGCTTGTGTTGGTCTCTTTCCCAACAAATTAATTTCCTCCTGTAAGGAAGGAATTCAAAACAAAGCAACAGGAATTTAGGCACAATTTAGGCTGCATTTTTAGAAATACTTCTATCAAACGTGCTTGTTCCTGCATGCAGTGTAATAATGTATAAAAAGATTTAGGGTTTTCATGTAAAACATGAAATTGAATGCATTTTTTTTTATCATGGCAGGCATATTAGCAGCATCTATCTGTACATTTAAAAATAAAATTCTATAAAACAATGCTAGCTCTGTATATAATACAAATATTTACAACACAAATCGCTGACTTCCCTAATCACGTGTGATTTAGTAATAGAAGGAATATTAATATTTATAGTGTTTGAAATCTTAGCAGAGATTGGTCTCTGCAGGATGGATGTTTTCAGGTGGACAGCAGTGTGCCTACTCTGAGAACTCATTGCTTTGCTTTCTCATTAACATTCAAATTACTTGCAGGATGATTATTAATGAAAATGGACATTGCAGAATCCAACTCTGTTGCTTCTCAGTAAGCAGTAATTTACTCTTGGCTCTCTGTAAGCTACCAGGTGATGCAATTCTTCTGGAATTCTGCATTTCACAGCCACAGCTGCAGGTCAGCCCTCAGATCCCCCATCTGTGGCACCATGCCCTCCTTGCTGAGTCAATGTTTGTGACTCACCTCTTTCACTCAGGGCTATCAGCTTTTCTGAAGTTTTCTGCACCTCACCCAGTGACTCACTGCTTGGTGAATTATGCTTTAAAAAATTTCCCACTGGACAACCTGTGCCCATTAAACAGCCATAACTTCCCTGGGCTGCTCCTGTGCCTCCCAGAGCTGTTGCTTTTCTGTTGTTATCTGACTGCAGCTATCAACTCCACAGACATTAGGCTAAGGAAAAATGTTCAGCTGACACACCAGCAGAAATTCACCTGACTGCAGGCTCTGTAAATCTGCCTTATAAATGCCTCTTGCCTTTATAAAACACTGAGCAAAACTGAAAAATGGGCAAATCCTTCTGCAAGGCAAGAAGGGCTAAAGCAGAGAGGAGGAAGGCTCAGAGAGAAAACATGGGATGCAATTGTTTACAGGAGCTGAGACTTTGTAAATTAAATAGGAACACAAAGGTGAATGTGTTCTTAGAGATGGCAAATTCTCAATATGGGAATTATTCATTATCTGCACATCATGGCAAAGCAGTTTTACCAAGCAAAGTGCATCCAAAGGGCCTGGCTGTCAGCTGTGGGCTGTCTGGCAAGTAGAATAAATAATATTTAAGTGCTGGTATTTTGTGGATTTTTTTTGTGTTTTTTTTTTTTTCCCAGGTAAGCAAAATGATGGAGATTGGAGATTTCAACTTTGTAAGTATCCAGGTTACGTTTGATAATTTGGAATTTTGATTTTGTGTCTGGGCAAATCACAAGTTTGGAAGCAGAAGAAATGGTTTCTGTGCATCATTAACCCCATTCCAAACATCCTTAGTCACAATTAGATCTGACACAAGAAATTAATTATCCTTGGCATGGGAGCTTTGACATACTCTGCGGTTTTGGAGATAAAGCAATGAAAAATTTGGAAAATGTAATGGCCTTGCTCTGTAGTACCTGAGAGGAGATGGCTGTTGGGATAACAATAATACCTTATCTCACTTTTACTTATAAATACAGTTTGGCTGGACACTGTGTGATTGATCCCCTAATGAGAGGACCTTGCTGTTCTCAGTGCTCTGAATTCCATAGAACAATTCTGAATTCAGACTTTTCTAAGGCAAAGGTTTTCCTTTGTTTGTCCTGGGCTTCTGCTGTTTCCTTTAGCAGCCTGTAGCTCATTTAACCCAAGAAAATTGGCTGCAGCCCTAAGCCCACTGTAAACTCAAGTTTCCATAATTCTAACTTGATTTTTTCTATTTCTTTTGCTGGTGCCACCGTCCCCCTTTCCCCCAGCAGCCTGAGGTGCTTCTGGAACATAACTCCAGGGATAAACTCTGAGCTCCACCCTTGGGTTCTCCATCTCCAGCCATCAGCTGTGTGTCTCACCCAGCACCAGGCTGCCTTTGGCTTGGAAATCTTCCTCTGCAAAATTACAGAATATTCTGATTGCCAGGGTGCCCTTGAGCTTCTTAAAAAGGAAAAGGAAAAAGCATCACATGCTGTTCAAATAGGACAGGGGTAAAGGTCTTCTAAGCAAAGGCTCAACAGTTTTCTATTCTATGAGCAGAAGAAATACCACATCTGGGTATTTCTTGGTCGTTTCATCTGTCATATTTCAGATTTAACTTGATGTATTTGTATTTGACTTCATTCTTCATGTTTAGTTTGATTTAAAGATTTTGGAGGAAAAATATCTTCTAAGGCATATCTATTTTTTTGGTTGTTTTTCCAAGTTGGCTTCTGTTTTTGATTAATCTTCTGAGCAGCAATATTCTGTTTTTCACTGTGTGCACGCTGTACACATGATTTAAAGTCCTGAATCTGAGATGTTAATATTCAAAGCCAGACTTGTATTACTGTGTTTATGACATAAAGATATTTTCAATGTGTTTGTACCAGTATCTGATTTTTAAATTACCCTTATTTTTGCAGGGGAAAAAAGTATATAAAATAAAGACATTTTTTTGTGCTTCTATATTTAGCAATAATGATTATGTGCTTATTTATATTCATAGATACTATATAAAGTTATTATTATTGCTTTATGAAAAAACAAGTGTGTTTTTTATTTTGTAAGAGGATACAGACTCAACTTTATTTAATGCCCCGTTCTTAAGGGGTAAGGAAAACTGAGATGGGAGGAAGTTTTCAAAACAGAGGCTCTGGTGCTGTGATTGTGCAATTTTAACCTCTGAAGGTCAGGTAATGTTGTTTTTGCAGAATTACAGCCACATGTTTGGTTCCCATCTCTCCCATGAACATTCTAGGGCTGAAACCTTCAGTTTTGGGGAAAAGGTAGATGAACTTTTTGCCCTTTATCCTGTGGGAACATCTTGCTCTGATCTGAATGGGTGTTTCTTAGCAGCTTCTTTACCTACAAATAAATATTTGGTGGTGCTGGGCTTTGGTAGAGCTCTCCCTGTGTTCAAAGGAAAGCAGCAGGAAAGACACAAAAAGAGGGAAAAGTATTTTTCTTTCTGCTAAGAAAACAATCTCTGAAGCTGCCTGGCATTTGTGGGGCCCTGGAAATCAAGATGTGATTACACTTCCACAAAACAACATTTCAGAGCTAGAACTGAAGGAGGAGGGCCATGAGGTCTGCTGATGGAACAGACAATTCTCTCTTTAAGTGTTATTGTCTCTGAAGTTCTTCCTGGTTTCTCTGTGGCTGGCAGTAGAAGAGATAAAGCAGTAGCTGAAGCTCATTTCAGTTTGGAATTCTTAGATGGATGCAGCTCTCAGCTCTTCAGCTGTTGGGTGACTCAAGGGCATTTCTTGGGATTTGGTGCTCTGCTCCCATGAGGCTTCTCTGCAAAACTGTTCACAAGGAATGGAAATTTTAACTCCATTTCTTTTTTTTCCACTTGACTTATTAATATGTTTTCCCCTCATTTAATTCTTTTCTTTGTAAGAAGTTTGGCAGAATTCTAAGACTTTTTTTTTTTTTTTTTTGTAACTGTTTCTTTTTGGCTTGCATGTAAATAATTTTCTTAATAATGCCACAATACAGCAGTTGTACAAATTAGCCTGAGAGAGATGTGTTGAAATCATTGAGAGACTCTTGCATTATTTACATCATGACATTCTGTCAGTGTACTAATGCTCAAAACTGTTTATATTATTGGATTTAACAAATATGTAAATCAGGTGCACATTTCCCTAGGAATGCAAATGTCTCTAATGAGGAAAGACAAACTTCAGAACAAACAAACAAAAGCAGAGAAAATGTTAAGTAGCTTGTGTCGATGGCAATGGAGTGGGCTGGAGATACTGGGATGTAATCCTTGCAGTGCTGGGATTGTTCCATCAGCCCATCTCCAAGCTGGGACACATCACTTGTGTGTGAGCAGGCAGGGAGCTGGGGAAGGATGCAGCCAGGCTGAGCTCTCCCATAAGAAGGTGTGAAAATCTCTGGTTTTGCTCTTTGTGGCAATCTGGAGAGCTGAGAGGATTGAGCTCCTCTGGCTGCATTCGTTAACTCGGGCACAGAACCACTCCAAAGGGCCCCAGCTCTCTGAAACACTTGTTTGTGCTGCAATAATTAAAATAGCTGTTTGATTTCAGTGGAGAGGCACAGAATGGGAGCAGCATTGTGGTGAATTGGGTTTAAGTATTCTAGAAGGATTGGAACATCCTTCAGAGAAGCGTTCAGTTCAGATTTCATGTCAGGACGTGGCCCTGATTTAGTGAGGATGACTGATACCTCTGAATTACAATGCTCTGGATCGAGTTTGTGCACGGTGGGAATGGTTTTTATTGTGCTATGTTTGTGCTATGCCTGTTATCATGCACTGCTCACTGAAAACTTTATCTTCCATTACAAGCTGGATTCCTTTCTGAAGAGCAATTAAACAAAATTTGCTTACTAAAATAAGACATCATTTATTTCAAGCTGGCTCCTATTTTGAATTTTGATGGCTTCCTGCTAAATATGCAAGCTTTCTTTTCTGTGAAATTAGCTCAGTATCTAAAAATCTGAGTTCCTTGGTATTTTGTTTTTTCATCGTGTAGCTTCAGCCCCCAAAGTTCTGCTAAGAATTATATTTCCCAATTATCAGCCATCTTTAAGAAGATCATTATGGTAAAATTAGTCTGACTTCTCAAAGATCTATGAATTATGGATAGTGCATGAGTAATAAATGGGGTAAAATGTTTTAATTAACATTCCTCAGTAGTCCTTTAGCTGCATATTGTACGTAACTATTGCCTTCCAGACTTTTTAACTAAAAATGTGCTGAGTGTCTGTTCCAGTCAGGATGGCAGTGGGTTCTGTGCTGTGACAGCACCACACTCCTGATGCTCCTGCCTCGTTTGTCACTGCAGATCTGGCCTTGCTTTAGCTCAGCCTGGTTTGTTTGTGCTGGCAGGGCTGATGGGGAGGCATCATTAAAGCAGAGCAAAACCATCTTGAGAAATGTTTGCCTGAACTTCCCATGTGCTGCTGAATCTGTCATGCACAAATGGGAGCTAGAGGCTGGGGGAGTTCTCTGAGCAAAATTATGATTATTGCCTGATGAGGTGGAGGTGGTGCCCAATCCCCAGGTGGCAGTGGAATGTCCAGCTGGGACTTTCAGGGGTGACAATTCCTGGGATGAGGACACTGTGCTGCCAACCCTGACCTCTCACCCCACTTCCACCATACAGCTGGAGCAAAGAGCAGCCAGCACAACATTTATTTCTCATTTCTTTCTCAGCTCTCTGCTCCCAGCAGCTCTCTCCTTTCCCTGTGCTGTGTAGGAGGTGCAGGTTTTGTGCTGAACCTCCTCTCTGCAGGACTGAGGGGGCTGGAATTGCTGGGAGCTGCTGGGCAGAGCAAACCTGATATTCACAAAACCCTCACTAAAAGCTGGACTAGCATCTTATTAAATTGATACCTCTAATGCCTCTAATTAATGTCTTGGCTGGGGCTCCAATAGAGCAGGAGTTCAGTGACTTTCTTAAAAATTATTCTCCACTATGTACACATTAAACTGACTTTTAAGTAGTGTGCAGTAGCTGTCAGCTAAAATGCTGCTCAGAAATCTGAACTGGCAGGTGCCCTTAAGTCTTGTTGATTTGGATTAATGTTTTAAGTACTACCAGAAATTATATTTACAGTGCATAAAAAGAATGTTAAAATGTAACTGTGATGCAGAATATTGTTTAAGGAGTCAGACCCTCCAGTTGAGTATTTTTTTTTTACACTAATTTTGTAGAGAAATGTGAGAAAAAAAAAGATGTGTGACAAACCAGCAGATAAATGCACTAACAGTTTATGGTAGTAAATTTGTCTAGGGAGCAGAGTTTATCCAGACTTTTTTTGGGATTTGCAAATTCACAAAAAAGAACTTCTATATCAGGATTTTTTTTCAATAGATATATTAGGAACACCTTTCACCATTTGTGTTCTCTTGTATTCAAACTACTCATTGTGAATATAAAATACAGCAAAGTAACCAAAAGGGAAGATTTGGAATGAAGAATTCAGGAAAGCAAAAACTGACTTTATTAAATAGCCTGCCATTACATAGTCTTTGAAGAAAGCTTCAATGTGATATGTTTGTTAATTTTAATTTGAAATATTAAGTTTTTTTCACCAAGATTATTTATCAGTTGGTTGGAGTCCTTTGTGTCAGAAGTCAATGTGGATTGTCATAGTAAGACATGAATTCTGAATTTTAAAACTACAAGAGTCAAGAAGAGATGAGCATCTTCTTTGTTCCTGTTTGGGATTATTTTGGTATATTTTTCTATATAGAAATATCTATTTGATTTTAAATTATTTGATCCTTTTTTTTTTAAACTTTTTCCTTTTTTTAGGCTTTGTGGGCAAAAATAGTTCTGCAACTCTCTGTTCTTTTCAAGGACAGTGGAAATGAGGGGTTTATTTTCATTTCTGAGTTTATGTTGCTCTCTTTTTAGAACTATCCTTACATTAGTCTGACTGGCTTTTCAGATGGAAAAGTTTTCTGAGAAAGTGGAGACAAGAAAGGCTGTGTGAGAACAAGGATTGCATGTTAGTTTATTTCCTTATGAAATAATGATGATTTCTCTTTTAAAATGGTCTGCCAGAAAATTTGAGGTATTTAGCAGCAGTAAATGTGAATTCTCTGTGAATTTCAGTTTTGGAAGTTTAAAAATCCTTCAGGTGAAGGGTGCAGCCTGGAGAGTGAATGGACAAAAATTGGTACCAGAGAATGGGAGGCTGAAGGAAACTCTTCTGGTTTGAATTTGATGGTTTATGGCTTGTTTTTGCAGTTGTTGGAGTTTTTGGGGTTCTGTTCTGGGGATGGTTTCTGCTCCATCTCAGCTCCCTGTCAGCCTGAGCTGCAGCACTTTGCTCTCACTTCTGAAACTTAAAGGATTTCTGAAAATCCTTCATTCCCTGACATCAAAAGCTCCTGCAAACTTGGCTAAGTCAGCTGCACTGGAGCTGTTTGAGGTGATATTGGTTGACAATCTACCTCCCAAATCTCTCTCTTGCCTGAAGTGTCTGAGCAGGGACCGAAGCAATGCTGCAAATTTGATCAGTCTTCTTATTTTTCACCCAGGTCTTACCCCTGCTGCTTTACCCTTGATTCAGTTCTCCTCTGACCAATTCTTTTTAAGAAGTAGTGGCTGTTTTCTGATCCTGCTGATTCCCAAGAGGTTTCAAATTCACTTCTCTTTTCTTTAAAGATTCATTTCTCCGTGTTTAAATAGAAGTCAGCATGAAGAAGGTGGCAGAGCTTCAGCAGGGATTGAGATGAATACATTTCCTTCTGAGCTCAATTAGCTCATGCTCTATAATTTGACTAGGAGCTATGATTACAATAACTGTAAAAAACCCAAATTCCAAAGTTTTATGTGATCCTGAAACATAGCTATTTTTCAAAAATAACTGGTGGCTTTAGATTGGTATTTTTGTTTGAAAAATGAATTGTGGATCTTCCCAATATTGAGATGTTCCCAATTTGGATGTCCCTGTCTTATTTTAAATGGTCTCTTGGATTCCATCTGCTGATTTACAGGGCGATGAGGAACTCCTCCAAGTGGTTTCTTATCCAAGATGGCCTTAATTTAAGGCTGGATTGTATCAGTCCCAAATTTGTGCTGATTTAGCAGAGATGGAGCCCTGGGTTGTGCTGCTGTGCCCACAGCCAGAGCCTGGCTGCTCACTCTGCCATGGAGGGAGCTCAGGGAAAGACAAGCTTTCATTTGGGGAGCAAACTGAAAATCCTGTGTGTGCATCTCAGCTGTTCCTGTAAAAGCAAAATAATCCCAGAGAATCAAAGAGCAATCAGAGCAGGCACCCACTGCTCTCCCACTCTGTGCCCATCAGTCAGTGTGTGTGAGGAGAGGAATAATGTATGAAGAGTGGCTCCTCTGAGAAATATTTATGACATGCTCATTCCAGCTTGTTTCTTTGCTTTATTTCATTTTGTTATTGAAAGAAAAGGCTGACATATTCCTCTGTGGCTGATGTCTTTAGGAATATTCAGAGTAGTCCCACTGATTTAAGATTTTCATATTAATACCAAAAGTAATCAGCATGAAATGGCCAAAACAAACCCAGCCTTTCTGTTTTGGCTATAAAAATGCAGAATAAACAACTTCTATCTGTCTTAAGCACATGATGGGTTAATCGCTCATGAAGTCATCATTATCTTGCAAATATGACTTGGAGCTCAGGGGAAATGAAAAAATAAAATAAATACCATGGTGCTATTTTTCGTTATTATTGGAAGACATTCCATGGTGTCAGTGCATGCAGAGAATGTTGGACAAGTGTTTAAAGAGATTAAGCTGCTGTTTGGGAAGGATTTTCAGAGAAAACTGCAGAAGCTATTACACAGTGTGCTACTTCATGTAGTAGAAGGTTATAAGAACTTACAGAATAGGTAACAAGATGGAATAAACAAATACTTTTATGCCTGCTGGACCATGGGGGTGTTTGCCTAAATAAGAGAGATGTAAGATTTTCATTTTTAATACAAGTAGAATCCTTTTCAAGAACCACTTTGTGTGACATAATAACTGCAGAGTATAGGAAAATATGGCTGAAAGAAGCTTTTCAGCTTTTTCTTTTTTCAGTTTATTGCTCACCCATAAGAAAAGATGAACTAAACTATTTGTGATTAATATTTACTCTGTTTTCTAAATATCCTTTTTTAGCTCTATCACCCCATGTTTCTTCCCCCACTCTTTTCTCTTTCAGGTTAAACTATAAACCACTCCACTGTACCAGGTTACAAACTTGTGGTAATTTGGACATAAAAAGGGAAATTCATGATAACTTTAGGGAATTTTGCAAGGCAAGTCATGTATGTAGTAAGATATATGTATATCTGTATATATCATAAATATAGATCATATATGTAGTAAGAGTTTGACTTTTTAAACTCTGTCTTAAGGGGTATTTGGGGAAAAGAAGAAATGTCTGCTAGAAATGTCTAATTTTTTATGCTTAACAATCTCTTGCTACAAACAAATGAAGATTTCTAGCTGTGTGTAGCATCTGTCTTTGAAAAGGGCCAGACATTGAAAAAGTTTTATAAAATGAGTCTTCTTTGATTGCAGAAGGAAATAGGAATTGTGGACAAGCCCATTATGCTTTTAGTATCTCTCCCCGTTTCAACACCCCCTCCCCAGTCAAATCCATTTGAAAAATTGTGAAATTTGTGGAGCTTGATAGTACTGAAGAATTGTCTTAAGAAAATCATTCGTGCCCACCTTTGAGGTCTGTATGAGGAGCCATGTGATGGGTGAATCAGAAATTCAAACAGAGCCACAGGAAATCGGTGGAGATGAGCAGAAGGTGAGGGCAGTTCTGTGGGAATGGGACTTAGAAATTTGGAGTTTAAAGCCAATGTCCTGTTGAACTGAAATGGACTCTGGGAGTGTCAAAAAATACCCCTGAAGTGAGGAATAAACCAGCAGAGCAATGATGCTTTAAATGCTTGTCTGAAAGCAGAGCCTCTGCCAGTCTTTGCATTAAAATGGGGCATTTTGTGTTTGATGGGGTTTCTGTGACTGTCAGCAATTACCCTGTAATGACTCGTACCCATTAGCACTGGGGAGTTAAATCAAGTGCAGTGAGCTCTGGAAAAGCTGTGGAGCCCCAGGTCAGTGCCAGTTTGTTACAGCATTAGAGAATGTCATGGTGGGTGAGTTTTTATGTCAGAAAGAGCCACGGAGTTAAGTAGGATAACATTACTGTGGCAGGATAGTGGGACAATAAATGCATAACAGCTGTTATTAGACACTGGAAGTGTAAAATAAATCTGTTTCCAAGAACACCATTGTGAATGAGAAAGGAGAGAGGGAATTATCCCTTGCTGGTGGCTTTTAGCATAGCAGGGTAAGCTGATTTCCTCCTTCTTTCTGTTTCTCAGGAGTTCTCCAGAAAAGGGACTCCTACACAGGGATTGTTAGCTTGGCAGGAGAAGTCAGGTGGCCAATTTTTGTTAAGTTTGTTTTTACTCAAGATGCTGTACACTGTATTTATGGCAAATAAACTAGTACTTATGGCAGGTTTGTTTGGTATTTGCTCTTGGTTTTGCCCAGTGCTTTGGAACCTCCAGAAAACTGGAGGGAAAAGGGCCCCCAAGTTAGTCCAACACTTCTGATGGTCTATTTGTAAAATTTACTGCTTTTTAATTGACAGCTCTACATTTCAATTTTTAGCTACTGCCCTGTTGCTCTTGATCCATTGCCCTGTTGTCTCCAGAAACTGGATGCATGAACTTGAAATAACCTTGAAGTGATTAATTACCCTGGAAAGAGCCGTGAGTTCCACGTGAAAAGGGATTAAAGTCACTCACTTTTGGGTTCCCATTCCCACATCAGAAGACAAGGTACGTTATTAACTTAACCAAGCACAAATTTGTCTCACAATTTTCCCATTCATTCAAACGGGACATGAATATTTTGTTTCCTAATCAGCACAACTGCCCCGGAGCTCTGTGTCACTGCAATGACAGCTCCCCCTGAGTGACAGCTCCTATCTGCACTGAGAAATGACAGCATTTGTAAACCAGGGTTGTTTAAAGAAAAGGCTCAGTTCTTGAGTGACTGTTTCACAGTTAATCACTGCTGCATTTTACAATACACCTTGAATACACCTATTTTAAAACTGATCTGACTGGTCTGCTGAAAGGGACTTTAATGGTGTATAGCAGAATATTCTATTTCATCTCCTACTAACAGAACATTGTTGATGGCAATTAGAGGAGTCTCAGACACACTGAAAAATGTGATCTAGTAAAAAAAGTCAGTAGTGATGGGTGCCAGAGTTTGTAATGCTCCCCTTGGTGGCAGAACTCTTCTCATGCCTTTTGTTGTCACTTGGGCAGTTACTGTCACCAGCCTCTTCCTAATGGAAGCCTTATTTTTTTTTTATGTAGCAGAAGCCACCACTTGTCTCCCTGAACGTGCATTTGCATGCAGCTCTGTTATATGTATTGTTATATATATAATAATTACATATAATTGTTATTCCATTTATCCTTAATGGCATCTACCACTACGAAAAATGAGCATTTTGCACTCGTGAGCATAGGAAAGGAGTCTTGGACTGAAGGCTGACTGGGAAGCTCTCACATGATTTTCATGTTCATGAATATAGCCAGAAACCTGAATATAAATCACTGTAAGCTTTGGTAAGTGTTTTAAACATCAATTTTGGAACTTCAGTTTGTATCTGTTCAATACATGGACTGTATTTAGTTTCAGATCTTGGGACAAGGGATCAGCTCAGTAATTTTTGGATGGCAGCAAGCACAGGCCTCTATTTGTACTTGCAGACCTGGGAAATTACTGCAAAATCTCTCTCTAATTCTAAGAATAACGGCATCCCTCCTCCCAAAATGAGAAGAATGACTGCCAACACCGTAAGAGCTCCTGAACACTTCCAACATGTTCAGAAAGTCTGCAGCTTGTCAGAAAGTTTTAAGGTGTATTATGGCAGAAATCTTGACATAAGCGTGCTGCAGACATCAAAAAGACTAATGCTGCTGTCATGCTGATTTCATTTTCCTTTTGTTGTATAAATATACACATAGTACTTTAAAAATATTGGAGGTGATCTGAAGAGGTTCATAAAACCTTGCTGGTTTGCAAATCACTCCGATATTTTAACTGCATTGCCTGCTTCTGACTTAGTGTCTGGAGGCATCTTGCATTATATTACAGCCTGGAATTGCATCTGCAAGTTGAGGATATGCAATATTGATCCATAAAGTTGGTATTTCAGCTTGGAGAAAAAGAGCAGCTTCTGTGTAGGCTCTGTGGTGTGAAATTCTGCTCGTGGTAACTTCAACAGCTTCTCCTTTGTTTAGAAAATGCTGCTGGTTTTGTCTTTCCACTGCACTTCAGTGGAAGAAGCTTTTTTTAGGCTCTTCACTTTCAGCTTTCCTTCTGAGATATTTCTCTAATGAATCATGCCATATCTTTTTGGTACCAAAACCCAGAGACTCTGAAAGGAGCACTGCTTCTAGTGCATACTTCTATACATTTTATTCACCATATACAGACATTCATGGCTGGTAAATATTTGGTATGTTGGCAGTTGAGGAAGGTTTCTCTGGAAAGGATGACTGAAACCAGCGATGATTTTGAATTTCAAGTAATTAAATGGTGTTCAAATAATTTCACAAACATTAAATAATCTTAGTGAATGGGAAAAAATTTAATGTTCAGCAGTTAATGACCAAGAAAATTTGTTTTCAGCAGTTTAAAGGCATTTAAAATATTTCAATATTATACAGTGTAAATGCTTAAATTATATTACTTAGGATAATAATAGGACATTTAACTTGTATTTCTGTTGCTTACATGCCTTTAAGATTTCCCCCAGCCATTTGGCATGGGACAGCTGAGTGTAGCTAATTATCATTCTCAAGATCCAGTAACTCATTTTCCCCCCACCCCCATGCTATATTTACCTTTCATGTGATGGGCTATAAAAACTCTTATTCTGAGGGCTCAGTAATCTGTGTTTTAGTAGGCTGGGTTCAAAATGTTCTGCAGTCACAGATAGTCTTGCCTGGGCGTTTTACAGAAAGCCAAGCCAAGTTTATGTAACAGAAACAGAGCATGAAACGTGTGGCAGATAGTATTTGTGATCATCCTGCTCCCAAACCCTGCTGCCTGGAACTTGGTTTGTTCTGTTTTGTTCCTTTCTGTGCTCACTAATAAACATTTCTCCTCTGTCCCAGGATAGCTGGGATAATTGCAGTGAGTCCAGCAATTTTTAGAACTCCTTGAAAGCGTCCCTTAGAATTGCTGCCATGGTGAGACCAGATGACAAAACATGTAATGAGATGCTGTATCTTCAGAAAAATGTAAAGTTGCTGTCATGTAACACTTCTTTGATGAGAGATAAGCCAGTGTAATTGCATGAAATAAATGTCATCACCTGTATGAAGATAAATAGCTTTTCCTGCACTAGCATGCTTTTGCACATAAAATGCTGCCTTTTTAGCAGTTGTCTCCATTTTTTTTGCAAATAAATTTTATAATGGCCATAAAAGGAAAGTGTGCTATGTCTACTTATGTGTTGCAGTGTTAACAGAGGGCATTTCTGTGCTTCTGTATAATTGAAATCAATGACATTGTTACCTGAAAAGTTGTTTTGTAGCACTGTTACTTGACAGAAATGTTTATTTCCATTCTCTGACGTATCTAAAAGTCAAAATCAGGTGTGTGGAATCGGATGCACGTGTGTCATTAGCATGTGGGTGGCTGGACACCAGTAGAAAGGTGTCCACAGCAGATCCTTGGTAGAAAAAGGTCAAATGGGATTATCAAAAGCATTTAAAAATCATAGAGCCATTTCAGAGATTTTAGTATGGATTGGAAAGTATTTCCTCTCATGCACACGTGGACAGGGATAAAGTGAAGATATATTTTGTAAATATGAACATTTCTAAGAATTTTGGGATGAGTGAACTGCCAAGCAACTACTTCATACCAGATTTCTTAGGTTTTTTTGGGTCCAAAATCAGTTGTCTGAAATTTTACCACAGGAGTAGTATCTGATATCCCAGACTTAATGAAAGCAGCCTTTTTAACACTTCAGTAAAAAAACCAATATGTAGCCAGATGAAGAATTAAATTACTTTCATGTTTGCTAAGTACCAACTATCCTGGACAGGTTTGGACAGCTCCTTACTCTTGTTACTCCTGTTTTGTGCAGAAGTGATTCTCATTTTGCTTTTTGTAGCTACTAGTAATTTATCAGATAATAGTTGGCAGCATTTGAAAATGGATTTTTTTCTTTAGGTCTCTTACTGTGGCTTTTCCCTTGTGAAACACCAGGAAAAACATAATTTCTCTTTTAGTGTCCTGTGGAATCTGTCTGAATGTCTGGGTGTGGGACACATGTGGTAATCGTGGGAGTGGGTCCAGCACAAGGGCAGCGTTTATTCCATGTGATTATTCCCAGTTTGTGCCATTAAATGCAGTAATTGTTGGTGCACTAATTAAAGCAGTGACAGCTGCACACCCTGTCCTGTGCTGCTGTGCCACTGCCACTCTGTGGGTGTGCTGTCAAGACCTCCCTGCAGATGTTTGTTTCAGATTATTTCAATCCTCACAGTTGGCAAATCCCCAAAGGAATTGTGGAAAACTTCTCAGATGAGTTAAACCAGCTTCTGCAGGGGTTGGGTGGCACTTTCTGGGCAGCCAAGCTTGTGAAAGCTCTCCCTGCCTGCACAGCAGTGATTGTCCTGTGCCTGCACACCAGGAGCACCCTCAGCAGGGCCTGATGTGTGTGATAAAGAACAGAGAACACATTTGGTTTTGAAGCTGCATATGCTTTTTGATTTCCCCCAGAAGGAGATCCACGTGGATGTCCTTTCACACAGCTCGTTGGATTACAACCCAAACTGTATTTTAATGTTCCTGTAGCTGGAGGGGTCATTGCTGATGTGCTGGGACCCCGTTAGCACTGCAGTTAATGACGCAGAACTCTCTGGCTTGGCTGGAAGGATGCTCCCATTCCTGCAGGAATACAGCTCCACTGCCTGGCCACCGATAGTCAGGAGAACATTGCCACCCTTTGGCCAGAAAGCAAAGGCACACAGCAGACAGAAAAGCACATAATGCAAGTCGGGGATGCTGCAGCAAAACTATTTAAGAGTATATCCATTTGTAATGTAACTGCTCAGCAATGGGAGCCCAGTTGGGTGGAGGTTGTAGGCATCATTTGCTTTGATTTAGTGTATTTCATAGCACGGTGATGCGTTTAGAGAGAATATATTCTGCTACGTACTAATTATGTTTTCCTGAGAACTGAATTGCATATGCATTGTGAAGATAGGATGAAGGCTACCATGGTTACCATTGTGCACCCAGGAACTTATTTTATACAGTGCCAATTAATCTGAGGTAATGCTTGAGAGGGAAGAACATTGAATAAGAAATGCTAATGTCTCAGCTGAAAGATGGAAATTAGATAGAAAAGCACAGCTTTTATTGAAAATTATATGTCAGGGTCAGCATTTATAAATGAATCCACCTGTATGACTAAACCCAGCAGTTCTGTCTGACATTAAAAATCCTGTATGTCCCTAAACCTGTTGGCACCCAGGACACTGCTGCTTTATCAAGGATATTCTCTCAACAGGGTTTTTTTCCTTTCTCATGATTTTAACAGCATATTCCTGCAGTTGGGACTATAATTGGGGATTATTGCTATGTCAGAAAGAGAGAGCATTTGCATGATGCAAAGGCATCTAAACCTTGTGCAGGCTGCAGTTGCTAGGGATAAATGTTGTGCCTGTGGCCAGAGGCTTCCAGATGGTGAGGACTGAGTGTGGCTCTGCCTCCTCGCTGCTCCTGGCAGCTCTGCTTGGCTCTTGCAATGCTGCTGATGTGGCTGATGTGTTCAGGCACCTCTGTCCTGTGTGTAGGGCCTGGTTTTTGGGGTGAGGGGGATGCAGGGATCTCTGAGAAGCTGCTGGAAGGTTTCCCCACGTCTGACAGAGCCAAGGTTCCAGCGTGGAGCTGCTCTGGGTACAGCTCAGCCTGGCACGGACAGTGGCAGCACAGCTGGGCTGATGTGGGATGAAGTTTCTGCACAGGAGCAGCTGCAGCTGGAAAAGAGAGGGGTGAGAATTCGGGAGGAACAGCCCTGCAGAGCCCAGGGTGGTGCAGGAGGGACAGGAGCTGCTCCAGGCTCCAGAGCAGAGGTTCCCCTGCAGCCCCTGGGGCATTCCTGACAAAAGCTGTGTCCCCATGGGAACCCCCCAGTGGAGCAGCCTGTTCCTGAAGGACTGAATCCCATGGAAAGGGACCCACATTGGTTTGTGAGCAGCTGCAGCCCATGGAAAGTGCTCAGTGTTGGAGCAGTTCTTTTGATAATTAAATTGACTTTTACCATGTTACAAAATGTATGTGACACTGAACATTTAATCTTTACAAGAAATCCCCCCATTCCTTTTGATTCACTCGGTGCAGGACCAGCAGGACTGGAGTTCACTTGGCTGAGGTTCCACTGAGACAGACGAGGGGATCCTGGTACTCTGCATTCTCCTGTTCTGTGGGACTGGCACTTTTTGGCAAAAGAGAAATGGCAACAAACAGTTGGGAGGCAGCAACTTCAGCTCCCACAAATGTCCCAGCAGTGAATAGCTGGTCAAGGCAGCAGCTTTGATATTTAAGTGGTAGAATGTTTATCTTACTGGAAATTTAACTACTAAAATGCATTGTCCAACCTTGTCCAAGTGTTATTCATTAAACATAGTCCATTGGCTTATGTGACTTGTAAGTATATTACTACTATCTTTCATTAAGAACTGACTTGTTGTGCATAGTAAAGCATGACAATGAAAATAAAAGTAAAGCTTTTTCAACAAAATCCCTTATTAAAAGAATATTTCTTCTAAGGAAATATTTATAAGCCAAATATTTTGGGAAATTATTAGCTGCTGCTTCACATCCCATGTCTTGAACTTTGTGCTGAACTAAAAAAGAACTGCACAGATGTGTGACAAATAATCAAAGGCATTTCTGCATCTCTGTTGAAGCAAGTTCACATTTAATAATCAAATTCTTGGCAGGAATATTTCTGCAACCTGTGTCAGTGGAGCATGTACAAGCTTAGAAAGGAAGTTTATATAATTATCTCATTATCTAATTTCAATAATAAAATGATTGAGTTGCCTAAATGCCTATCAGTGGCAAACCAATAGAAATGGCAGCTCTGTGGATGTGAATAGAAACCTCAACTCATCAATCTGATGGAATCTGCCTGATCTCTGAACCACACTCCTTCCTGGGTGAAATGTTTGCTTTCTATTAATTTTTGTTATAATGCTTCCAATGACTGATTTCATTTTCTCATTCTGACCCCCCTTTGCAGGTTCCCCTTTATCTCTGGCACAGCAAAGCTGGCTGTTGAGCCAGCACTGCACCTGAGCAGGTAAAACACAAACACCTGAGGGCTCCAGGCAGGGCTGGGCTGCCTTTTCCTGCAGGGCACTTTTGTAGGAACATATTTGGGATATGGATGTGTCAGGAGAGGGGTTGAGGCACTCTGGGAGCATCTGGATGGATGGACACACAGATGGAGGAGTTCTGAGTGAATGAGCAGCACTGGGGTTATTCAGCAAGCTGGCACAAATGTGTTATCTGGGAGGAGGCCTGCAGTGGGGCTGAGGCCATTCCAGCTGAAAACCTGGAACTGAGAGCAGGGAAGGTGGTGGGGAAACACACAAAATGCCATAATTAATATTAATTTTAGAAGATTAGATTTTAAATTAAAATCTTAAGATAAGTAGTTATAGAGGGAGTTTATGCATTAGGAAGAAGTAGGGCATGGTAGAAAACCACCTTGCTTCATTTGCAATCCAAATGAAAACAGGCAAAATGTTTTTAAGCAATTTATGGTACTGTTAAAAATTAGGACTCATCCTACAACCAAAAATCATTGCAATAGGACAAAAAAAAATTTGTGCTTGACAGTAGCTGTCACAGGATAATGTCTGCTGAGTTATATTCAAATGGATGAATTTTATTGATTATTGACCTGTTGAATAGCACATGGAATTAGCCTTTTGAAGGAAGCTAACCTTGCTTCTGATGGCATTATCTTATCCCTCCTACCTCTTGTGCTTTCCCAATTTATAAATTCCCTGATTTTTGGCAACTTTTGGTTTTGTACTTAGGCTGTATAATTTAGCATCATAAATAGCCGAGACTGGCAAGCAGTGTGTGACTGATAATGTATCCAGCAGTTTCTTTTATGTTCTGGAGTATTGTAAACAAGAATAAAACTGATTATTTCAGCAAACAGTCACAAAAATTGGTTTTAATTTTAGATTTTTGTCTACAGCCAATAGAAAGAGGGTGGAAGGAGCCAAGAAGTACCATAACTGCACTTACAAAGGATTGCCACGGGTCTGTTTTGTGTGGCTGTGGGAAAAGAGGGGGATTTGTGTCACCTGCAAACTCATCCCCTCACTGCTGAGCACTTGGAGCATCCATTCTCTGGGAAAGATGCACTTTGTTGTCATGTTTGATTGTTAAGGGGTTTGATGAGGTCTCCTCAGGCTTGACTCCATCTGGAATGACTTTAAGGTTGTTCTGGCCTTGAGGCAGGAGGATCACGGCTCTCCTGCTCCCACTGGAGCGTGTGTAACACAGAGCAAGGCAGTGCTGCCATGAACTGAACCCTCCAGTGGGCAGTGAGGGAGTCCCAGTGCGCAGAGTTTTGCTCATTTGCTCCCTGCAGAGAAATGACATTTGTTCTGCACAGTGTTTTCTCTTGAGAGGAGCAGTTCTTGGCTCGTGTCACCAGCAGTCTGCCATTCCTCAGTGATTTATTCCTCCAGGCACGCACGGGCCCCTTCCACTGCTCAGTGATCCCAATTCCCCTGCTGCTGAGTGCAGGAGTGGGAGGTGGCTGTGAGGACAGGAGTTGTTCTTGGCTTGTTTCTGCTCCATGCAGTGTGGTGTGTGTGGATAAACACACACGTGCTCGTCGGTGATTTATCAAAATGTGAGTATTGGTCTAATACCGATACTCAACTGTGATGGACAAAAGACTCTCTAACAGTTTAAAGTTAGAAAGTGTATGTTTATTCAGCGCTGGGCAGCAGCGTGAGCTCATCCTCTAATACGCACTGCAAAATCCCAGGTGATGACAGAGTCTATTTATTGACAAAAGCTTCAAACAGATCCATATTCATAATCACAGCCCCTCCTATTCCCCGCTTCCTATGGTAATTAGCTTGAATAGCTATTAAGCATGCGTGATTGGCTTCTTAAATTAAGTCTGGGGTCGTTTTTGTGGGGATGGGTCTTAGAGGGAGGAAGTAAGGTGAGTCTTCCTTGCCCTAAACGTTCAACCTTTTCTATCAATGACAATACAAATGATTTCTGGGTATAGTCCAGGTTCTTCAAAGAATGGGTTTCTGGTTGCATTGTCTATGTTCCTTTGAGTTCGCTTACTAGTTCCGTCTTTTCTCATTATAAGCACAGCTGAGCAAACATAAGATGACAGACAATCAATTATTTATTTCAGATAACTATTTCAAGCCCAATTTCCTCCTAACTTTTAATTGTTTTCAGCAAGGCCTATCTACTCATTTTCTTCTTAATTAATTCTAGTAAATAACTAACTTTTAACTAAAATCCTAACTTTTGAGATTAGTGTTTCAGTCAGGACAGAAGGATTCAGCAGCATTTTCTGTTCATGAGCTCACCCCGATTCTGTCCAGGCCTCTGTCACAGGGACAGACGGACAGAGCCTGCCAGGATCACCAGAAGAGAGAATCAGAGTGGGAAAATCCCCCTTCGTCCTTTACCTGCACTCCTGGCAGTCACGTGGCTGGAGGGGCAGGGCCATGTGACACCGCTGCAGTCATGTGATGGGGCACGTGATGTCCTGGCAGTCACGTGGCAGGGGCGGGGCCATGTGACACCTGCAGCAGTCACGTGACTGGGGCGGGGCTATGTGACACCTGCAGCAGTCACGTGACTGGGGCGGGGCTATGTGACACCGCTGCAGTCACGTGGCTGGGGCGGGGCCACGTGACACCCCGAAAGTCACGTAGCCGGGGGGGGCAGGGNCACCTGCAGCAGTCACGTGACTGGGGCGGGGCTATGTGACACCTGCAGCAGTCACGTGACTGGGGCGGGGCTATGTGACACCGCTGCAGTCACGTGGCTGGGGCGGGGCCACGTGACACCCCGAAAGTCACGTAGCCGGGGGGGGCAGGGCCACGTGACACCACCAGCAGTGCTGGTTTGAGTTAATTAGGACACAATATGTATATATAATAGATCATATTATAGTTTCCTGTACGTTAATTTGTGTAGAGTAGCTTTTTTGTTGTTTTGGGGGTGATTAAAACAACCAAATTTGAGACAGAAAGGAAGAGAAAGAATGAGAAAATGATGTTAAATTTTGCTGGCAAGCATCTGGGCTCCTCCCCACATCCCTTATAGCGCTGTTACTGGGTTTCTCTGGTGACAATGCATTTGGTGCACTCTTGGAATTAAATCTGTATTTTCTCATCTGAGTCAAGTTTTAGTGTTTCTGCACTCTGTTGCTTTCTCAAGGAGCCATTTAGGAGATGAACTGTAAGAATGCAGTAAAATAAATAATTAATTAATTACATAATTAAATAAGTAGATAATTAAATAATTTAATGTTGTGGTGAGCAAACCTTGTTGGCTTGGCTTGGGCCAGGTGTCACTTCAGTGTCACCTGGGACTGCCATTGATACTTTTGAGCCCTTCTCTATTGCAATGCAGTTTTTTTCCAGGCTTGAGCATGACCAGGAAAAGAAATAATTCAAAAATAATCAAAAAGAATGAGGAGGTAAAACCCACTGATGAACTTAGTCCAGCCTGGACTCATGGGATTTTTGGGCTTCCTGGTTAAATATCCTGTGCCATCATCTCTGGTGCTTTACACAGTCCATTAAACAGCTCAGTCACACTGTCCTCTCTCACAATCATAAATTTAGCGTTTGTATTCCTCAAGCAGCTGTTTTCTTTTCTTGCTCTACTTTAGCTCTTCTTCAGAATACAAATTCCAGCTCATTTCCATTTTTTCCAGACCTGACGCTTTAAAGTTTTGTTCTACTGTTTGGTTTTTAACCCTTTAGACCAAAAAATCGAGTGTTTTGAGGACAACTCTTTTATTTTTCAAATAAAATATTCCTTTGCTATTAGATATTTCCTGGTATTCTTGATCACCCTTTTGGATGGAGGGTTTTCTGGGACAGTATTGTGGATTTGGCAGTTGAAAATTTTGGTAATAGTGGCAGATGCTGCTAACACCCTTTCCTCTTCTCCCCCCTTTGCTACAGGTTGAAGCTCTATAAAGTCTGCTTCTTTTTAAGACTATGATTATATTACTCAAATAATTCTTTAAAAAATACCCCAAAGTTATAGATTGTTTTAAATATATCCTTTATCATGCAAAATTTATATAAATTCTCACTAAAATAACTTAGAAGTCAGCTAAAATTATTGTTCCTTATTGCATATTTACAGCACAATGGATAGAAAAAATTCCAGAAGAACTTGGGGAAAGATTTAGCCCAGATTTGTAGATTGAGAGTCTGATACAAAATATGGGAAAGCCTGTCTAGCTTTCATTAATGCCATCTTCTCACTCAGCCCCTGTTCCCTCCCAAAAGGCCAAAATCTGTAAGTGTGGAGAGACAACTGCAAAGCCATTTGCAGCTGCCTGGCAGGCTGGAGAGAAACATCCTGAATATCTAAAGTTGATATGAAAAAAATACTCTAAAATCACTTTTACTGCACCACCACGATCACAGAACACTTCAGAAACAGACCAGGACAAAAAAAGTATTCAGTGATAGCTTAGACTGCTCAAAAACTTTGTAAATTGAATTTGAGATAAGTTTGTTGTTACTTTTCCTTGCTGTTGCATTTCAGAGGTGCAGTAATGTTTTCAGGTTTCAAGGGGAAGATGTCCTGCATGGATGGGACGTATATAAATTTAAATTCAGGTGCTTCCTACATAGTACAGAAGTGTAGGGACATGAAAAGTGTTAAAATACATCCCCAGTAATGTTACAGATGATTAGATTTGGCACCTGGTGTAGAGCACACCTATGAAGCAGGAATTACCATCTGAATGACTAAAACTCCCACAGAGATGATGGAATGTATTTGTTAGGTGGCTGACAAGCTGAAAACAAAGACTGATACAACTGTGGCTCTGGGTTTGCCAGGTTAAAATAACAATTCTCTATAAACTGTACACAGCAGCAGAAGGCTGAGCTGTTGCACTGGGTGTGCTTGGTGCAGTCTCCTTGTCTTTGCCTGGAGCCCTGAGCTTCCTTGTTTGTGTCCTTCCCATTTATCGAGCCCTGGTCCAGCTGAGGGGAAGGAGAGCCAGGAGCTGGGTGGGGATTTTGTCATCAGCCAAGGCTGACCCACCACAGTATAGACAATTCTATGTCAAAACTGCAGCCCAAACTGATGTCTGAAGGGAATGGAGTGATAAATGCCTGAAAAGGAGACCTTTCCTTCGGGAAAAGATGGATTATTGTTTGGGGTTTTTTGGGTTTTGTTTGTTTCATTGGTTAGTTGTTTGATTTTTAGCAAAGAACAGGTATAACTGACATGTCCTGCAAGGAATTTACACTGGGAACTGCTTCTGTAGCTGTCAGACTGTGGGGAAGCAGTGTTACCTCTGAGGAAAATGAGTCACATAAAATTAATTAATTTAGAGTAAGATGCATCACTTAATGGAGTTTATATGCCATGGTGGTCTCCAGCAGTGAAGGGCTGTGTTGGGTGGTGCAGGGAATCCTGTCAGTGCCTGTGAGGATTATGCAGAAATTCCTTCTCATTTATATGTGAATTTACAACATGATGTTGTTTATTTTGGTGATGCTTATAGGCATGGGCAATGCCCTCTATCCTGAGACTGCATGTGGACAGAGGTTAAATCTATCAGGTATTTATTTGTATTATAATCATGGCTTGGTTCTCTTTCCTGCCACGTGAGAAAAGCACAAACCAGTCCCCAGGTTTGTCAGATAATTGTTCAAGTAAGTATAAGGCAAAAAAAAGGCTGGCTGCTATTGTAAACAGAATGTGGAAGGAGTGACAGAGCTCTGAAACTGCTCCTCTGTTATTAGACTGGCATGAAAAGAAATGGAGATTTTTACACATTTGCTCTCAAAATCCAAGTGGTCCAATGAGAAGTTTAAAATACTGCCATAAATACACGAGGCTTTAATTAATTATGCCTGCATCTATAGTTCCCAAAGCTTTTTAGTTGCACAAAAAGACCAGAAAAAAGCCTATGGCTGAAAATAAAACTAAGAGTTCACAAAAATGCTGGTTGCCCAATAGTGCTGTAAGGACAGTGGGTGTGTAATCATAGGTGCACAGTTATGCTGATGTCTACAGTAAAAGTCCATAGGCAAACCCTTGGCCAGGTCCTTTTCCAAGATTAGTTTCATAGGAAAGTGACAATTTATTAAAAGGTTTTAAGAAAAGGTCAGGTTTTGATAAAGCTTCAGAAGCAAAGTTATTTTAGGTCCAGCATGATTACCTGATAATGAGAGACCCAGCAGGCTGGGTTTTATGGCATTCATTAAGGGGCAAGAGAAGGAAGAGCTTAGGTCTGATTTAATGTCTATTCCTGTCTTCTCCCTCAGAAAACCTCAGGTTAGCACAAACTGAGAAAGCAAGGAGAAAAACTAAATTATTTTTGCGTGGATACCTTTCATCAAGAAACTTTTTACAAGGGCATGTAGTGCCAGGACAAGGGGGAATGGCTCCAAACTGACAGGGAGTCACTTTGAAGCAGATATTGGGGGAAAATGAAAAATTCTCCCCTCTGAGGGTGGGATACCCTGGCACAGGTTGCCCTAAGAACTGTGAAGTGTCCAAGGCCAGGTTGGCTGGGGCTTGGAGCACCCTGGGCTCATGGAAGGTGTGGAATGGGATGAGCTTTAGGGTCCCTCCCAGCCCAAACCATTCTGTGATTCTGTCTCCACTCATTGTTTTACCTGAGCCTCACCCTCCCTGGTTCTCTCACTACCTCAGTCACTGCACAGTTTTAGGGGGTTTTTTGGCAATGTTACCTCTTTCCCACTGAATGCACAGGGAAGTGCCCAGCAAGAACAAAGATCCCTGACCCTGAGACAGCCCCATGTGCCAGCTCCCTTCTGTACCAACTGGAAAATCCTCCTTTTCCCTTTCCCTTTCCCTTTCCCTTCCCTATCCCATCCAAGCAGATTTGCTCTGGACCTGCTGAAGTTCTGAACACTCCCAAACTTTTCCTGTGGAGTCAAAAGCAGAATGCTGTGCCTTTGTGTGTCACAGAAATGCTATTTGAGCCTGGGAGAGCAGAGCTGTTTCATCAGGAATGCAGTCAGAGCCCAGCCAGCACAGAGCGGCTCGTTAGAGCACTGCAGCAATGAGCTGTTCTCTGAGGCAACAGACAAATAATACATTCAGATATAGATTTTTCTCTTATTTCATCTTCCTTGGATATCTTTATTTTCAGAGGGAATCAAGTAATGCCTTTACACTGATAAAAGTCAAAGCAAAAATATTGGTAAAAGCACTCTGTGGTGTTTGAAAGCTCCCACTACAGCTTGCCAGGACTGAGTTTCTGTCAGGTGTCTCTGTGTGTTTGATTTCTGCCTTTAGCAGCTGTTTCAAGTCAAAGGGGCCTTGACTTGTATAATTTAGTGCTGATTTGTAGCTGGGATACATATGTGTTCAAATAAACATAACACCCAATTCAGAGGTCATAATTACCCTGTGCTCAGCCTCCCAATTACAGAGCTGACTCTCATTTGCATGCAGCACAGGTCCCAGTGCTCCCTCTCTTTCTGGAGACAAGAAGGTGTCCTTAGATTTCAAAATCCATCCTCTGATTTGCTGCTGAAGAAAAAAAATAAACCAGCTTTGCACTATAAATGCCATTTGGTGTTTGCATCACGAGGAATTCACAGGGAATACCTTAGTAGGTGTCTTAGGATATTATGGCTGAACAATGATAAAGGAATCCATGTGGAGATTCTGAAAAATATCCAGGAGAGAGAGAGAGGGAGATGGAACAGCTTGTGTTCACAAAGGTGGCAGGGAGGCCATAATGATGGGTTTCTTTTTAGGAGAAAGGAGAAATTAAGGCCATACAAAACCAGACCCAGGAGAACACACCGTCAGTTTTTGTAACTATTTCCAGACTTCATCAGAATACAAAGCGAGGCAAATTACTGAAGGCAATGCTGACAGAGTTGTAGAAGTTTATGAAATTGTCATTATCAAAACTCAGGTGGGTCTCCAGCCATGCTGTGACAATTATGAATTCATAATATTTTGCATCAGTGCAAAATAGTGAATGAAGCAGTGAATTGCAATCACTGTCAAAAAGGTGTTGGACTTTCAGAATTTTTACAATGTTCATGGGCAATGTGACTGATGGATAGATGCAATATATTTCATTTAGGATGAGCTTAAAAGCTTTTTTAATTCCTTACTGCTGCTTCATTCTTTCCCTCTGCCTCTTGTATGCCTCAAATGAAAATGAAACATGAAAGAAATTCAAGTTACATTTCTAATCCACGTAACTGAGCAGCTGCAACGGACTTTAAGGACTTCAACTTCCATTTGTTTGAATACCCAGATGATGGAGACATATACTACATCAAGTGAGACTTTATAACCTTTGTCTGTCTCAAAAAAGCAAGAAATCCTTTTAGAATATAAAGTGGGCTTTGGCTGCAGGGAAGTTTGGCAAGTGTTCCTGACTGCCACAGCACATTTGTAGCTAAACTGACAGTGCAGATTCTCTAAACATCCAAGCACAGCCAGGTTTATCACATTCTGCTTCTTGATGTTTGTAAATTAGTCTTGCTTCTCTCTAATAAAAATCCTTGTAGCAGAACCAAGTGTTCAGCAATTCTATGACAAGAAACACTATTATTTTGGAAGCACAGCTATTTTTCTTCAAATTAACTTGTTGACAAGAGGAAAACCATGCTGGAGTCACTCAGAACGTTTCCTGCTACATGACAAAAAAGCCTCCTCTATCACTTGCAATTTTAACATGCTGTGCTTTTGTGGAGGAAAGAAAACTTTATACACTAACATCTCAATGCCACTCACATCTTTCTATCTCAAAAAATAAAAAAAACCCCTAGAGGTCACTTCATTAAAGCAATTCCAGATCTGCTGGAGGCTCAAAAATCAGCTTTTGTCCCATATTGACCGATCTTTGGGTTGACATCATTCTCAGTTTAAAGGTTTAAATTGCTTCAAACTCTTGGTAGAAGTTTCCCAGAAGATAAAAATAGAGCTTGCCATATGTGTTATATAAGATTTAACTCTATCCCAGATTAGTTTAAACTAAAATCAAATTGACATTGTTGTTTTAGTTTTGAGAGCTCTGCTGGTGGTTTGATATTAGGAAGCATTACAATTAAAACCAGAAACAAAAGCAGTGTTCAATCTGTTTATCTACTTCCACAAAGAAAGACAGAGTGGCAGAATTGCTCTAATTTCCTCTTAATTCAAACCCTCCAGATTATTAAAGTGTGTGGAAGCTTCATGGAGGTGCATGTCCAGTGCCCCTGGCTGAAACACAACTGCAATCCAGGCAGGGGCTTTGCCTTTTCCTTCCAGAGCCTCCTCAAACCTTCAGCCCTTCCCCAAACGTGTGCTTGGCAGCTGTGTCTGCATACAGCAAGAAGAAATATCTGTGCTTCTGTAAATAAATTAAAAAAAAAATAAAAAAATATGTATAAAAAAATTAAAAAGCAGTCCCACCCCCAAATCCAGCCCAGCTCAAACCCCACAGCCCAGCTGTAGCATCAGAAATCTGTACACAGAGGGATGGATGGATTTTTTTTTTTTTTAAAGTGTAGTTTTAAATGAAAAGTTAGAGTTTTTCCCCTTTTCCATTCTTCTAAGTGTTGTTTGCCAGGATCCAAAGAGCAGCTCTGCTCTCCTCAGCCTTTCCATGGAAGTGCTGCTCCAGGCTCTGGAGTGAGGCAGTGCTGAGCCCTGCTGGAGGAGCTGATTTGCTGGCCTCCCTTCAGAGCCAGACAGGGATTTTACATCTGTGCTTTTCTCTAAAAGCAGTTAGTGGCATGAAAAGATTTGATTTGTAAATGTCTGAGGCAATAGACTTCATCTTTATGGCGCTCAGAGAAAGGAGGAGTGAGGCTCTGAATTGCACAGCTGCCTGCAGAAGAACCCCTTCCTTTTCCAAGATCACCATTTATCAGGCAGATGAAACAGGAATATTTCTGTGAGCATTGTCTCAAGAGCAGTACAGAATATATCTCCCACCTCCTCAAGCATGTGCAGTTTTAATGAGTTTCCACCTGCCAGAAAAATCTGGAGTTCTGCAGGCTCCTTTGCCCTCCTGCTACACCTTTCTTTCCACTTGTTAAAAACTGATTATTCAAGCATTCACTGTAAGTAGTGGGCTGAATTCACTAGATAAAGAATCACTCAATAATCACCTTCTCTAGAAATTTATTTTTTAAAAGTAAAAATCAATAATCAAGTTGGATATAAGGAAAAATTCCTTAATTTTGTAAGAGTGGTCTGGCATTGGAATGAGCTGCCCAGGGAAGTGGAGGAGTCCCAAACCCTGGGTAAATAAATGTTCAATAAATGAGTGGAGCTGGTGGCACTTTGCCCAATACCACCAGCTCTCCCAGAGGTTGGGTTTGGTGCTCTTGGAGATATTTTCCAACCTTAATTATTCTCTCATTCTTCCCTTTGTATTCAGCAAGAATCAGCATCAGCAACCAATCTTTGTTTTTAGGGTGTGGACATCTAAAACAATTTGTGCATGTGAATCTGTCACATCAGGGAATGTGTGGGGTATGACATAAACACAACTCAAAATGCACAAACTCATGGCAAAGTTTAGCTATCTGCAGGTGTAAATAAAAAAAACCTAAAGAATCACTTGGAAAATGATTTATAGTTAATAAAGTGGCATATTTGGACAGTGTAGAGTGTTTTTAGTAGGACACATCTCTTAGCAGCTGTGAAAATTTAAATGGGAGATCATTTAAGGCATTAAAATCTTTTTTAACCCTCTGCAGATGCACCCAGTGGTGCTCTTGCAGCTCTCAGAGGTTCAGGCTTTGGGGTGGGTGGGAATTCTGTCTGGGAAATGGCAAAGGATTTCAATCTAAACTTCAGCTCTCATCTGATATTGAAGTCAGTTCTAGCAAACAACAAAGGGCATAAAATTACAGACAGAGCAGTATTAATAATTTAAAAAATATTTCAGTGACTAAGATTGAAAAAAATGTATAAAAATTTAAACTGAGCTAGACAAAGAAGATAAGATTTTCCTTTAATAACCCCATCTTAGATATCGATTGCTATTTTCCTTACAAGAGTTTTGCCAGCTATCTCAAAGAAACTGTCCTTTGAGCATAAAACCAGTAGAGACCAATTAAATCACAGAACATCCTCCAGTAACTTACATTGGACAGCCAGAGCTAAAATATTTTTAGTGCAGCCTAGGAAGTCAGAGCATTCTGAAATTTCATACTCTGTTTGATCTTTCTACAGATAAATGTAGAAGGCTCAGAAGAACTGGCATTTATTTGAAAAATTGCTTTTTATACCCAGTAATAAAATATGCAAATATATAAAGTCTTTTCCTACCCCATGTTTAAGTTATTTGAACCAGTCCTCCATCTATTTCTTTAGATTTTAAGTCAATTTTAATTAAATGTTTCACATCTCACAAAATCAAGAGAGACGTCTCAAAACTTCAGTCAAATATTTGAAGATAAATTTCACAGAAATACAAAACTAAAACTTGAATAAGTTATTTTTTCTGTCAGAGAAGCTCTAGGCACAAAGTTACTTAGAATATTTTAAATATTCTTAGATTGTGATGTTGCAGAGTGTCCAAATTCTTTGACAGTGCTAGCAAGTAAGAATCAGAAACATTTATTGTTTAAGGCAGCCTCCATAATAAGTTTGGACAAAAATTGATTTTTTATTTTTTTAAAGAATATTACAAGAGTTTTTCAGTCAAGTTTTTGGTTTGCAGTTCTCTCTCAAGGCTCCAGTGTCCATTTCTGTGCTTTTGAGGGGTCAGACAGAATAAACCCTGAGCACTGAATATCATCTATGCTCCACATTAACCCACTACTGGTTGCTTTATTATTTAAAAAATTGAATGAATTTATAATTTGACTCTCACTGAAGAAAAACAACTAAATATTGGATGATAATAATAGTAACAACAACAATAATAATGATCTCATTCTGCAGGAGCAGCAGAAAATGATGATCCCCCTCTCTGGCATGGGTGACTTTGGGTGTGACATTAGCATGGCTAATTTGTCTGCTCTTGTCCAACTCTAAATCCAGCTCTGAAAGATTATGTGGATAAAATCCTCTTTCTTCTTTCTGAAATTGGAAAAATTCATTCTGCTGAGTTCTTTCCTGAGCTTTATTCTGCTCTCCCTAATGTTTATTCTGTCAACTGCAGAGTGAGAATCTCATGGGCCCCCCACCTCTCCCTCCTGACATATCAGACTCCTCTCAGCTCCTTTTTACTCACCTTCCTATCTGCAGTCCTCTTCAATTCTCAACCTTTAACTTCCATTTCTAAAATTCCTGCAATTCCTCTCCTCCATTCCACCCCATTTCTCAAGAGCCCAGTCAACCGCCAGCGCAAAAAGGGAAAAAAAAAAACCCCACTTATTTCTTTCTTTACAGTGCTGGAAAGTCTCAGCTCTGCCTGCACATCACAAAGGTCCTCTTATCTCCCCAGTTCTGAGCTGTCAGCACATACCAGGAAATCTGAGCAATCTCAGCAAGCTTTAGATCTCCATCACAAACTCGTGTGCTTTGCTGCTGTTTGGCTCTCAAGCTGAAGTTCCCAGCCCAAGGGCACAGCAGCTGTTGCACTTTTAGGCTGCTGTCCCTTGAATAAGTTCCTTTTTCTGTCAAAGTACCTTTAGGCACTCGGAATCTTTCAAACATTCTCAGATTATGACATTACACAGTGCCCAAGTTCAGACCCTGCCCAATTTTCCCCAGCACATCAGCAGGGATTCAGAGGAACTCAAGCTCCCAGCCCTTTTTCTGCACCCTCCTTCCAGCCTGAAGCAGCTGCTGCACCCCAGGATGGCAAATTCCCAGCATTTCCCTTTTCCTGCAAAGGCTGAGCAGCTTCATTAAGAGTCTGCACATGCAGCTGCTGTGAGAACAGACAATATCCAGCCTGCTCAGGCAAAAAAAAACCTCATGAAAGGCTCAGCTTCATTAACAGTATGCCTGTCCAAGAATTAGCTGGAGTTCTTAGTCTTGTGGTTTAGAAAATGGGGAGAGGTTTTCATGGGGGCAGCAAAGGCAGGTAAGTGCTAAATTCCATCAAGTGTAGCTTCTGCAGCAAAGTCTAAATTTTCTGAAAATCAAAGGCTCAGGAGAATGAATAAAAACTAAAATCCAACCTAAAAATATCTCCAATAATAATAATAATAAAAATCCCAATAATATACTGCTTCCTTAGGTTAACTCTCAACTGCTTTGGCTGAAATAATAAAATAAGCTGGAACAAAGCATCTCAGGGAATATGGTTCTGTGTGGGTGTGTGTCTGAGAATCCACAATTTCCATTCCATTCCGAATGGAAAAATTCACATAGCTGCTTGGCAAAACTGGGAGCTTGTGAGAGCTGCTTGTTGCTAAAAAAAGGATCAGAAAACCTTAATGATGGTCCTGCTGCCATCCCCACACCAAATGTTTGTGCTGCTGAGACAGCCAGCAAAGAATCTCATCCTGGTGGGGCTCTGTGAAGCAGGAAAATGGAACTCTGCTCTCATCCCAAATGGAGTTTTTGGGAAAAACCCCCAAACCCTGCACAATCTCTTGTATTTTTTTCTGTGCCTAGCAGCCTTTATTTGCATTGTCTTTGCCCAGAAAGCTCTGCAGCAGGGCTGTAACACCCCAGGGGAGGCACTGGTGATTCTCAGGGTGCATTGATGGCACTTCACTGCTCCTTGTCCTCAGGAGAGCAGCTCAGCTGCTCCAGAGGGATTTTCATTCCCAGCAAAAGCTGCTGCTTGATGCTTTTGTTGATAAGAAGATCAGAAGACTTCCCCCAAACATTTAGGTTCTGCCACAGTAGAAATGATTTCTCAGTGGGGAGAGTGCTTTGGGAAGTGAGGATTTTTCCTGGGGTCACGGAAGTTTTGTGTTATTGGAAGGACAAGGAAATGCAAGTTGATCTCAAAAGTACAACTAAAAAAAAGCATCAACCCACAGGGATAAAATTGGACATCCCAAAGCACTACTTTATCTGTTCCACATGAGCTGGAGAAATCTTAAGGATATCCTGTGCTTCAATCTTGAAATATAAAAACCTCAGTGCCAGTCACTCCTGAGAATAAGGTAACTCAATAAATTAAGGCAAGTCTAGCTCAGTGTTTTATACCCAAGGGGTGTTAGACTGAGGAAGGATAGAAATTGAGTCTGTCCTTTATCCAAGTGGAATTGTGAGCAGAACTCACACCCTTTCACTGCAGCTTTTAAGATTATATTTGTCTTTAATCAACTTTAATAAGAAAACAGGGGAAAACAGCTTCAGAAACACCAACCCCCAAAACATTCTGGCTTCAAAAATTAATGGAGAATATGTAGTGGGATATGCATTTCCCCCACAAAGCATCACACAGACAGTTGGAATAAAAATCCCTCATTCCACTTTCATTACTGAGGCAGAAAAGCAAAGCAAATGGGAATGGCTCTGTAACCATAGCAACATTTGCCATTATTATTTTTTCAAAGAATTTCTGAGGCTCTACAATTGGAATTTTGCATTCTGAGGGTAAAGTTTGTATCAAGGAAAAGAATGGAAGAACTTTATTTGGTTGCAGGTCCTAATGGCAAATTTTTAAATTTTTTTTTTCCCCTAAAGAGTAGTTTAAAAAAGAAGTCACATGCAAACAGTAAGGAACATAATTGCTTATAATTTTCTTAAATATAGTGTAAGATGTATGTAACTCTCAGGAGATAGGGCATGGAAATTATGACTGTGTGAAAACATGCTAATTGAGAATGGTCAATTAAAAGAAATTTTCAATAGTGGCAAGATGTGTGGAAAAATAATTATGGTTTCCATACAGAACACGATATTTTTCATAATCATGAATATAAATTTCCTGGGTGCTGTTGCTTGGGTCAAATACAAGGTTCTTTCTTTGTGTCCCCTCACCTCAGTGGGCACATTTAATCTCATTTTACATTTATTATGAATAATTGTATTCACAATAACTTAGAAACACAGCCTGTTATTTGAGTAGGAGCTGGAATAGGTGTAAAAGTAATCACTATTAAAATACTATAGAGACACATCAAAGGCAAAAAACCCAAAAAACAAAACAAAACAAAAAATAAACAAACCCACCATGAATAAGAGTCAGGATACACATTTAGCAGAACCAGAAGAAAAAACACAATTGGAACGTGACTTTGTTGTATTTTATTCCATGGCAGATGTCAGCAGGAACAGCACTGAAATGGGAAAGTTGACACTTAAAAATCTATTTCAATCAAATCACGATTGATTTAATGAACACTAATCAGATGCAGAAGACTATGCCAAAATATTAACTTGTTAATTGGAATAATTCACTGCAGGTAGGAAAGCCACCTCAAATTCAAACAACCTGCTAGAAAATAGAGCTGACCAGAGAGATAAGGACTGAGAGAACAGAACGCAGAGACTGTCAGGGGAACAAGGCACCAGGCAATAATGTCTGTACCCCAAATCTCTTCTTAATCTTCCCCTTTTGTGCCTGATCCAACATAAATAACTACTTGATGGGTAGACACAGCAAGCTATTAGGTCTATTGTGCTAATGATCTGCAAATTAAACTGTAGCAAACCCAGAGCCTCCATGCTGAAGTTGTTAAGACCTTCTCTGTCAATAACCTGCAGAAAATGAATTACACAATTATACCTCAGTGCAAACTGTAATGACTACAAATTACAGCAGTAATTGTATTATACAGCAAAGTGATTTGATTCATTGCTTACAGGGCATAATTAATAAGCTGAAATAAGATTATCTCTATATTCTATCTTTGGAGTCTATTTTTCCAAGTAGTAATTTGTTGTTTTTTTTTTTTTTTTTCCCCAACACCTCGTTGCTCTGACTGTCAAAAATATTTAATGCATTTTTTTGGGTGAAAGTCATCAGGCATCATCTTAAATTACAGAGGTAAATCTGGTAGGGTGTGGAAAGAATCAGGAGGCATCACAACTCTCAGGAGATGAAATAGAGAGATAAACAGAGATAAATAGAAGGCAATCTTGTATGCAGAGAACTCTTTAAGGGTGTCTGTTGATGAGCAAGGGCAAGGAAATGACTAAGGCAGATTACATTTGCATTTCTGTTAGGTGACAGTTCATTTTAATTTCATTGATTGTTTTTAAGTTAGGATAACAAAACAGCCTTTATTATTTCCCAGGGGAGAGAGAATTAGAAGGAAAGATTTGGGAGCACTATTGCACAAGAAATTATAAACCAGAAAGAAATGGAAAAATATCTTAACTCTGGAGTGTGGGAAACGTGTTAAAGGTTCTTGATGATGCCAGAATGAGTGGAAATGCTCATTAACAGCACTCCCCCAAATCCTTCATATTCTTGCCAGTATTTTGCTTAAAGTCTGATTTATTAAGATGCTATTTAAATCCCAAGAGGTGAAGAACTGAGAATAACAAAGGGGTAACATCAATACTCTCACCCTGTCCTAGTGAGCACCCCTGTTCATTTCAATCAGAGATTTAATTGGGATTTATTGCTGGTTTTGATTTTGTGGTTTAAATAAATGGTCTTCTATTTATAAACCTTCACTATTCTGCTCACTACAAAAGTCTTTCTAGAAGCTTCCAGCTGGATCTCTCTGTTCTTAAGGGCAATATTAAACAGCAGAGCTGCCATGGAATGCAGTTTGTCTCCTGCTGCAGTCAAATGAAGGAAATTTGGGAGCTCCAGAACTTGCCTGGGAAGATGAGGCTCATAGAAACAAAAACTTTAGGAGTTCCCTGGCTGCTCTTTTGCTCCAAAGTAAAAAGCCTATTAATTTATTATTAGAACAATCTCCTTCATCAAAATGCTGATTCAGCTTGTTATTTATTAGATGATTCTAATGAAGACTGAAAATCAGGAAAGCAGCCAGAACAGCAATCAACTCCATTTTGCAATAAACTAAAGAACACCTGGTGCTTTGCAACTTTGTCCTTTGATAATCTGGAAAACCAATTTTCAGCATCTAAACAAGTATGTTGGTCATTAGCAGAATCTATGTTAGTTTACCTTTATTTTTCATTACTCTGTGCTTTGAAAAAATTAATAAATCTATATTAAAATGTTAATATGAAATTCCAGTGAAAAGCCTGAATTTCTGAATGCTTGTATTTTTCCATAACAGTCTCTGCAGTTGCACTCAAACACAGAGAATAATCTCAATGTCAAATATTTGACAAGTCAATTTGAGCAGAAGTAGGTAACTGTGGAGCCAGGAATTATTTTCAGTAATTGATAGCACTTCATATCATGCAAACTACATATAAGAAACATAATTTTCAGCCCAAGAACAAGGCTTGATAAAGCCTTAATTTTCTTAAGGATTCTTTCATCTCCCCTTGTATATTTATTTTAAAAATACATTACTGCTGTCAGTTGTATTTGATATCACTGTGTTCAGAGATTTTCCTTTATTCTCTCAAACACAGATAGCCAGGTTAACTTCCAGCCACCAACCACAAAAATTGAAACAATCCAACTGCTTTAATTATGAACATACAGAAATATCTTGGTGCTCCCGAAGAGGAAGTCCCATTACCTTACAGTAAATCAAGTTTGTGGACACATTAAAAAGGGAAGAAAACTTTGAAGTGCAAAATTGTTTTATGGTTTATTACAATTATCAGCTATATAAGAATGGAGAATGTGTTCTCAACATGGAAATGACATCGTGAATGCCTGTGGGAAAAAAAGCAAAATCCTTACAGGACACACAATTCCCCCATTCCTAAACAGGGACAGAGAATCTCCCTGATTTATCAATCCCAAATCTGTTTGTCTGGGGGCAGCAGAAAATGCTCAGCCATGGCAGTGAACACACAGTGGTTACTCCAAGCAACAAAAACCAGGAAACAAAACCAAAGCCCACTCTGCAATGGTTGCTGTCCAAGGTACTGGTTTGAAGAAAGCATCACTGAAATATTAAATAGGAATTACAAAAAACCCTTGAAGAGCTCTACTCAGAATTTTCCTTCTCTCTTAAAAGCAGCATCCCCACTTAACATCACTTATTTTATACACTGGTTTTTGCAGGACTCTGTTCAAATGAAGGGGCTGAAATCAGTGCACTTTTCACCCCTAATCTGACATTCTCACACATCTGATTTTTGACAGCAATGTGAGAAACCAAACAAACCAAACCCAACCAACCCAACCCCAAATCCCTGCCTTGAGTGTCTCCTTCCTCTCAGGAGCCTGCACAGCAATCATTGGCATAGGCAAAGCTCTGCTCCATTCAAGTTTCTTTTCCTACAAATCAGAGATGAGAATACCTTTGAACATAATGCAAATAATTGACTGTCTGCATCTATTTTTGTTGATATATGTCAACCAGCAGAGCTATAAATTAGCTAAAGCAATTGCACAGCACCAAAAGAATTCTATGCAGAGCAGCACAGTCCATGAAATAATTCTTTTTATGCACACTGCCTCAGAAGTATTATTTTCTATTTCAAAACAATGCAGGTACAACACCAAAAAGAAAATCCAGGAAATACACCTGCAGGTAAGGTATATTGTAGGCACTGTGACATGCAATTATACATGCTACTACTTTTCAGCTTCCAGTTTTAGAGTAATGAAAAATCAAAGTTCACTGAATTACACTGAAAAGACTTCTAGGTTGAAATTCAATTGAATGATCCATGAGGTAATTTTTTTTTTTTTTTCAGAGCTGATAAACAGAGGTGTAATCAGCAGGGTGTAGGACTATTGAAATAGGGAAAGTCAGCAGTTCTGAATCCTGGTTAAACTGGGATTTCTGTGTGAACAACCAGGTATTCCAAAGTGCAGTACAAATGTCTTTCAGTGGGAAAAAAACTTCATATTATTCTTTAAGGTCCCTTCCAACCCTAACCCTTCTGTGATTCTTCATTTTTAACATCCAGTGATGGAAATACTGCAGCTTTTCCCACTCCCTTGTTCTTAATTTCCAGGTTTTGCATTGAATTCTGCAAGCCTTAGGGAACCCAGCTTGCTATAATGCATTTCATTTGTAATAGTTAAAGCCACCATGGTTATTTATTTCTAAATTCTGATAAATCTCATGTGTTCTGGCACTTCAGGGATGTGCCACAAAAACAACACAATGAAGCCATCACCACCAAACATCCCTCTAGAGGCAGATAAGGAGTTCCATATTTTCTGTATTATTCTGTGTGAACACCATTCCTTGGGCACAAAATGCTCCCATCACAGCTAATGCAGTTCCAGCATTTTTTTCCTCCTTCATTTTGTTCATTATTTTTTCAACAGTTGAAAAGAGTGAATAAAATCAATACAAAAATTTATTAAACTAGCACTAAACACTGGTCAGCTACTTGCACTGATTAGACAAAACTTGACACAGTTGAATTTGAGTTTCACTGGGAGTCTAAAACTTAAATGGATGGAAAATTGTGGTGATGCATGCTTTATTTTTACTTGTTTGCAAAAAAAAAAGCCGTAACTTTATCAAACATGATAAACACTTCCACTGCTGACAGCCCTCTTCAAACATCAACTACTGTAATTTCCCCCACATTTACATAATACTGCCTGATTAAGCTGACAGAATTTTCTTTGCTGCTTGCTGCAGAAATCAAAAATAAAAACACAGTGTTAGCAGTGGTTTGCCCTCCCAAGATTTTCACATTGGAGTGTAAGAAAGAGTAAAATGGGTGGGGGAATATTCTCCTCAATTACTAATGCCCTCGTCCAAGCAGAATTATCTTCTTTCCTCCAGTATAAACCTGCTCTAGTTGGCAGCAGCTCAACACCAAGCCAAGCCCTGGGTCTGCAGCCCTGCCTGAGAGAACAACTGGAATCTCTCTTCCTTCACAACCTCACCAAATTACAATTAATTACTGATAATTAATTTCTCAGAGTAACTACAAAGCCTCAAGGCATGAATTGTCTGGCTGTTACATGAACACAGATCTCCCCTCTGTTGTTTCAATGTATTCCCATGCCTGTTATTTTATGTCTTATTTTCAGTGTACTCCCCTGTGTTATTTCATGTTTATTTTCAATGTATTCCTTTGTATGTTATTTCATGTTTTATTTTCAGTGTATTCCCATGTGTTATTTCCATGTATTCCCATGCATGTTATTTTTAATATGTTTTTATTCCCATGTTTTATTTTCAGTGCACTCCCCTGTGTTATTTCATGTATTATTTTAATTTTATTCCCCGTGTTATTTATTGTTTTATTTTCAGTGTATTCCCCCGTGTTATTTCCATGTATTCCCATGTATGTTATTTTCAATATGTTATTATTCCCATGTTTTATTTTCAGTTTATTCCCCTGTGTTATTTCCATGTATCCCATTTTATCACACTCACCAGCCTGGGTTATATTGAGCAGAAGTGATGTTCATCTCAAGATGCACATGGCAGGATCTGTTACCATGTGGGCATAGCAGGTTTGTAAGGAAAATTACCGTGTAATTATCATTGTTTCATTGTCATGCAGTTTAAAAATAATCTGTGTTGTCTCACAGGTTATAATTAACTCATAATCTCTTTAACTTCCACAGTAAAACCAAAGTTTCAGGGTTGAAAGGGAGGTCAACAGAGAACTGCCAATGGCACAGAACATCCACAAAGACAAAGAAATACTCTGCTGTGGTTCAGAAATACTCTGCTGTGGTTAAAGGAGTCATTTTAATTCCTTTGCTTTCTGTAGAACAGGATCAGTAAAAAAAATTTTGCTTGTGCTACTTTTTGCTAGTTTTAAACCCAACATTTTTAAACTATCACAAAAAGCTAGAAGTAATCAATATGTCCCTTTTGAAATCATCCCATCTGGTTCCAGTACACATTAAATTAATTCAGACCAATAACATCCCCCTATATACCAGTTTAACACTATTCCAGAATGGAGTTTAATGATCCACAATAATCAACCATTAAACATTCTGCACTGAAGCTTCCCAAGCCACAGAATTTATTCTTTTGTATTGGTCTTGTTAACATCAGCAACCAGTTTCAAACATAAATCAACTTTAGAAACACAATTCTAAAGCAAGAACAAATAAAAAATTGTCTAGAATGCCTGTATAATCACACAGTGAGAAATCTGGCATTCTTTTCTTGTTAAAAGAGCAGCTGGAATTACCTCTGAACTCCCATCTCAGAACATCCAATTTCTCTGTTGACATTTTCATACTCATTCACAGTAATTTCCATGGCTCAGAAAGAAATCTGGTAAACAAGAATATGGATTATATTTTTCTTCTGAAGGAGGTGCAGCACAATCAGCTGCACTGTGCTAGAGCAGGGGGCTTCTGCCCTGCTTTGCAGCTAACAAATAACTTTGCTCCTATTTCTCAATAAGTTTTGTGAGTCTTGAGTCTGTGAAAAAATGCTTTCAGGAAAACAGGAAAGCCCACATGACTTGGTTAGTTTTGACTAGTATTTGATCTATTTATTTCTTCCAGAATGCAGAGGAGGCTGAGGTTGGAAATGAATGACAGGATGTTTCTTGCACAATAAGAGAGCTCTCAGGTGTGTAATAAGGGCTGGGGAAGCTCTGCAATTATGCAAAATTCAAAGGCAGCTGGAGAGCTCTAGGAGGGAGTGGAACAATGATATTCCTTGCATGAGGAGTATCAGGCAGTCATGGAATTTCAGGCAGTGTCGTGGATGAGAGACAGGACACAGCAGCACAAAGGAATTACAGCAAGCTTCTGTTAAAGAAGGGTCAGTCAGGCTCCAGGGACTCAGAAACTTCACAAGATTATAAATGGTTTACAGTTCTCTCTTCCCCAGCCTATCCTATTAATTTGTTTTCTAATATCCCTCTTCCTTCCCACATTTCAATGGAATAAATTCTTTTATCCCCCTCCTGGACCTTGCAGGATGTTCTCTGAGCAGCTTTGTTATCTCCATCATTTTCTGGGATCCAGATCTCCCTTTCCTGAGGCCCTCCAGCTCAGAAACCCCAGATCTCCTTGCTCCAGCTTCTGGGAACTAAGGGATAAGAAGGAATAAGATGGGGCAAGTTGTCCCCTGAGGATCAGGATGGATTACAGACAATAATCACTCTGCTGCTGCTTTTTCCTGGGACAGCAGCTGCTCTGTCTCATGGAACTCCAGCAAGAAAATCCTTCCAGCTGCCCCTGGAGGAACCTGGCCTCCCTCACCCTGGGACTTTCTGCTCATTATTAGGAGATGCTGAATGGCTTCTGTGAGTTTGAGACCTGTCAGCACACCCTGTCCTTGCCTTGTTTGCCTCCCCAGATGAATTCTTTCCAAGCTGCAAAAGACTGAAGCAAGATTGACTGTGATGGGGTGGAGAGGGGAGGCTTCAAAGGTGTTGGTGTTCTTGTAGGCACCAAGGTGTCTGTACAACCTTGATGAATTATTCCTAAAAATAGCAGTGATGCAGGTGATCAGTCTTGCAGCTTTGGTCAGAGGGTTAAGCTTCCCCCAGCCCGGGTATTGATTGCTTACAGTGGGATCGTGTTGGAGCATCACAAAAGGCACTTCAGTCCCTTCAAACTGTGCCACAGACACCTCGAGGTTCCTGCAACAACAAAAGGTGGTTTTTGTTTTGATATATTTGCTTCTCCTCCTCCTTCAAGTGCTGCCTCTTACTCAGCTTCAACAGTAATTGCTGCTCTTATTTCTATATAGTTTGCAGTTATCTTTTAAGATAATAAAGAAATGAGGACTAATTTTTGCCACAGCAGCACCTCAAAAGCAGGCAGAAAAAAAAGGGGGAA
The DNA here is from genome assembly GCA_013397375.1 of Toxostoma redivivum. Taxonomy (NCBI): domain Eukaryota; kingdom Metazoa; phylum Chordata; class Aves; order Passeriformes; family Mimidae; genus Toxostoma; species Toxostoma redivivum. The sequence continues at coordinate 103,186 of VXBI01010369.1, forward strand.
GAGAGGATGATGGGCAAGCTAGGAAAGGAGGGATTTTCCTGCTGGCTGTAATGCTGATAGAGCTTCAGATATTTTTTTTGGTTTAATATTAATTATATGCTGTGATTTAAAAGTTATGTAGCATTTCAAATCACAAGGTGACTTCAAGAGTATTCCTGGCAGTTGGAGCAATGTTGTGCCTCAAGTGGGACAAGAATTGATGTGAGAAGTTTGGATCCTCTCACAGGGAGAAATCCTCCACTGAAACCTCAGCACTTGAACACTCAGGGACAGGGGTGGCTGTTCCTGCTTCACAGGCAGAGGAATTCAGAAAATCAAATTCAGTTATTTGTCTGACATCCCACTGAGCTCCAGTTTGTGCCAAAGGACAGATGAAAGGTTGACAAGATGTAATATGTTTGCTCTTTTTTGGCAGAATCTTTGTTTCCTCACAGTTCCTTTAACAATGCTAGAAATGCCCTCATGCAACCCTCAAAAAACAACAAAAAATCCCCAAACCTAAACAAAACATAACAAAAACAAAAAATTAACCCAAAGACTCAAGATGCAGCTCACATTTCAATACCCATCATCAGCTGCCCCAGGTGTCCCATTTAGGAATCTGACATTTGCATTCTCCAATTTCAGGTTTATTCAGGGCCATGGTTCTTTCTGCTGGACTGTGACATAAATACATCTGGTACCTGTTTAATTTACCTGTGGAATTCTGTGTTCACAGCAAGAAATTAGTAGTATTCATTCTAATTAATATTCAAAAGTTTTTCTTAGATTCAGAGAACTAGAAAATATGGATTGATTAACAGAATACCAGAAATATATCAGTAAATATGAGGCAAAACCAGGACACTACTTATCATCATGTAAAATATTCAAATATTTTGAAAATAAATTATTACTGAAAACGATAGTGCAGTTCTGAGCCAAAGAATCATTCCTCTTAGAACATCATTTATCTTACTGAAAATTTTAAAATGTGCAGAACACAGAAGTGTTCTGTTCTAATACTGTGGGGGCAGATCTTAAAAATGATTCATTGTCCTGTCAGACTATTTGCCTAATGCCAGAAAAAATCCATTAACATCTTTCAGCCTCCAAAACACTGGTAACAGAATTGCTCTTCCCTCTCCTACTTTCTATCACACTGAGCTGGAAAGGAAAGCAGAGGAAGAGCAACTCTCCACCACAGTGATTTTACAGTGTAGTATGGGATATTTAGTAAAACATGGCTCAACTTCTTATTCTTCTTTAATTTTAATTTTAAAAATGGCATTTTCCCTATGCTGCAGTACAAGAAGTGTGGGCAGTTACAGGTGTGTTTTGTTCTGGGCTGAACAGAGAACTCCCCCCTAATTTCACAGGAGTCAGGCTCCCACCTGAAGCTGCACATTCCTCCTATCACTTCCAAGCATTTCAGACCTGGGAATGGTACTTTCTGGAATCTCATGAGAATAGATTATGCATGTTTTATATGTTGCCTCCCAGAACTGCATATTTTAAAATGCACACATCTCATCAGGAAATACGCCATCTGCCAGCTTTGCTTTATCTACCCTTCCAAGATAATTTGCCTTCAGAACAGAACTGAAAAGAGATTTTAAGTGATTTTAATACAGGAGGAAATCCAGCAGCTGGAGCCAACTGTTAAAAAATTTGAAGCCCTATTATTTTTTTTTATCACATGTCCAAAAGGACACTGCTTTGTGTGGATTATACAGGCATATTCAAATAAGTTTGGGAAAGAAGCTTCAGAATAATTTTAAGTAATGGATAATGATGCCCATGAAAAGATGAGTGAGAAAAAAAAGGCTGAGAAAAATCTATTTTGATCCAGCAGCCGAGCACAGCAGCGTGTCAAACACATGCATTTCCATTTCTGTGAGAACAGGCTCAATGAAGCATTAAAGAACATATTACCACAGAGACAGCTGGATTCCAGCATCCCAAATCAGGACACATCCAGGTTAGTTCCTGATTTATGGATCCCAGAGCATGCTGCTGCCAGGCTGAGTCCCGTGGCACAGAGAGCAGACTAATTCCAAAGGCAGAGATGCTTCACTTCATCTCCTCGCAGAGCCTCCAGCCACTGTGATCAGGCAGGGTTTGACACAGGCACTGAAAGATTTATGGCTCTCAGCCTTGCCAAGCTTTTCAGAGATGGCCAAAGCAGCTCTTATTTAATGCAATTAATAATTGCATCATAAAACCAGATCACTCTGTTTACAGTGACACTTGACAAAAGTTAAATGGCAAAAATCTTTATTCTGGATCTCTGAACTTTCTCTTTGAATTCTTAATGTAAAGAACAAAGGACATAAATTTTTTATATTCACACTTCAGCTGGGATCTTTCTTTTCACTCTTTCAAAAAGTTCCCTGCCAAAAAAACCTGATCCTATCACTTACTACTTGCTTTTATTCAGTGTTCACCAAAACTTGAACTGCATCTCAGAAAACAGCATAGCTAAATAGCAAAATTTCCATCCCTTACCACCTTGAAATGCCAAGTGAAAGTTCCAGATCCTTTGGTATATGAGCAAGAAAGCACTGCTGATACAGAAATGAAGGAAAATAAGGTCAAAAATGTGTTTAAAGATTTCAAACTGTTTGATGCAATGTACAAGAACTGAGTTTCCTTCCTCCTTGCTCAGCATTTTTGGGGATCACTCTGAGTGGGCAGGCCAGGTTTACATCCCCTGCTGACAAAGAGAGTTCAGCAGAAGGTCACAAAGAACACCCTGCCATCCATTTCCTTATCAGTTACCCCCCCTTCTTTAGGGAAAAATTATTTTAAAGAGACTTTTTAAAGTCTTTAAAATAAATAAACGTGCACAGCATTGTTTTGATTCTTACTTCCAATAAAATAATTTTATTCTAAATCTGCTAATAACCGATTTTTGTAAGAAAATGCTTGAAACTTTATTTTTAGCATTATATTCTCAGGAAGTTGTGGCTATAACATTGTATTTTATAAATACTGTCATTTTCTTCTGAGCTCATGAGGTGTGAAGAGAGGAGAAAGGGGTTGGATGTGCTCAGCCTGGAGAGCAGAGCTGGGAAAAGCAGCAGCTGATTTCAGCCTTTTCATCTCTGGAGTCCCAGAAAAACGGCAATGGCAGTTACAGAAATGACAAACTTTTCTCTGAGGAGAAAGGAGATAATGACAGGTTAAGAGTCAAGAAGAAGACAGAAATGGCAACAGTGAAAATATTTCCTGGCCATGAAAGAATAATTGACAACAGTAGTTTTTAAGCTGGAGTGTTGATGGATCCCAGCTTTGGTGGTGCTCGAAGCCTGGCTGGGAGCAGCTCTGAGCTGCTTGAGCTGGGCTTTCCCTGGGACACCTGAAGTATTCCAGGATTGACCTCCCAACTCCCTGAAATGATTTCTGAGCATTTGAAATGGGGAGAAGGCAAGGAAATCTCATTTCAATAAACTTAGTGGATTTTAGACAATATTATGGAAAAAAAAACCAAAAACCCAGCCTAAAAAGAAAATGGCACGTGATGGTTCATCAGCAGATCAGATCCTCTGTCTTATATTTCAGTACATATTGGAGTTTTGGTTGGTTGGTTTGGTTTTGTTAGTAAAAAGGAATTGAGGAATTGAGAAACTAAATGTTGCCTGTTCAGGCCACTCACAGGTATCAAAGTTGAAAGTTGTTTTTTTTTTTTAAAAGCCACTCTGATTCAAAGTGTATTACAAGACAAGCAAGCAGTACAAAAATACAATTGGGACAAAAAAAGTGATAGAAATACTCCAGCAAAACACTTTAGACATCCCCAATATTACATGATCAAGTACACCTTGGAATGGATCAGAGAAATAAATTGGAAAAAGATGGGAGTCATTCCTCAGAGCTTCAGATGTCTGCAGGGATTAGGGAGATGTTTGCAGCTGCTGGGTTTGGACATTTTCACTGATCTGATCCCCAGCTCTTTTGACAAAGCAGGCAAGGCATGGAATGAGCTCAATGGGCCATGTGTGAACCCCAAATCCCCTGGCAGGAAGGGCAGAAGTTGAGTTTTCATTGACAACAGTGCAGTCATTTGGATGGCAGAGCCCATACCTTGTTCAGCTTGAAAGATAAAACAAAAAACAAAAAAAAAAAAAACAAAAAAATCAAAATAACAAACAAAAAACCCCATAAAAAAAAAACCCACACAAAAAAACCCCAAAAACAAATAAAAACCCCACAAACAAACAAAAACAAAAACAACAAACAAACAGACAAACAAAAACAAACAAACAAAAAAACAACCCAAAAAAGTAACTATTTCTGGCCTTTAAGTCTGGCTTTGAAGTTACCCCCAATGAGCACATTCAGGTGGAGTCAGATATGATACAATGGGGGAGAAGAACGAACAAGAAGTCCCAAACACCAATTCTTTAATTATAAATTTTATCTTTCAAGGTATGTCTACAGTGCCTGTATGAAAAATGTAATTATGGTTCAGAAGGAGCAGCATTTCCTTTAGTCACTGAAAGTAACAAAGGAGCCAGAGATAAAGCACAGCGTGGAAAGGAGATCCATGAATAGTGTGAACTTTATTTTTAAATAGTTCCAATCTTCTGAAGTTCCTGTACCTGTATTTAACAAACACATGGAGTCATACCCTCAGAATATCATTTCTTGAAGTGTTTTCATTAAAGATTCTTTTTAAAAGCTTTTTCACTTCTGCATTATTTTAGTAGAGTGAGGAGAAAAATATTTATTTCTAATTTTTATTTCCATTATCCTTCAGTGGCATCAGCAGAACTATTGCTTAGAGGCTTTTCTTGTCAGCTTTATCAGACAACTTTTCTTAGGGATCATTTTTTACTGCAGCCACTGAGCTTAAATCTGCACCCATGTTCCCATTTCCTCTGCCTTGGGACTGTTCAAGAGAATCATTATTTCAAAAGGTTGAATACTTCATGTGAGACTCATCCTGAATATTTGTCAGCTTTCCTAAATGTGTTCAGCTTAAAAAAATATATATAAAATAATCTAGTTACCCCCCCCATCCTTTAACAAAGATAAAATTGAGTGATTTTCAATTACCTGATATTTTACACAGATTCTTTAACTCCCTTGTACTGGAGCCATAATCTGCATAGAACAAAGTGCTTGAGAAGAGCCCTTTGTTTTTCACAATATCTGAAATTATTGATGTTAAACAGCTTGTGCATAATAATAAAAGAAAATAAATGCTATCCATTTCCTTATCAGTTAAAGTTTAAAAGTTTTTTAAAGAGACTTTTTAAAGTCTTTAAAAGACATAAATGTGTACAGCATTGTTTTGATACTTAAATTCCAATACAGTAACTTTATTCTAAATCTGCTAATAACAGATTTTTGGAAGAAAATGCTTGGTGAAACTTTATTTTTAGCATTATATTCTCAGAAAGTTGTGGTTAGTATTAAATATCATTGTATTTTATAAATACTGTCATTTTCTACTGAGGTTGAAACATTACATAACTTTTCAGATGACAGCAGTAAAATTGCATTCAGTCATGTGCACTGAGATGACAAATCTCGATTAAATTCCTGTTTCTGTAAGTCTTCCATCAATCATAGGTGGGACTAATCCAAATCCTCGTTCTTTTAACACCCAAAACTTCGAAATCCAAGCTCACAGTAATTATTGAGCACTCAGGAAAGCCAGCCTTGAATTGTGTATTGAGAGCAACTCAGAGAAAAGGAATTCAGCAGCAGACTGAAGAGCAACTGAGAAATCACTTTCCTTCCCCCCCAGTTCATTTCAGTCCAAGTAAAATGAGTTCTGTTTATGTATATTTATATGAACTTTCATTGCTGGTATTAAAGAACTACCTGAGTTCCCCTCCCCACAACTCCTGTGGCATTTTATATTAAGACTAAAGCATCATTTCTGCCAAGGACTGCAGCTGAGAAGAGAAAGGAGCCTGCAAGTCCTGAGTGACAATGAATTGGACAGAAAAATAAAGAATCACCCCAATTATGTGAAACTGCAGTTGGGTTTGTCTGTCTTTATTCAAGGGAACTAAAATAGGATTTATTGCAAAAGCAGAGCAGCAGTAAGTCCACTTGCCTTATTGGTTTTAGTGGATATTATTAGTTATGATCCAGGGAGTTATGTAACAATTTTATACTTGTGTAGCATAAACATTTCAGTGTCCTTGCAGTATCACTCCTAAAGCATCCTCAGAGTGAGTGCTCAGCCTCCCTAGCTCATTAAATGCCTAAACCAGAGTTTGAACTATAAGAAATTGCTTTCCTATTATTTCTAAAGGCAGTCTACTCCATTTACCCCTGGTATTTTTAAGCTTTAAATTGTACAAGGCACATCTTATGCTGTAGCCTCCATCCTGCATAGCATTTGACATGAATTTCCTTTTTTATATCGAATGGAATGGCGAGTTTTTAATGACTGTTGGATTTTTCAGCTGCTCTGATGTAGAAAGAGTGCAGGGAGCAGGGAGCAAGTGAGTGTTCTCAATAGGCTTCTTAACAAAATGCAGCATCACCTGACTTTTGCACACCTTTCTCCTGTGATTTTGTTCCATCTCCTTCACACCATTCAATCACCTGTGCTTGTCATCTGATTTCTGACACTTTGATCCTTGCCTGGCTTCTGACAAGCAGTTCACTCCAGTGAACTCTGTGCATGGCTGGTGAGGTTTTGGAGGACAAGAAAATCCCTTCAGTTTTATATTCCAGTCGCCTGCACATCTTCAATTCCCTTTGCTCTTGCCAGTAATTGTCTGGGTCATTTCCCTGAGGGAAAAGCATCATTACAGGCCAGGCTTGCTTGAAAATTACCATGTTTTGACTTTCATTTGAAATCAAAACTTCATCAAGCTTGTGCTGCAAGCACTGAGTTTGTCATGGGGTTTTAAACTGTTATCAATAAAATTTCTGTTGGCCTATTGCTATTCCTGTTGTGTTTCTCAAAACCAGACATGACAAAATCTGCTCAAAATCTATTCTGGGTGTGCCTTCATCTCCTCTCTGCTGGCTGACATTAACCCCAGCTCCTGCAGAACCAGTCTGCTGCTTTTTCACCTGCAACTTGCCCCAGTGTGACTTTTTATCCACAGAGTAACTTTGTGTGAGGGGCTCTTTGCTCGTGTTTGAAAATGCAGCTTTATGAAAACACAGCTCCAGCTGGCAGATGACTCATTTTAATGCAATGTGCTTCATCTGAGCGTTGTTAAACAGCACTCAAAGGTTGTTTTTACATGACCTGACACCTTTGCATTTCAGTTCCTTCTCCCAGCAGAGAAAATGGATGTTAGCATTTTGCCACAGAGATTCCTCTGTGCATTGTCACACCCTGTGATGGAAATACTGTGAAAATGGAAATGGTGTCACCTTCACTCTCCAGATCCAGAATGGATGGGAGCTCTCTGCCTCCAGTGAGTTTCCAGCTCTTCCTCTGTGAGATAAAAATATTTTGCTTTGTTTTTTCATGTACCTCTTGTTTTACATTCCAGATGCTCGATTAACATTCAGTTCAATTGCAGCTCTCCAGGTTTGCCTTGGAGTGGTTGATGCCTAATCACCATCGTTGTTATTCTGGGCACCTCGGAGAAAAACCTGAGCACAAATAAAAGGGACCTGGAATTCTCTTGATAGAACTTGTGTGATGAACTGCTTGAGAAAACTTGCTGTGTTTTTTTGGGATGCCACAGGCTGAGGCAATTTGTCAGGTCTGGAACATGAATTTTAGAAATTAATCAATACACCAGTCAATGCTATAAAAACCACTTCTGTGCATCTTATAATAAATGGGAAAAGAGTTGGACTCTCCACTGAGCAATGCTTTTAAATTAAAATTCTCTTTTTCCAGAGTAATTGAACTGACACATTTCCTATGTTAAATTGTTTTAAATGCCTAAGTCTTCTATCTACTTCTTGCCTCCTCAAAACTCATCATAAAATCATAAACAAGCTCTCCTCCTATTTATCTTCTGTTGATGTAGTGTTCAATAAGAATCTTCTAACCAACATTTTATTGACAGGCAAATTTGCAAGAAAATCTTCAGTAAATACTTCTGGCTTAAGAATCTCCCTGCAATTTGTAAAAGTTATTGGTGTGCTACATCTCTGCTGAAATGTAAATCTGGATTAGATTTCCTCTCTTCCAAGAGCCAAGATCACACATACTCTACCCCTAACATGAACTTTGTACTTCACTCTGTGCTCACTGGCATGTTCTGAGTGTTTTAAACACTTGTAAAAAAATCTGAGCTGGTTCAGTTTAAAGGAAATAAAAATTGAGTTTCCCAAGGAGCTTTTCTGGTCACCAGTTCTCAAACTGTGTGTGTTGGAGGCATTCAGCAGGTAAATACTATTATAAATCCCATTTTATGTGCAAATTTTGTTCATAGTGAGATTTTTAAATTCAGCGTTTCCATGTAAATGATTTGCTGGGTTTTGGAGAAAATCCCACCTTTCCAAGTGTGTTTAATTTCTAAAGGATGGAATGACACCAGGAGTGTCCTGTCTAAGGGTGCTGCTGCCAGGAGTGCATTCCTTGCCACCACATGTGCAGGAAAACCTGTCCTGCATAATTTTATTTTCTTGTAAATACACTAAATAGTGCCTGGAAGTACATGGCACACAGAAACAGTTCTTTATTTACTCTGACTTTTAACAGGAAAACAGCAAACACCCTGCACCTCCCTTGCACCTTTTTTTCTGCCCTCAGTTATTCAGGATTGCAATTGATTAACACAGTTAAAAGTGTGAGGCTTTAATTGCACAATCCTTGAGGTTCATTGGGGTTGTGGGGCTTTACTGCCAGGTAAATGTGACTATGGGATGAGGATTCCTTTTGTAGGAGCCATTAATTATGATGATAATATTCTTGCCTTTGGTTTTAAGAAATGCTTCTTCTTTCTTCAAAGTGACTTTGCAGCAAGAATCCTGAAAATATAAAGTTCTTTTCATTATCAATGCATATTCTTTGGTTTTAGAGTTATATTTTTAACAGCAGAGAAGTCTTGGTTATATCAATGTGAATTATACTTGTGGCCCTCTCAAATGTACTCATTAACTCTGAAAACCTTTCTAGACTTAGTTCTGTTATATCCTTCTTACTGCAAGATCTGAAGGCAGATTTCCCAGTTATTAAAATCTGTGTCACAGTGTACAAAGATAAATATATATATTACATAGTGTGTGAAGGATGGGAAGACAAACATTAATTAATATTATTAAATCTGTCTGTGTTCCATCCTCTTTTCCCTGGAACAGAAAAGTCCTAACTCAGAGTGAATTTTATGAGCTCAGTTAAATGCTGATTATTCTTTTCCTGGTGCCCAAAGCATGCCCAGCACACTCCTCTGACTCTCCAAGCACCATTAAGCCAAGTCCCTGGTGCTGCTCAGGAGTGTTGGTAATTATTTCTGCTCGGTGTTTCTCAGCAGGATCCTCTCTCTCCATCAGGATGCTCCAAGTGATGATTCCTGGGGGCTGTGGTGAAGATGCAGCCCTGCCTCAGCCAAACTCCATCTGTCACAGGGTGCTCTTAACTACAGATCTGCTTCCACTGGGGAGGGACTGGGATTTAATTCACACACCCCTTTAAATGGAGCATTGCAAGCAGCAAGAAATAAACCATTGACTTTGGGATGAGCAGTGCAGTAATAAAGAGGATGAGGTAAAGGGCTGGGATGTAAATATTCACCAAGGAAAAAGAAATAATTTAATTGCTGAGTTTGGCTGCAGCTTTTTTTCTGACTGGGATCATAAATAGCATTTCTTTCCTGTGAGAAGTTGGGGATGTTTGGTCACAAAAACAACACCTAAGACATGCCATCAGTCTGTTTGGACACTGTCCTGTTTTACAAACCTCCCTTACCTTTGCTATTCCCTTTATTTCTACTGAGCTCTAAGAACCTGATGGCTTGTGATGTTGATTTCTCTCTGATTTTTTGAGGTGTTTCACACGTGTTGTATCACCCTGCAGGCTGCAGGGGCAGGATAATGAAAGCAGGATAAGCTCTGAACATGATGTGAAAAATTCCTTTTTTTTTTTTTTTTTAACAAAATTAATTCTTTCAGAGAAATTTGCTGCTTCTGTTTTTAACAAAGCCCAAATCCAAGTAGCTGCTGCGCTCAGCAAGACCAACACTCATTTTTTGGCAGGGCCAACTTATTTTTTGACAGGCTGAGAGGTGAAAGCCATCAGAGCTCTTCAGAGCACCTGAGCTGCTTTCCATGAAGTCTGTTGAGAACTAAAAGAATATCTGGCCTCTTGTTGGGTTACAGCCAAATCATATTAGAATGCTTTTTCTCTTGGTTCATTTTCAAGGGTGTGTTTCACTGTGCATTCAGCTTTATGTGGAGCAGCTTTAATCATAGCCCAGATTTTGGGGAGTACCTGTGGGCTGTAGGAATTTAACATAGGATAGGCACCTGTCAGTTAACTTTCAAGAAGAGTTGAAAAGGACCTTTGCATTGGATGTTGGGAGGGTATTTGATCTCTGCTGGCTAGCTGGGAAAGAAATGGCAACGGTTCAGAGCAGAATTTCCTGCCCCTTGCAGTTTTTATATTTGATAATCATTAGTCAGGGTCATGAAAAGTGCTTGAGAATAACTGTGTAGAACAACACACCTAATTCTGGCTTTGAGAACCTGTTAGGACAAAAAAAAAACCCAGAAAAACAGCAAACCAAAAACTTCAACCATCACACCAGCCCACCAGCCTAATGTTATATTTAAATTTCAATCCTGTTAATTCCTTTCCTGCACAACACTGCCCTGTGGTGAAGTACAGACCATGGGCTTGTTGGGATTTCCCCAAAGAGCAGCTGCTCTCTTTGTCCTCCTTGTTTTACATTTAGCAGGCTGGTGCAGTGGAATTGTCACAGTGCAAGTGCCCAGGGCGGGGAGCTGGAGTCACCTGCAGCTGTGTCCAGGTCAGGAGCAGGGGCAGGGGCAGGGCCCGGGGGATGTAACTGGCAGATCCCCACTCAAACGCTGCAGTTCATTCCCTTTTATCAGTCCATTCCCTTTGCTTTTATCAGAGCTCATATCAGTTGATAAGCAGGGCGTGTAATTGCTCTTATCAATTAATGATGCCAGCTCCTGTCAAGAGAACTTGAATCCTGACCCAGGGAATGCTCCTGAAGCACCTTCCTGCCACCCCAACACCTATTCCTGGATCTCAGTGCCCTGAACTTTGCCTGCCTGCAGGGATTAATCAGCACAAATCAATGCTGGGCACAGTTTTGGGAAGCTTTACACCTAAATTAGGAGCAGACACACTGCAGTGGCTCCAAACCTTGGGAATTGGAACACCAGCAGGGCTTTTTATTGAGACTGGTTTGTACAAACAGCTCTGAGCCTGGAACAGTGATCTCCCCAGAGAAGTTTTTCCCTGGTGTTTGGTGTTTGGGGTGGTTAATCCCGCAGTTCCAGTCAGGAATTGCCCACTACCAGGAAATGCTGACCAGCTCTTCCCTTTATAAGACTTTACCCACATAGTAAAACCAAAAGTTCCCTCCACTGCAGACTGGATTTCTCAGGGAATTTGGCAGAATAAAGGGCAGTGTGCAGTGGTGGGGGTTTTGTTTGTTTTGTTTGAACAGAGGAGCTTTGGATGAAATGCTGAGTGACAAACTCTGGTGGCACAGCATCACTGTCTGTGCTCCCCCCAGCAGGGGATGTGAAGAACCAGCTCCAGTTTAATTAAACATCAATTAAACCAACACATTCACATTTCCAGTCTAACCTAGATCCAGTCTAAAAAGGCAAAAGTTTCAGTTCAAAAGTTTAGTGCACAGCTTAACCTCAATAGCTCCTTCAGACAGAATTCTGAATATTGCAGGGTGCCACTTGAAATGTCCACTGGTCACAGAGAAGTAAAAATCAATTTCTACCTTTACCAGACCTCCATCCTTTATATTAGAAACTGTGTGCTGCAGCATGGGGCTGAAGTACAGTAAATAAAGTTTACTGTGCTGAAAAACAACTTTTATTATACAATGTAAATAGGTAACCCATAAAAAGAGCTGGGGAAAACTCAGTGAGGATTTGAAGCTGGAATTTGATGCAGAGACTTCCAATACCTGATAGTTTACTTCTTAACCCTGTTCCTGGGAGGCTGGAGATTTTTCTCATGCAGAAAAAAATATACTTTTTTTTCTTGGAAGTAAATATCAAATATTCTCATTAATTTTAATGATTTTGCATAAGCCAAAGTTTCAGCAATGACTTTTTTTTTTCCCTTCAGAACTAGTAATTTTGAAGGGAGTGAGGTTTTAAATAAATTGAGAGTGAGTTAACTTTTTTCCTTTTTCTTTTCTTTTTATTCCTTTTGGTAAAATGTAACTGTAATTTTAAGAATTCTGCTTGCTTTCATCACCACTTTCTTTTTTTCTGATTTGGGTGTTGCAGGCAGTGCATACGTGTTGCTTCTTGGATTTCCATTCATTCAATCTCACACAGCTCAAACATCACCAAAAGGATCTATTCTCTTTGATTATAAATGTGAAAATAAATACACAGAGATCCTGAGATTGATCTGGCACCCTAAAATCTTCCTACTGACTGCTGCCTCATTCCCAGTGTCTAAAATGCTGGTTTTAAATACAACTCATAAATATTCCTACAGCTTCTTTCTTTCAGACACAAGACTACAAATACTTGGAGGAACTGAAAAGTCCAAATGCAAATTTTCCTCTTTGTCTTTTGCATGTGACCATTTTGAGGACTTGCACATGGAGTTACTGGATGAGTTAAAGCATTATCTGAATTGTTCATCAGTTTATTGTTACTTGCTGTAAATCTCCCAACCTTATTAGAAAAATGGGGTTTTGGCTACAAATTCTGCCTTGCAGTAAATTGCACCCATCCCTAATGGGGTTAATACTTTGAAAAGTGCACATTTATCAATGCACATTTATCTCTACTTTTAATGGCCAAATTCTTCCATATTCCATAGGATATGGAAGAAACTGTGCATGTGGAAAACTCACCTCTCTTAGTAGAGGAAGAATAAAGAGCAAGTGACACTTCTAGATTTCTTTCCTCTCCCAAAATTTATGACTAGGTTACATTGGTCTAATAAATTGGACTCTGAACTTCTTATTGGGAGTTCTTGTTCTGTTTCAGACCTAGAGAGCTGATCTTAAATAAATGACTTATTGGTAATTTCCTCAAGTTTCTCCATATTTTTCAAGTGTTGCTTCAGGCAGGGGATTGTCTTATACAATAAAAATATATTAATTTTAAATTTCTTTGCTGGAGGGCTGGCTGTTCCTGCTACTGCTTTCTCCTCCCATCCAAGAGTTGCTGGTAGTTAACAGCTCTTCCTGAGAGCAGCTACTTTTGTACTTTGAAGTGACAGAGGCTGAACCTTTGACAGATAAAAACCCCACATAAAATCATTAAAGCATCAAAAATGATGGGAAGGATTGCACCTTAACAGATGGAGCTTCTGGCTCTGAGTGCAGCATTGTGTGAGGAGAAGTTAAGAGGCTTTGAGAACGTGGGATCACTCATATCTGTGCCTTTACATGGGATGGGATTTTTGGGAGAGATTATTGTTTTTAAGGTGTCAGCAGAAGCTCAAGTTTTTATCATTGCTGAGCAGGCTGGAGTGCTCGAGGGTTTGAGCAGTGAGCTTTGGAGATGTGCAGGATTGCTGAGGATCTGTGCTGTAGGTGGAGAACTCTGTTCTGCTTGTAGCTCCAATCATTTCTGACCTTCCCCCTGCAAGCTGGAGATTCATGTTCCCAGACCTTGCTAGCATAAGAAAATGTGAGATAATTGCTGAACTGGTAAAAGAAATCCCTGTGAGCTGAATTTCAAGACAAGTCGTTTCACCTGGATTAAACCTGGGCTGCTGTCAGTTTTCAGTGTGCTGGGGTTTCATTGGTCCTGGGGAAAATTGAAGGGGAAATTTGATTTGCAGCTGATTTGTGATCAAGGGATGAGAGGGTTTGGCTGCAGAGGGGATTCACCTGCCTGGGAGCAGGAATGGAAGAGCTGGGCAGTGATGGAGCAGCCTGGGGGTTATCCCAGGGCTCAGGGGCTGCCTTGGGCAGCAGCATGGATCCATGGGGTGCTCACAGCATGTGAGGCTCTGAAGGAACCTGCTTGTGATGTCTCCTTGTAGAACTTGTGGCCACAGGACACCACCCAAGGTGTGGCTCTTTCATTTATTTGCTTTTCTTCGTGTTCCAACACAAACGTGGTTAATTTGCCTCAGGAGGTGCATTAAAAATTTCCCAACGAGAGAAAGATCTGGAAACTGCTGAGTTGCTTGTTCTTGCAGTCAGGGGGTCACCTGAAGGTTCTTAGCATGTTGAAAATTTGGGGACTCTGGTTTGGACAAATTAAAATCTGCCTGGCTCTAGAAGAGTGCTTTTCACTCTGTCTCCAAGAATTCTGTATTTCTGTTGGAGCTCTGAGTGCAGACTGAGTAATAATGTAATCTTTTGTCATATAAAGTGTCCCAGCACAGAGTTTATTTTATGGATTATGGTTTTTGTTATCCTGTCTCTACTTTAGAAGGATTGGGAAGTATAAAGAGCATAGGAGTGACCCTTTTGGAGACTGTCTGTACTCTGAGGTTGGGCTGGGACCAGATGAACTCAATAGGGTCTTTCCAACCCAAATTGCTTCATGATTTTTGTCCTATTTGCCTATCTGGGATGTGGGTGTGATGCAATTACAGCCACAAGAAGCTGAAGTTTAGTTTCCCTTCTTAACAGAAAATACATGGGCTGTGTTTCCAATTCTACACAGAGTTTGCCTTTTAGTGTTGCAGATATTATTTTATTTTATTTTACCCTTGTGCACATGGGCAGATGGGTGACTTCTGCAGGGAGTCCTGGGAAAGTTGTTTCCTAAGATTGCCACAAATAAAATGGATATTTTGAAAGACAGCCCTGCTTTTATGAAGCTCTTGTGCTGCTTAATTACATATTTAAGACTAAAACATAAACCAGATGTATTTGTTTTATGGTTGGCATAATCTCAACGGTTTTAATTGCACTTGAGTTTATGGATAAATGCCTTTTTGTATGTATGAGCCATCAGAACTGTGTTTAAAAGGAAATTATAAATATCTCTGTTTTGTTATCCAGTTGGACTGATCTACGGGTTGTTAACAGTTCTGAGAGTTTGATCAGAAGTTGCTCTGTCCTTGAGAATTTCTATTGAAAGAACATTCTTTAATAAAATACCTTTAATAAAATACAGGTGAAACTTATAACATCTCATCTGAAACAGGAAATTTCACTTGATTTTGGTCTGAAATAGACAAATATGTACCAGAGACTTGGAAAATAATGCTCAAAGCAAAAAGCCCAGACAACCCCCAAAACAATATTCAGACATACCATACTTGTCCTAATTTCATTTTCTTTGATTTTTATTTTCAATGCTCCATGGTTTTTTTATCAGAATGCTCTCTATTTTTTTTTTCAATGTTAAGATCTTTTTTAGGGTAATGTGTACTTATTTAAGATTGAGTCTTCAGCTCTGAATTGTGCCTTTATGAATCCTACAACTCCACTACCCCATAATAGGAGATTAAGTTTGGAGATAGTCACCAGTGGGGAGAATTGTGCTGCCCTGGAGACAGGATCCTGTCTTGTTTTTCCCTTTTATATTGCCTCTTTAAATGAGATGTTACATTTCAGAGGATAAATGTGGTAAAATGTTTCTTTGTGCATTCCCCTAGTTGTTAATAAAATAAATAAGATCAGGCAAGTCAATGCATTTCTTAGCAAAGCTCATCTGTTTTTTTTGGGTTTTTTTTATTCTGTTGTATTCTAGGAGAGTGGTTTTGGTTTTAATCCTGCATTTAGGCCACAGTTAGAATTGTCTTTTCTATCTTTTAATAAAGCAAGACAAGGGTGGGGTTATTGTCAGAATTTAGTTCTGGAGCAGAGTAATAAATGAGGTTTTAATGGGAAGTTGGAAACACTGATGATTTATGTCTTCCTACAACACTCATTAGACATCTACATCAGTGTGCAACATGCCATAAATTATGGTACATGCTGTAAAAAGCCATAAATTGTCATTTTCAATGCGAGTTATCACCATTAAAGGCTTTTATTCCCTGCTGTTAGTGAGTTTCCACGGCTTCCTCACCAATTCCCTGCCTAATGATTTCAGCAGCTGCAGGAAGATGACCCAGGGATGCAGTGGCTGATTAGGCAACACAATTGCCTTAAAGCTGGGGAGTCAGAGGTTAAACTGCTTTATAGAGAAAATATCATCTACTCTGCTGGTAGCATCCCTAACACTGAGCATTGCTGGATGTCATTTGCACCATTTGCATTATTTTTCCTGGCTGTTGTTAATATCTGCCTGCTGAAACCCAGAAAAGCTTTAGAAATCCCACCATCCCTCTGAGATAAGCTCAGCCCAGTTCAGTCTCTGCTCTTGCTGTGCCCATCAGAGTTTGCAGCAGAGGGAATATTGCTGATGTTGCTGCAGGACACTGGAGTTGTGACACTTTGAAGGGATGAGCCCTCACATCTCTGGGTTGTGTGCTTGATTCTAGATTGCAAATCCACTGGAGGGGGGCTAAAGGAGGTGAGGAATGGCAGGGGATGCTGCAGGATTGTTTCTCGTGCTCCAGGGGAGGGAGGTTCTGTGTTCCTCCAGGTTGTAGTGGTTCCATTTCCAGCTCTGGGCAGGAGAAAGGCTGTATTAAAATATCCTTCTGATTTTAGGCACCTTTGAGGTTCCTTTTCTTTGGAAAGTGAGTGGCACCTTTTAGGCTGCTGGCTGTGAAGTGTCATGATGGAAACTGCACACTGCAGCTGGCAAATGCAAACCCCAAATAATTTATCCTGATTTCCAAGGAATTCTTTCTGTCGAGTCTTTTCCCTGTGCACCAGGGCCCTTGGGGAGGTTTTTCTGAGCCACACCTTCATCAAACATTGCCTTAGCAAGGATCTTTCCTCATCCAGCCCCTTGCAGTTCAGGGTGCTGAAGGCAGAGAGGGAATCTGTAAAAAGCCTGGCTGTAATCTTGTTTTAGGCATGATGAAAAGGATAATTCTGATAAAACGAGCTTTAACATTTTACTGGCCATTTTCGTTGCATTATAAGGGAAGGGCTTTTCGTGTTCCTCCATCCCCCCACCCCTCTCTCTGCCTACTAAAGCACATTTTTGGCTAAATCGTGCCCTCTAGTGCGAGGAATCACAAACCTTTACCATGACTGAGGTGATGATTTTTTCCTTTTCTCTCTCAGGTAGCTTGGAGAATTAATCAAATATAGCTGATATGAATAGCTAATTTATACTTCTTGCCAGGTGAGAGGAAGGGCAGTGGGTGATGAGCTCCTAAAGGAGGGCAGCAGAGCTGGCTGTGCCTGAAATTCTGATTTTTGCTGTCATTTCAGAGCTCTCTGTGGCATGGGTGATCCCAAGAGCAGTCCCAAGCCAGGAAATAGGAGGATTAGAATTAAATCCAGTTAGAAATAAAACCTGGTTTATTCTGTTAAACTAGATCTATGGTGTGTCCAGTTGATTACACTGAAAAGGGCCAGTGAACATTAGGGAAAAAAAAAAAAAAAAAAAAACCACAAAAAGTTACCTGAAATAAATATATAACCTGAATAAAATAACTTGACTTAAGTGCAGGAATACCTCTTAGAGTCAGGAATGATGAGCAGCTTCTGCTGGCTGCTGATTCCAGCATTGTTTAAATTCAGGGCTGCAATCTCCTGTGCTTTGGGAACAGCAGAATAGATCACCCCCTGCTTTAAAATACTTTACATATTCAATTACACTTCACATTTTATAGTAATGGAAACAGTGTCTGTAAAATGAGTTTGCCATTGTTCAATTCATTCAGATTTATTGCAGAAGCAGACCTTGTGCCATCAGTTCTCCCTTGCCTTCAGAGGGTATCACCAGGACTTTTATGATCAAATCCTGGGAGACACATTTGAATAGAAATTGTGAGTGAAGGGAAGGAAGTGTTTTGTGTTCAGTGTGCATTTCATTAAATAAGCATCTTTCATGAAAAAAAATGAGGCTCTAGTCCTACTGAATTATTTTACAGCTCCTAAGGTATGGAATTTATTCACATGCTGAAGTTTGTGCTTTTGAGAGATTCCTCAACTCTTACCTTAAAGGGTTATGTAATAAAATAATTTTATTCTCAAATGACCTTTGATGCTGTACTTGATTTACATTGAGGGTTTTTGTTAATCTGCTTTAAAAAAACTAGAAATTTTTAAGAATGGAATATCTGATAAATTCATTTTCACTGAGAAACTTTGCTTGCCACTTGCTTTAATGTTTCAAAACAGGGTTTTTATTATATTTTCTGTTTGGATTTTGTTTGTTTTGATTTTTTTAAAATTTAATGTTTTTGCATTTTGGAAATTGAACGTGCTGACTTCTTCCTGGTGAACTTTTTTGGGTGATGACAAGGAATCACAACTTGTGAAACATTTAGAATTTGGGAACAGTTTATTTTTCATCTGTTCAAGAGTGATTTTTTTTTTTTTTTTAAAGCAGTCCCATGTGCATATCTCAAGATGCCAGGATTTTTTTTACTCCTCTCCTATGATTGTTGGAGAAAAATAATTAAAAATACAGAACATGCAATCTAGTAATTGGATTTAAGGATGCTATAATGATATCTGACTTCAGTTTGGCTTTGAAGGTGGGGAACCTCCTCATCTGGGACAAAGTCTCTTCTATATCTTGGATGAATTTCTGCATCCTCTGACACCAACTTTGCATCCTGTGGGACACACAGTCTGCAAGAAATACCACCAGAACACCCAGAAATAATAAATCTGTGATGACTGAAGGAGTCACATGGTTCATGTCACCAGGTTTTGCCAAATTAACATCTGGCCAGGTTTAAGAACAAAAAAAAAAATGCAGGTGTGGATCTCCAGTAAAGCTTTTGCAGTTTATATGAGGAAGTTTTCAATGCAGTAAAGGACAGGACTATTAAGTTGGCATTTTGGGCAATAATTTCTGTTTTGGAGACTGCTCAAGGAACCTCATTGTGTTGTCCTGGGCAGGATTTGTGGCTTCTCTCCTGTGTCCCATTCTCTGATTCCAACTGTGTCAGCATGCTCAAGGTCTGTTTTTCAGTAACAGATGTTTTTTTCCACTTTTGCACAAAGTAACTGCAGCTGATACTTAATCATAAATATCTCTAAGAAGATATTTTTAAATTAAAATGATATAAATTACTTCAAAATTACCCCACGCTTGAAATATACACAGTGCATTTATTTGTTTTGAATTGATGAATTGTTTATGGAGCACACACACACATATCCTTTTGTTCCAAAATGAATGGGTAGAAAAATTTGGAAACATTGGCTGAAAAATTTCTTTCCATTTCTAGCTTGCCTCTCCCTAGCTATTAGTCAGCTGTGTACATAAGAGCTCTGTCTGGATGAAAATAAATCAGTTGTGCTGATTAAAAGTAGCTTAATTGTTGTCTTCCAGTTGCAAGGATATTACAAAGCTTTCTCTTTGCAATGGTTAAAAACCTCTTTCTGATTTCTCACCTACATTTATTTATGGCCACATTTTGTCTGGCTGACTTAAGATGTTGGATATCCTTCACTAATACCCAAAGCTAAAGCACAGCCTAAACCCAAAACATTTGCTCTTTGGAATTTTTAAGATCCCAGTGAAAAATCCTCTCTAGCAGAACCTGTGGTGGTTTCTTGAGTTGGAGAAGAGCTCAGTTTTAGAAGAAAAATCTTATATTCTCTTCCTTGATGGATGTTTCACAGTAATTTCCAATCACTGGATATTAAAAAATACACAACTTCTGTAGCTGGCCTTGAACTCAGATATTGGCAAGTAAAATATGAATGGATTATTATAATGTGCAACTTCTCTGCTGACTGAAAGCTGTAGGTTAAAAATAAGATTGGACCAAATTCCTTCATCTGGGCCAGAGCTGATTTTGTAAATACATCATGGTAAAAGGATGGAATTCTCCAGTTGTGGAGGGTAAGAGTAGGAACATGGAGAGGAAATTCCACTCACAGAGATGGAAATTCCATTCCTGAATGTGTCCTGGAGCTTTTTATTTGCTTCAGCATGGAAAGCACCTGCTGCCAGGTTTTCCAACTGATATTCACCCATGTAAAAAGAGATGAAAAAACAACTCTTATTTCATCTTTAACCTTCAAACTTGGTGATTGCTTGTGGCAGAGATTTTGTTCTTTTGTCCTTCCTGCACTGGCAACAATTTCTGCAGAGGATTTGCAAAGTTTGAGGCATGCCAGTTGTCACTGTGCTTCTCCAGAGCAGCCTGCAGGAAAGCCAGTGTGTCATTACTGCTTGCTGAGGAACAAGGATTTTCATCTGGTAGCTCAGTGGAAAGCAGGAACTGATGATCTTGTGCAGGTGTAGACTTTTTAGATTACAAGACAAAAAATGCAGCCTGGTGTGAAGACTCAGCTGCTAAACTTATGAAACACTTGCTGATATCCCCAAGGGTTTTCTGAAGCTGTTAGTGCTCAACACTATCAAAGAGACCAAAAATGACATTTTACTAGAAATTTTTGGAAGTTCTGTCTGTGTAGTAGCAAAGAGAAGTTAAAAATGAGACTCACAGGGTGCAAATTCATTGCTAGTAGAGCATGGAATAAATCTTTGGGCTGAGAAAATGAATGCTATTTTAAAAACATGAGTAGAATATTGTTGATTTCTGAGAAAGCTTTACAAAGGCAGGATGTGATGGTTTATGATATGTATATTCTTGATTAAGTCTCCTTGATAATTTTCTTTTAATATATTCTTATTGTGGTTATTGGAGAAATTAAACTCATGCAGAATGTTTTGGTGACATTTTCTAAATCCCTGAGGTTGTAATAATTCCAAGGCAATATATCTGTGGAACTTTTAATAGCAAATGTGGAGACTGGTGTAAATTCAGGCATTAACAGTGTACAGAAAAAAGCTGTGAAGGTGTACAATTATTGGAGCCTTCCATGGTTCTGCCACTGGGCAAGTAATTTAAAAAAAAAACCAAAAAAAATTGGTGGATGTGCTTCAAGGGAGTAGCAAGGTTGACAAGACTGCACAGTTTGCCTTCAGCAGGGTAATTTGCTGACAAAATGCTGTGTGTCAGAATTTTGGGTCTTCTTTTGACCTCTCTATAAGGTTTGAAAGAATCCAAATAAATCTTAGCATGGCAGTTAGGAGATGAAAACAGGCTCACGTGAGCCAATAAAGCAAATCCTGACAGTAGCAGTGATTACTGGGAAGAGAAGCAGAAAAAGAGTGGATGTCCTTTAGGGATTCTGGAAATATTATTGGACCTTAGTTCCCACTGGCCATAATCTGCTTTTTGAATGGGGTAGGAAGAAAAGTGTTGAAATTTACTGGATCCTTCTGAATAAATACCTCACAGAGGATAATGTATTCAGTGAAAGGAATTTTTTTATTCTTGCAAATGTTCAGTGGCACATTAGACTTACCTCTAACGTGTTGTAAATGATTAGTGGAATAATCTTGAGGAATGACTTTGAGATCATTGCTGACTTGAACGTATTTATTACCAAGAATTCAGTTTTGACATACCAGTGGTGTGACATTGTTTTTGGAATTTGCATAACAAAACTTCTGGTTTGCCTACTTTAGCAAGCAGTGAAAAATAGGTTAGTGACAGTACAAAAAAATAAAAGAAAACACGTTTCCATCAATACTCCAGCCAAGCCAGCAGAATTTTATGTAGAATTTTAAATGTTCTAGAAGGGGATAACAGATGAGAAGAGTAGATCAGCCAGAATCAAATCTTATTAATGAGCACGTAGAATTCATCCCGTTGGTGAAGCAATAGTGAAACATTTTCTCTCTCCCTTGTACAGCTGTAGCCTGGGCAAGTCTGTATCTGCAAAGCAGAGTAATTCCTTTTCCCCTCCTTTTATATTGTGTGCAAACTCTTTATTTCCATTTCCACCTTCAGAGATACAGCATCTTTTGAATTTTTATTAAGATGACTGCTCAGTGAGAGACAACACTGTTTCTTTTTAAACATCCTGATCTGAGCCTAATCTTCAGCTTTGCCACCCAGAACTGATGCTTAACTCTCCAGCCCTGCCTTGGGATTGCTGCAGTGCTCCAGGAGACAAGATGAATAAAATAAAATAAATGTGCTTCAAATAAAGCACGAATGTTTCCAATGACACCACTCAGAGCAGCTCTGGTTAAATGTCAGGGGATGTCACTTTGTGCATGGATGGTTCTGCTTGGGCTGGCCTTGCTTGGATGAGGGACCTGAGTGGGGCAGAAGAAAATGCTTTAGGATGGGATGTCTTTTTATTTGTCTTGGCAACTTGTTTCTCTGTCAGCATTTCCTGTGATTTCTCATCACAGGAATTCTGTCAGTGCCAGTTTGGAATCAACACCCACTTCCATACTGGGCAGGCACTGAGCTGCTGTGGCACCAAACTGTGGAATTGCCAAATTCCGGAGCTGTGGGACTGGCAATGGGAGCAATGGGAACAGCTGATGATCTGGGGCATGGCATCACCTTTGTGTGGCAGTCAGCCTGGCAGTATGCCAGGTCAGGCAGTCATCACTGAAGAAGAATTATTCCCCAACCCTGAACCTTGGGAGGCATTTGTTTAAGTTGTGGTGACCCCTGAAAAAATTTCAGAAGACTTCTGGGATTGCCCTTGTTAACACCTCATACACATTCCTAACCCCCATTTCCCAGTTAATTATCACCGCTCCCAGTTCCAGAATGTTCTCCCTTCCTTCTATCCCCACTGGCCCTCAGTTGATGCAGTGTTTCACCCATCCTACCCCACTGGACCCTCCCTTCCCTTCTGCACCACCTTCCCCTATACCCATTGGACCCTAAACTCAACTCAGCCCCTCTCTTACCCCGTATTTATACCCTGGACCTCCCTTCACCTTTGTTTTCAACCACTGGCTCCTAAAGAAACCTTACTCCTTGGTTACTGTATTCAGATTTTTACTTTTACTATTATTATTATTATTATTAAAGTGTTTTATGTTACTGAGTTGTGGTCATCGTTCTGCTCTCCTTTTATTTTTGCCACTTTTGCCCTGATATCTGAGAACCCCAAAAAGGATTTTTAGGGACCACCCTCGACCCCAATGCCTTTGGGGCTCAGTGCTGGTTGTGATGTTTTTGGGTTGTTTTTGTGACATGACTGTCACAGCCGTGTCCCTGGGGGTCCTGGGCATGGCAGGATAAACAGAGTTTTGAACATTTAATATTTAAATATTAAAATATTTTAAATATTACAAGCTAAAAATATTTAAATATAAAAAGAATATTCATGGTGATCCAGCCTAGGGACTGACTGGGCTCTGTGCAATGCTCAGAAGTTCTCAGGGTTTTTAACCAGTGTGACAAAGTGACACAGGGGTTGTTTTGTGTGCTTGGAGTACAACTAGCGGTGAATTTGCCTTCCAGCTTTACACTTTTTCACGTGCTAAAGGATGGTTTAAGAACACTCTTCCTGACTCTCAGCTCAAAATTGAGTATTTGCTGTAGAAAATGTTCAATTCAGAGCCAGGTTTTAATTTCAGGTGGGTCAGTGACCTAGAAATCTGTTTCTGGATATCCATTAATGAATGGAACGTTAGAAAATCTGTAGGTAGGATGTTCCTGCCATGTGTGACATCATCCACCCTGAATCACAATTCAGTTTACCTTTCTTTCTCCCTTCTTTTTCTTTTGTTTTGGGCTTTTTACAATTTTTAGTCCAAGCTCTGAATTTCACTGAACAAGTGAGTTTGCTGAAGTAGTTTTTTTTATTATTTATTTTACGGAATGCAGGCAAACTGCAACTGGCCTGCAGATTTGTACATCAATATTTTCTTTTTCTTAGTCTTTCTGTTAAAAATAAAAGATATATTTGCCTCAAGGAAATCTTGAACTGAAATTCAACACTTTGTTGTTTATTACAAAGGTGGGGGAAGTAAAATTCAAATTTTCCATGAGCTAGACTGAAAACAGAGCTGGGGGAGGGAGGAGGAGCAGGAGGTCTTGGTGGACAGAGGGCTGTGGGAAAAGCAGTCCAAAATAAATTGTTTCCATTTTTACTGCACAAAATCAATAACAACTGTTCATCAATCTTAATGGATCAAGTGACAGCTAAAAGTTTTAAGAATTGGTGATTTCAGCTTGAAAATTATACCCAGATTGGCCTTCTGTATTTGTATTTTATAGAAAGATTTATAAAAACCAGCCCAAATCCACCCTTTATTTAACAAAAATTCAGTTTAATCCGTTTTACCTCATTGCCTTTACCCGACTGAGCTTTGTGAATTTGGAAATGTTTGCTCATTTGTTCAGAGTGGAATTTTATCACTTGTTCATCTCTTGTGGGTTTTTTGTGCATCAATGTTTGGCTGTGCTTTAAACTGTGGACTTAATACATAGTAAATTGATACATTTTCTACTGGTTTGCAGTAATTAAACTGAATTAATTGAGCTGTTCTGTTGTTTGTAGTAAGTACAATGGTGTATTAGTACTTAATGGCTTTAGCACTCACTTTTTGTGGTTCTACAGCTGTAATTGGACTTTACACAGGCAGTTAAAGAATTTAGTTTAATTATTTTTATTTTAATAGCTAATATTTAAGCCATGCTTATAGCTGAGTACAATTTCTCCTGCTGCCTGGTACTTGTTAATGATAAATAGGAAGTAAATTCTGTATATGCTTTGTCCATGTGAAAACACTCCTGCCCATGCCACTGGATTTAGGATATTAATTAAAACCCTTTCATTTCTCCAGCCTGGACAATTTTCAGCCCATTTATAGGAGCTCATAGTCCATTTATCTTGTCCAAATCTACAAATTTGGCTACAGGGATTCTGTAGGAATTCTGTCAGAAGTCTTTCTATTATTATCACTAAAATGATATAACAATATGCTTTATTGTTTGATAAAAATGAGATTTTGAGGATAAACTCTTAAAATTATAGTTATCTAGGCAAGCAAGAGTTTCCATGCAGAAAGCTTGGCTTTCTTAGAAAATAAAGGGGTTTTTTGTGTAATTATGTCTTTGTAAAGGGGAGAAAGATTTTGAAGTATCTGTGGGAATCAATTTCCATAAAATTTTAATGTCACCTTGATGTTTTAATTGTGTGGGCTCAGATGCAAAAATGCAGAATGCCTGGTAGCCCAACAAGTTCTAATGTATCTCCTCCTGTATTGTTGAACTTCTCAGAGCCATTTGTCAAATTTGAGAAGAAAAGGGAAAATGAAATGTTAAATATTTCCCAGGATCCAGCTGTGGTTTGTCAGTTATTTCTGACCCTTTAACTGGACATGGAAATAAGCAGTGACATTTGCAGCAACTAAACAGGGAGAGATGTGCCTGTGGTTTTATACCAAGGTATTTTCCAGATTTGGAGTAAGAATTGGAACAGCAGGAGACTCCATGACCAGTGGTTTTTAATCTTGCACTTTTGAACTCGGGTAGTTGCAGCTAGGGAGGGTTTTTAGCCCAGAAAACCCAGAAGGGATTTTTTTTTCCCTGAAATATTCAAGTGCAATAGAGTTGGTCTAATGTGTGTGAGAAGCATCTGATGGCAAACTGTGTGAAATTTCTCCTGGCAAAATATCAGTTCCTTGCTCAGGAAGTTATTGGGAATCAACAGGGATGCAGGAAGATGTCTAATCAGGGAACATGGTGAAAATTTGTCTAGGAAATAAGATTTCCTGTGTATTTAATTATTTTCCAGCCTACTGACTGGGGGGCTGGGAGTAAAGTGTGATTTTCTTGTACAATTTTTTTTTTTGTTGTTCTTGTGAATAGTCTTACACAAGTGTCTCTATTGCATAGCTTTTTTCCACTTATTGTTTTAAATATGATAGAAACACTCTCTAAAATGTTTACCTGGGGATTTTAATAATTTACTGTAATTTATTATTTCAGAAACTGTGATTTAACATTGTCATGTTGTGAATAAAAGTAAGTGCAGTTTTGAAGATAAATCACTAAACGGAGATTTTGAGTTTATGCTCTCAAATTTTCTCCCCCAATTCTATTACTGCCACACAATGTGAAAACTCATTAGATCAGAAACCATATTTCTTTTGATTTGTTGGTTGCTTTTTGTATTTTTCCTAGACATACCCTAGTGAAAATAAATCTCACTGCCCTGAGCAAGTGACAAATACAAACTGTTCTAAAAGGAAGAGCATCTTTAAGCATCAAATATTTTATGTGCCTATCAACGTGGGTCGCATCTCTTCAAATGTATGGAGCACATGCAGAGCTTTCATTAGAGCTGAGGTTTTAAAGTATAATTCTTTCTGATCAGGGAGATGAAATGCCCATTGTCCAATGCTGGTGGAGTGGAAGGAATACGTTTCAAGCCAGATAAAAGTCACCTGAATGCAGTGACTCCCCCATCAGGTATTAATCTGTGTCCATGGGGGATGAATTTGTGGTTTCAGGAGGTTCAGCACAGCAGGAGACTCCAGCACAGATCCCCCATGGAAAACTGCCCACTCCTCTGCAGCCCTGCCCACGGCTGGGTTTGCTGCTCTGCAGAGTGCTCAGAGCAAGGCTGGGCCTGCAGCCTGCTCCTAAAATAAATATCTCTGTCACATCCACAGGTGGGACCATCTTGAACATCCCAGAGCAAGGCTGGACCCATAGCCTTGTCCCAAATTAAATATCACAGTCACATCCACAGGTGGGACCATCTTGTACACCCCAGAACAAGGTTTTAACTGCAGCCTTGCCCCAAATTTAATGTCACAGCCACATTCAGAAATTTGCTCATCTTGTGCACCCCAGATCAAGGCTGGACCTGCAGCCTTGTCCCAAATTTAACATCACTGTCGCATTCACAAATGTGCTCATCTTGTACACCCTGTATTTTATAAATACCAATTTCTCATTGATGAATAATTTTCACTTTCTCATCAGAATTTCTCTGAATGAGGAGCCTGTGTTCTGGAAGGTGGCAGGAGTGGGGACTGAGCCCTGAACCCCATCCAGATCTTACACAAGTGAATTTACAACATGTGTCTCAAGGAAAACACTCTGTAGGAATGGGGTCTCTATCTGCACAGTGCTTTGTTTTTGTTTTTTTTTTTTTTTCAGTATTTTGAGGCATCATACAGTGTTAATTTTCTCTGAAGATATTTGATATTTGGCCTGTGTCCATTCTGAGATGGGATACTTCTGTAGTTTGATGTAGAAAGTGTGATAAAAATCAGGTTACACTCTGCTTTGTGGAAAGATAAATACAAAACCAGGGCTGAGCTTTGGACATTAATACATTATAAATACAAATTGCAAGTGAATAGATTGAATTCTTTTCTCCTTTCTGCTAAGTGACCATCCAGCAAATCAAACATGGGGAGTTTGCTCTTTTGTGGGGCTTTTCAATTGCCTGCTGTGAAGGAAAATGAATATGAAGAGAAGTTAAACATGCCTTAGTGTGTTCTGCCTTTGAATGCATTGAAATGTTAGTGCATTGAAGGAGATTACAACATGAACTCAATTACCACATTTTACTTCCACTGCAATTTTTTTCAATTTAGAGGCTGCTTATTCTATTAAAAGAGAAGACTTGAACTAATGGTGATTGGTGATGTGCCCTCCTGACTTTTTTACTCTGATTTAAATCAAGTTTCGTTGTGCCATTGAGGATATCATTTAATATCTATCAGCCCATTTATCCAATTTAGACAAAGAAAAGTTCTTAGAATGCACATTTTCAATAACACAGAGCAAAGTGAGAGTGAAATAGGCAAAAATGCAAATAAGGGCTGGAAACATCAATGCAAGCATTCCTAGGAGACACCCTGGGTGCTGGATCCCAGCTCTGTGTCCTGGCAGACTGTCAGCAGAGTCCCCGGTGTGAGTTTGGCATGCTCAGGCTAACGAGCTGTGAAAAGAGGTCCCAGCCCTGCCTTGGCAGGCAGAGGTTCCAGAGAGTGCCTGGAAATGAGTCCAGTGGGCTCTGCCAGGGTCCCTCTTGGCTTTTGCAGCATCAGCTCCATGCTAAACCACTGGAAATTGTTTAATCTCTCTTCCCATCCCCGGTGCATTTAGGGTTTTAAGCATTAGTGCATCTTTAATTACCATTATTGAAGGCCTTTCAACTTGGAGAATTGGTGCCCCCACCGTGGTAATTGGCATGGTGTGGCAATGTCTGCACAATGTTGTTCCGATTTCAGTCTGCTGCAGGAAAGATTGCTCGCTGATTTTTCCCAGAAGTGTAAAATTAATTCAATCTAGGCTCTATCAAGTAATTTTTGTTTGTGAAAATGAAATTGCAATTTCTCAAACTGTGAGTTGTTAAAGTCTGTTTTGCTCAGAACGATTTTGAGGTCCAGAGCTGCACCCTTCCCTTTTATTTACTTTACACAGAACAGTGTGGTTATCACAGCTTAGTTTTCTATGTTATAATGGGAAAGCATAAATCCCTAAATTTTCTTGGCACAACTGTGCCACCAGCTTTGCTGTTCTGGACCCGTGGCTTAGCTGCTGACCTTTGTCCTATGGATTTTTCTGATTCCAGGATATTTTATGATGTTAATTCCACGTGAGATGCTTGGATGACCCTGTTCCCTTGAATGATGTGCAGGATCTTTGCTTTCTGTCCAAAACCAGTGAATAATACTGAGACTTAATCAATGATCTCCTCAAAGTTTGTCATTGATGCATTTTAACATCTCATAATGTGCCTAATGCATTCAGGGACAAGACAAATATGTTGACAAGGACTATAAATGACTTAGGCATTGACCATCAGTCATTTTAATTAGCAGATCTCTGAATACACTGGAATCAATTTGTTCAATTAGAAATTAATAGAGGTACCTAGTTAGGATATAATGTTGGTTTTGAAATGCTAAAATTGGCAGAATTACCAGATGCTAAAGACAAAAAATAATTGGAGCAGCTGGAGTAGAAATGGGATATTGTTAAATATGCTCCTGGTTTATCACATTCCCTTTTGCAAACGTGTTCTTTGAAGTGAGGGGCAATGAAATTGGTCTCTTACTGGATTTGGCTTGATCATTTCTTTCTGCTGAATAATTACACCCTTAATTTTCATGACTAAAAGCTGGTAATCCAGGACATAATTAATGACACTTTAATTCACTACTTGTAAGCTGATCGCTCGCTGATGTAATTAATAACTGAATTGACTTTCCTAGAGGCTGCTGTGAAAGCAGCACAGGTTCTCTGCTGCCAGCAGTGACAAAGAGCAGAATTGGTGTCAGAGTCCCAGAGAGGCAGAACCTCTCCTGGAGGATAATTCCATGTCCAGTGCTCTTAGTTTTTTGTCTTTGAGACAACAAAATGCATTAAATGGAACCAATATATTAAATTTAAATATAAGCCAATGAAGATCTCTTTATTAAGGAAAAACCCAAACCAAACAACCACCACCCAAACAACTAACAACCCCCTGTCCCCTGAAAAACCCCAAACACCCCAACCAAAGGGGAAAAGCAAAACAAACAATTCAGAAATAGTTTGGGTTCAGCCTTGAGTTAAGGTGAGAAAAGTCTCCATGGTGAGTTTGAGTGGTTCATTTACACCTCGTGGGATGCTTTATATAGAAAGGGAACACTGCATTTTCTCTGAGATTACTCCCTTCTAGTTCCATTTGTTTCAACATTGATAAAATGCAGATTAAAGAGGGGCAGAATATTTTGCTCTTAAGTGTGGTTTGAGAGTTGATTTTTTTCCCCTGCACGGGGAGATTTTAAGATAAATGCCTCAGAAATCATGACTGGGAAGGAGAAGTTTCTAGGTGCTGGATTGAATGTAATTTTTGCGAGCATCTTTGTTAAAAATACAGTTGATTTACATCAGGTTGGGGTTCTTTTTGGGTTTTTTTGGTGTAGTTTTAGAACCTGGTGTTCATTGCTGTCATTTTTTTTCTGCCTGCTGCCTCGTGAGCCAGTGGTGCTGCTGTCATTAGTGCACTTTCTGTGACATTTCTGTCAGCACTTTCTTTCACCGAGGTATTTTCCTCTTCTCTAGCAAAGAAGGATCTTTTTAACTTTTAACTCTGCTTATGGCTCTTTTCTTACACACTTTCTAATTTGTTGCTAAGAATAACAACTGGCGTGAAGTGCATCCCCTCGTTCTAGGAAGGTGTGAGAGCAGTTAAATTTTCTGGGATCATCTCTTTAACTAGCTAACATTTCTTAAATTTACACTGTTCAAAGTATTCATTAATAATTAACAAATCAGAATGTAAGGTAATGCCAGCTCAGTAATTTCAATTAGCTTGAATTCTTCTATAATATTTTGTGTTTTCACGAAACAGAGGGAGAGAAAGGAGCATCCTTCAATTTCCAGTCTCAAAAATATTTATGGTTGGAAATGAAGTATGTGAGCATTGGGCAGCCACTGTTTTGTGCAAGCTGGATAATGCAAGAACTTTCTTGAGTTGTTAAAAGCAGCATAAAAATCAAATTTCAGAGTTACCCTTCATATCTTTTTCCTCCTTGCTGCAGGTCACTCACTGATCAGCTTTCTTCTTTTCCTGAATTTCCCTTGATGGGGGTTTCTACCAAGAGACTTTTTCCTTCCTGAGACTGTCCCTTCCTGCCCTGTGTAGTTCTTCTAATGGAAATAAATTGCTGATTTAGGCTGGCTCAGTAGAAGGCAGGCCTACAGGAAAGAAAGGTTTATGATGAGGAGGGAGTTCTCATAATGACAGAGACATTTCTATCGACATCACCACAACGATGACTAGAAGGAAGAGTTTCCATTTAAATGAAAATATATGAGTCGATTATTTTCCTAAAATACTCTGTTTCTGCATATTTTGATGCCCAAATATTGGGATTTTTCTGCCTTTATCTAGGCTGATAGATTTGCTGATATTGGCCATCAAATTTTCTGAGGAAATGTACTTTTTTCTTTGTTGAAAAATGGAGCACTCGGGATATTGTTATGAAAAATCCTGATCTGAGAATAATTGTGTCTGCAGGCTATGCTGCAGTTGAATTCATCAATATCTGCATTCCACAGACACCTTTTTCCCTGGGACAAGGGAAGTTTGTGTGCTGGTAGCTTGGACACCACTGGAGTGGCAAAAAGAGCAGGGATGCGGATATCTTAAATTTTGGATGTTAAAAACCTTCCCAGAATTTGGAGTCTCAGCAGAGAAATTGTGCAGTTAATTTTGCAGAGTGGAACAGAATAGTTCCCTGGTTGGTTTATTTCAGGATTCAGGGGCAGAGGGATTGTTTTGTCATTTGGATTGTCACTGCAAATCAGCCTCATGTTTAGTTAAAATTCTTGCATTATTGAGTAAAGTCACATCATGTGAACACCTCAGGTCCTGGTAGGAGTCAAAATAAATCGAGGGAACATTTTTACATGCATTTCAGTTTGATTTTAACAGCCAGATTAAAGGCAACTTTAAAAACAGCAAGTTTTAAACTTAAACCCAGAAGAGCTGAGTACTGAGGAGCTCACAGAGGTGTGTGGTGCTGGGTAAGGGACAGAAGGTAAAATGCTTAATTACACCAATCAAATTAAAATATATAATGGCAAAACCCACTGCAGGTAGAACCAGGTTCTGTTTTTTGAAAAGTAATTTAAGGGAGGCATCAAACTGTAAATGTACAGAGAATAACAAGTGATGTGACTCCCCTGGGAGGGACAGCACACAACCTGCAGGTATTTACTTATTATCATCAAACCACATCATCTTGAAGCAACAGATTTAAAATAAACTACTTATGAGTTTTACAGGCAGCAGCAGTGCACAGTAAAGATTTCCTTAAGATTTGTGCATTCTGTCTACTCTTGCAGGGCCAGAATTGGAGTATTTTTTAACTTGACTTCATTGCAAACAGTGCTGTGGAATAATCATGAAATTTACCTGCCTAGACAGTCTATTTGCTCCTGTTTCACCTAATGGTAATGAAAAATGAGTGCTATTTTCCTTGCTTGTCAAACCCCAGTTATTTAACCCTGATGAATGGAGGGGATGATAATATAAGTAACATTTTTAGAGCTGGTGATACAGACTTGTAGAACTTCTAATTTACTGTGCTACTCCAGGACAAATATGGTAAGGGGCAACTTTTATTTAATAGAAAAATTGTCTTTTGCTCTTGCACAGAATATCTCCAAGGAGATCCCCAGCTGTGAAAGGGAGCAGGAGGTGGGGATTGACCCCACAGGATGAGCAATCCTCCTTCATTAGAGAGATGAGCTCTCCTTGAGCTGGGATCTGCTGAATGAGCAGGATGGGAATATCTGGCTGAGCTGGAGGGATGGGTGACTTTAAAATGTGCCACAACTCCTTGCATGAACTTACTTTGAACTAAAAATGTGTTTGGGTGTTGGTTTCCCAAATGGTGTCGTGCACAAATTGCTTCTTTAATCATTAAATCAAAATGCAGCACTTTTCACTTTTATTTTCCTTCTGATCAGCAAGAAAAATATGCTTATTGAGCATATCCTGAGATACAGCTCCTTGAATTTTCACAGTTTAAAAATAAATGTGATGGAAGTGTCACGATTAGCATTTCTACTAAGGATGGAGGGAGACAAAGTCTTGCTATTTGGGCATCAAGTTTATTAATAGTCCTGAATGCAAAATCAAAATTTATCTCTGTTTCTGCCAGAGACAAACTGTCTACAAGTGCAAACTACCAACTTGAACATCTGGAATTATGACTTTCTCAGGGAATTTTTTGACTGGGAATTTAATAATACTGTTCAGAGAGTAATAAAACTTGGGTATTTGCAAGTTTCATATTTAACAAAAATACCTGAGAAAGCTGAAGGATAAAGACATAACAAAATCCTGTCTTATGGAGTTTTTTGAAAGATTGACAGATACAGAGATAAAAGGGATTGAATGCAAGAAAAATAAAAACTGCAAAGGATTAAAATAATAATATGGATTTAGAAATCAAAATGCTACTAAATTACATGATAAGAGGATGAGGGTTTTGGGAATAAGTTCAATATAACAATATAAACAATGGAAGTTGGCAGGAAAAGGAGGAAAGATCAAAGGAGGAAATCAAGTTGTGCTAAGATGAGGAGGAAAAGGAAGTCCAGGATCCATTCACAAATAAAAGCACTTAGAAATACTTAGAAAGTTGCTGTTGTTTACACAGTCAAGTAGTTTTGTGTCTTGAATAGCATTTCAATGTTTTTTCTGTCTATTGAATAGAAGAAGCCTTAAATAAAATATTTACACTTCCCTCATTGTGGAGATGAAAAAGTTGACAGTCTAGAAGGCAGCAAAGAGAGAATTAAACCAAACTTCATTTCTCTGAATTTTATTATTTCTGGTACAGACTGATGAGTTCCTTAGCACAGATTAATGTCACAGCTGTGGCTGAGTCATAAAATATTTTTAATATGTGATTAAATTGATAGTTTTTAAAAATCTGGGTATCTCTAGGACTGGCTCTATCCATTAAAAATACTTAATTGCCAAAGTACAGCGATTTTGAGTTTATAAAGATGGTGGGGATCTTTTTACTGACTGTTTTACTGGAATTCTGTCCTTTAAATGTTTCTAGAGTCTATTTGCATGATAACTTCTTATAAGTTCCTGGATTTGCTCAGGGAGCTCTCACAGGAGGCTGTGGTTTCAATGATGTGACTTTAAAAAGAAAACAGCAGCCTTACAAGGGACAGTGAAAAAAAAAGTGTTGATAACTTGGTATTTTCCATACCCATATCAAAATGACAATTTAGATATAAATGTTGAGAGAAGAACTAGAAAAAAAAGCAAACAGAAGTTTGTTTTTCTTTTTCTTTTTTTGTGTTTTTTTTGGTTTGTTTGTTTGTTTTGGGTTTTTTTTGTTGTGGGGTTTTGTTTTTTGTTTTTTTTTTTTTCTATTTATAGCATTAAAATGAGGTTTTGCCAAGAGAAGATGAAGGAAATGAAAATGGCAGAGATCAGAAAAATGTGGGGTTTGGCTTGGTTTGTAAAGGTGAGCTGAAATAAATGGCTCAGTTGGGATGTGGGAAGGAGCAGGTTCTGGAAATGTGGAAATGGCTCCTGAATCTCCCAGAGTGCAGAGTGGGGCTGCTGGGGCCTGAAGGCTTTGGGAGAATTTGGAACATGAAGAAAATCTTCTGTTTGCAGTTTCCTGTTCATTTTGCACTTAATACAAAATTTGTCTCATGTCCATAGAGCTCCCAAGCAGGACAGGCATGGTCCTTTTATAAACAGGGAGAGTGAACCAAAAATAGAAATATTTTCTCGAAACAGGCATCCAGGCATTTAAAAATGCTTTTTCATCTTGTTGCCATGGCTTTACCTGTCTGCTGCATGTTTTTTCCTGTATTGTGTTTGTGAATATGCATATTTTTCCCTGTTTGCTTTTTATTTCTGCTTCTGTGGGTTTTACTTTTTGCCTTAACTCTCTCATCTCTTAATTGAAGTCATGGCTTAAATCTTGGCAGAGGGGTGGACATGAAAAGGCACTCATAACCCACCCATCCTACTTTGCAATTTTTAATTTTTACTTTGTCCTTCCTATCATTATTTATACTTATTTTCTTCTCCATGTCTAACTGGAGAACCTTTTAGTCAGCACCCTGACTTTTCTGAGGCTCTGTTTTCTGCAGATAACTTGGTATCCCAGGTTCTCCATCTCTTTCTAGCAGATTATTTGGTGCTTTTTCTGCAAAGTTGTTTTTTTGGCCTATACAAACTCCCCTGTGTGGTGTGGATAAATAATTTTTTTTGGTCATTCTTCACATGTGAGAGTAAGCAGCAGATCATCCTTTCATTAGGTTGTGTCATGGCAGAAATAGCAGGGAACTGAATTATTGAACATGACTCAAGGAAACAGACACAGAAGGATTTTTCTGGCCTGGTGAAGAAAAGCTGACTGCAGCAATTGCTGTGAAAGATTCAACCAGGTACTCTGGCCTAGGAAAAGGGTGTGTTGGAGTTTTGGATATGGTCAAAGGGATGCAGCAGCCCCAAAGAAATGGAAGAATGTAAATACCTGAGTTGTTATGACAGGACAGGTTAATATTTTTTATTAATATTAACTTTATTAGTATTATTTTTAGTAATATTTTTATTATTATAATAATTTTGTGTCTTTTGTGAAAGAAAAGGAACGTGAAATTTATTTTCAGCAATCAAAACACCTTGGAGGGGGAAACTAAGAATTATGAAAGCAAGAGAGAAATGGTTGGAACCAAGGGAAGTCACTTTTGGGTGTCCTGTCAGAGCTGTCCTTTCTGCATCCAGGCAGAATGGAAGTCAGTCCAGAGGAGATGATTTCTAATTACACAGAGATAGAACATTTTGGAGTGGGGCATGGGGATTTGGCCATGTGACACCCATTAATGTTAATGGAACTCATGCAGCTAAATCACTCTTGAGTTTTATGAAGAAGGGCTCCTGGGAGCTTGCACAGAGCCTGAGTTGTCTGTCACACAGCTGGACTGTAAATCACTGCTGCTCTGTGTACAACTGCAGGGACTATTTCTTAAATTTTTAATTTTTTTTTTTAGAAATACACTTTTAAATGTACTTGGAGGCTGTCATTGTTCTAATGCTTTTTTTGGTAATTAGTGATTTGAACATATTAATTATGTGGAGCAGTCCTGCTGTTCCTCATGTCAGCAAGTGAGAAGCAGCACCTCTGTGGTGGGTGTGATTCTGAGCAAAGCTGGGGGGTTAAACAGCATTTTCCTTTCATTCCCATTGTGTTGTGGTGTTATTTTTGTTTAAAGAAAGAGCTGGTGTCCTGTCTTTGCTGTAAAAGCATTGTGGGAGTGAATTCTGTAACTTCTGGGAGAAAAATGGGAAGGGAACTTTCAGCTCTGCTGGACCAGCATCCATTACTGACTCCTACTGCAGATCACAAAATGGATAAGAAAGTTCATCTCATGAATTACCCCCAGCAAACTTAAACTATTGAGTACTTTAGTGTAAAAATAGAGATATTAAAATTACAAATTTCAGTGTAATAAAACCTCTTTCCTTGGGAGATAGTTCATTACAAAAAGCAGATGAAAGTAGTTCTTTAACATCTCATTAGAATTCTCCCTATTCATGCTAAGTCTGAGTATCCCGAGTAATTACTTTAAATGCCTCTTTCTTTTTATTCCCTTTTATTTTATTGTTACTTTATTGCTGTCACTTTATTACTATTATTCATTTTTACTATACTTTATTATTCAAAATTACATTTACAAAGGAGTTCTCTTTTTTTTTTTTTTTTTTTTAGGAACCCAGATTTTTCTTTTACTCTCTGAACAGAGCAAGCTGGAGACGGAAAATTAGAGAGAATGAGTAAATAGACAATTAAAACAATAAATAAATTCCACAGGTTTTGTAGCTTGGATCAAAGCCAAGATTCCAGTGGTTCTATTCATCCTTGGCTGAGCAAGCTGCAAGAGGAGAGCCCATGCTGGGAACAGCAGAATCCAGCAGAAGCTGTAATACAGCAGCACAGCTAATTAGAATTCCTGTAGGCTTTATCAACAGGTCTGCAAAACACAACAATTAAGTTTTGACTGTGAAAACATGAGACTTTGATGTTGCTGAGATGAGAAAACCCAGCTCAAAATTACCCCGTTGAAAATTATCTCTTAAAAATCTTTTTTTCTTGTTTTTATATAGTTGGAAATGTCATGCATTTGTTACTACAGTGATTTTTGTAGTTACTGCAATCAAAGTTAGTAATAATTTAATTTCTCAATAAACTGTACAATATGGACATTTCTGCAGGCTGGCACTCACATGGAGCTAGGTTGGCAGATAAACACTTTATCTTTTCAGAGGAAAATGTGTGTATTTATTTACCCAAAAGGTGAGCTTTGAGGGAGGAAAATGGCTGTTCACTGTAGATTTGCATGGAGGCCTCTTGCTATTTCTGTCTAGTAAATGTTCTGGGAAGATGTAGTTAATTGAGTCAGCTATTTTCACATGAAATTGCTTCTGGTGGGCAAAGTCTAGTAACAACTGAAGATTTAGTTTGGAGGGAGGAAATTGATGGTTAGGTTTGTCATTCCACCTGGAAATTATCCTCTTGAAAATAAAGATGGAAAAAATCCATCTGACAGGTTGATGTGTCAGTGCTTTTATTCAAATATTCCTTGTAGGTGAGGCGTGGCTCTGCTTTAAGCCTGCAGAGGATGTTTAAAATCTCTGCCTGGCTGTCCTTTTGTGTGTTTGCAGTACAATTATGTGGGTGGAGTCTTGAGGTGATGGTTCCTAACAGGTTGATTTAAAAAAAAAATATATATATATTCTGGGAAGTTTGTGTGGTAGAATCTGTTGGGGGGTTTTTTGTGTTTTGTTTTGTTTTTGTTTGTTTTGTTTTTTTTTTCTTTTTGGCTTTTTGTTTGTTTTGTTTGGGTTTTTTGTTGTTGTTTGTTTGTCTTTTTTTTTTTTTTTTTTTTTTGGTTTTTTTTTTGTTTTGTTTGGGTTTTTTTTTTTTTTTTTTTTGTTTTTTTTTTTTTTTTTTCTTTTGAGTGAGACATATTAGGTGTCTGGATTAAAATTTTGGATTTTTTTTAAATTTCCTAATTTTTTTTTTCCGTTTTTAGGCTGTTACAGCAATCTGTGCATGTCATGGCGTTTGTGTGGGGAAGGAGCATCACCTGCATCATGTGATGCATCACCTGGCACGTGTGAGAACCCGCTGGATTTTTGTTAATACTTGGCAATTCTGGCTGAGGCTTCATTAGCAAAGACATGAAGGAAAGGCTTCAAGTGGGAAATCCACCTTTCCCTGAGCTGGGTCCAGAGTTCCAGGAGGGATTGGCTGGGTCGGAGGTGGTACCTCAGCGGGAATCCCGGTGTGCGTTATCCCAGCGGGAATCCCGGTGTATATCCCAGGATGGATATCCCGGGATGAGGCTGCGTGTCCCGGGCTGGATATCCCGGGCTATGGGGCTGCGTGTCCCGGGCTGGATATCCCGGGCTATGGGGCTGCGTGTCCCGGGCTGNCGGTATATGTATCCCTGTATCCCGGTATATGTATCCCGGTATATGTATCCCTGTATCCCGGTATATGTATCCCGGTATATGTATCCCTGTATCCCGGTGCGTGCCCGCAGCCCTGGAGCTGCAGCACCATCTCCTGGAGACAAACCTTCCCGTTCATCCTCCAGCGCTGTTCATTCAGATGTCGTCATTGAAATCCTAAATTATCCTTACAGCGAGGTTTCCCCATGCAGGGAGTGTCCCAGAGAGGTGTGGTAAATAAATAGAGAAATCTGCTGTCAGGAGACACGAACACACCCTCTCCAGGCCTTTTAAAACTGGAGTTTTTCTCTCTAGGGTAAAATTTACCTGTATCTAAGAGTGGTCTTATATTTAGTTATAAATGACAATAGAATTATTTTAGTGTTGCACTTCTCTGTGTTTTTATTTTCCCTAATAATACAAAATGCATCCAGAGTTGTAGAGAAAATGTGTATAGAAGTGGGAGTAATGAGATCCCACCCAGACTTGCCATTAAGTCGAGTTTGAAGTGTATTGAGCAGCTTATCTTTAAATGACTTTAAATGGCATGCACTGGGAGCAGTCCAGAACAGCTTCTGTGAAACTAGGCTTAAAAATATCAAGCAAAATCATCTCCAGTGTTATGGACTTCTCCCTGAAAAATCCAAATCACAGTGTCAGTGTTTCAGTGGTTTTTTTTCTTCCTGTTACTCCACTCATAATTTAGTGTTTCAAGTGCAGGAGATGCTGCTTAGAAGTCTGATAGAGCTGCATTACGAATAGAATGTTTTCCTTTCAGGTCTAAAAAATCAATTATCATAATTATTTTTAAAGTGTTTTGTGTTTCAGAAGTTGTGTTTTTTCGGGGAATAGTTTATTTTCAGCACAGATGTAAGTTTATAAGGAGACTGCCAGGTTGTTGTTGCTG
Source organism: Toxostoma redivivum (assembly GCA_013397375.1). Taxonomy (NCBI): domain Eukaryota; kingdom Metazoa; phylum Chordata; class Aves; order Passeriformes; family Mimidae; genus Toxostoma; species Toxostoma redivivum. The sequence goes on from VXBI01010369.1 coordinate 141,979, forward strand.
TCATATGGAGTTTTTTAGGGAATGCAAATTTTTAGGGAATTATGGAATTATAGCAATCACTGTTATGTATAGACTAAAACCATGAAAGGAAGATGTTTTCTATCTATAACCTGTATCAGAAATGGAGTGAGTTTCCCTGGTAGCTTTCCAAGTCAGAACTGGCAGTAACTCAGCTGCAGCGTGCTCTGAGCCTGTACAGTGTATTTCTGTCTGGATACCACAGGAAAGCAAACAATGCAAACAATGTTTATAGAATATTAAAATTAAACCCTCTGTGATGTCAAAGCAGCAGCTGGAAAATTGTCTGTAGCTGTGTGTGTACAGTCAAGTCACGGCTGTGTGACTTTGGGATGTGGGATGAGGAGCAACAAGGTAATTTCAAGGAATTATGTCCTTGTGACACTTGACTGAGACTAAATGAATTTTGGCCATTTTTGTCCAGCTTGGTTTACATAACTAATATGTTGTGTATTCAGAAACCTGTGGCAGAATTCACTCCTTGCTCCTCAGGCCACAGAGGGATAAACAAAAAGGAGCTTGTTTTACAGCAGGAAAAAAAAATAAAAAAAAATAAAAAGAACTAACAAAAACTCTTCCCTAAAATAAGTGTTCATCATCTGGTGGTTTCATGGAAAGAAGTTTTCAACATTGATTTAAAGCACAGGAATCTCCTGGGTAACATTTTTATTTCCTTCAGAACTTTGAACAAGGCTAGGAAATATCCACCACTCTGTGGTTTCAGAAGGAATCAGGGATTTCAAACACTTACAGCCTTGAATAATTAAAGAAATTCTGGTTTTATCAGAGTTTTTATGAGTTGTGATCTCTGCCAGGGGTTGTTCAGAAGAAAAGTCCAACCACCCTGAAGCACTTGTGAAAAATTTCCCAGGAGTTCCTGTTATAGCATTAATATGGATTGTTGTTAGGATCAAGTTGTCAAATATCTGCAAATTTCACAAAAGAAAAGGTGGTGCCCTCATTCCTACAATAATATTTCTGACACAGAAAGTGGTAATTAAGTTTTAGGATTAAATCCCATCCTAATATTTTATATTGCTTCTAAATGAAGTGCCAAAAGTCCTGGGCAGTTGTGATGGTATCTGATTTTCACATCTGGATTTTATTCTTTCAGCCTTATTCACAAGGCATTTCAAGAATTACAATTGTACATGATTTGCCTAAATAAAGCTGTAGCTCCTGCAAACTTAATTTCTTTCAGCACTGACAGCATAAAAATGGCATAAAACTCAGTTCCTGTTTTGAATTCAGCTCTAAAAGGCTCATTTTTTTTCTACCCTGAGCACCAAATTGAAATTTTAACTAGTGTACAGGTATTTTCCCCCAAAGACTGAAAATATGGAGCTAATGCTCTATGTCTGAGAAGCCAAGGACACCACAAATTGCACAGCTGAGCCTTTCTTTTCACATTAAGCACTACTTTACAAGAAAATTTACACAGGCCTCAGTTGGTTGCAATGCTGCTGAACTTGATGATGCCTTTAATTTTTTTTTTCCCCAATTAATTCTTCAGAGACTGGTTTGATTTGCCTCAGTGCTGAAAATCTGTTCTTCTCCTGCTTTCCAGTAACAGTTATGATGTTGGTTATGAGTCTCCTTCCTCTTGAAGAACAAGAAAGGTTAAAGTAGTTCCAGAGGGTCTCCAGTTGTCAATTTTTGTCTGATTCTACAAAAAATGTTAATTTTTGGGAGGAAATGGTGTTAATTTCCATGTTGCAAGCACGTTCCTGCTGTTTGCATTATAAACCACATAAAATCAGTGATCAGAGTTTGTTTTTGTCCATGATTGCCTGGTTAGGACTGGATACAGCAAAATGCAGCTTCTTACAGAATTTTCTAGAAATGGAGTACAGGCTAGGGGATGAGATATTGGAAAACTGAAGATTTTGTGGTTTTTTTTTTTTTTTGTCATTTTGAAATGTATCTGCTGTGTAATCCTGAGAATGAGGACAGGAGTGAAGCACAGGCTCCTCAGAGCACATTGTCTGTGCATCAGCAGCCCAGTGAAACAGGATTTTGTGCTTTGCTATGGGACATAATAGCAATTAAAGACACAAAAATGGGAATTTCAGCCATTCCTGAATAAATGCAGCCAGTCACAAAATAAAAGCCAGGATCAAATAATTAAGAATGAAAGCATTGAGCAAAGCAATGCTAAACAAAATATTCCATTTTGAGAGTACCAGGACATGGTTATTATGGAACACTTTCCTTCTGTCAAATTCTTGGCTGTTTCAGAGTTGGAAAAGCCATGCTGTAGGATTTTATTGTTTCAGGAGAAGGAGAGAAGAATGTGAACTCATCAGCAGTGAAAGGCAACCTTGCATAGGACAGCTGGGAGCAGCTACTGGCTTCAGGATGATTTTAAATTAACAATATTGTGAGAAGTATTACAATTTCCAGCCCTTAGAACTGATTAAATTGAAACAGGACTCATATTTTAGAGTCTGTCAGTAAGTCCATCATATTATTTGAAGAAGATACATTTTCTAAGAGGCATTCAGTGACTCTGGATTATACAGATTTTTTTATCTTAGCTGGCAATTTCAGATACTGTATAACGAGGAAGGGAGCAAGATGCCATCATTCCCAAGTCGTAATATTGGAGAGGGGATGAAAAGGTGTTATACCAGCTTTAAATAGATTGAATTTTTGTGTGAAGGAGGTTGGAGCTTCCCTTGCTGAATAATTTTGCTGCAGTAACTCATTCAGTTGCTCCTTTTCTATTCTGGAGCCAGTCAAGTGACAGGACACAGTACTGGAAAAATGACTTTTCTTGTGTATTTTAAGAGACAGATTCCACTTTTGTAGACTTATCAGGGGATATTATCATATAAATGATAATCATGTAAATAATGTGGGGATGGTTTTGTGAAGGAACCAGAGATCAGTCTGCAAATTGAATATATATCCAATCAATAATCAGAGTCACCCCCACAGGATTGTCTGAGGTGTGACTGGGGATAACTTGGCATGGCTGGGAACACTTTGGAAATATTTGAGTGGGCTCCAGAGAGCTGGAAGTGCTTTGGGACACACAGTGAGGCAGATCAGGGGAGGAAGTGGAATCTGTGACCACATCCTGGCACCTCTGGAGTATTCTGGAGCTGTAATGATGGTTGGCTCCTCCTGTGATGCAGTAACAGTAATGATTAATGATTAATCATTAACACGTCTCTTTATGGCTTCAGCTGTAGCTGGAGGTGCAGTTTATCTCTGACATTAGCCAGGGACTGATCAAGTGCCTCAGAGCACCTGAGGAGTGAGATGTAACACCTTGGAGGTGTTGAACTCCTCCAGCTTGATGGGTTTTTCCCTGAGTTGAGATTTCTTTGGTTAAGATTCCACTTTCCTAAAGTACCACTTTTGTTCTGCTGCTCTAATGGAGATATTCAAGGCAGTGAAGAGTTGCTCTGCATTTTTGTGAATGCAGAAGTTGCTGACTTTTACTTGAATCTGTAAAGAGAGGAAAAACCCCAACCTTTCCAGCCTTACAATGTACAGAGTAAATTCTGATGGTTTCATTGCCTTTTAAGATTCCAAGGGAATATGTGCCCATATATTGTCCTGATTATGAATCCATGTGCAGATTGAACTGATTTCATGTAGACTTTTTCGGGGTAATCCAAAGAAAATATTTAATGTAAAAATTCTATATTTGCAGAATCTCTGAGGGGGAGAGACATCCTGAACTCAAATAAAGGATTTAGCAGAAGACTTTAATTCTGCTGTATGAATGTTTTATGCAGGCTGTGTGCACAGCATGCTAGCTGCTCGCTGGGCTGGAGAAGTCCATAAAAATCAAGGTTCCTTTACTCAGTGTGGGACCAGCAGGAGACCCAAAGAAGGAATAAGAAAGTGAAGCATGAAACCACTGGCAAAGCCTGAATTAATCAAATTTTCTTAGAAGCAAATCTGTTCCTGTCTCTAAAAGAGAAGAAAGTGTGAATAGTAAACTCACAGGAGAAGAATGTGTTTAATAAAAATCTTATACAAATCTAACATCAGGCAAAAATGACTTTGCAGTTGCTGCCTATCTTTGAACTAAAAAAGGATTTATTCACACCAGGATTTACTCACTTCTCTGGCAGTTCCTATTCCTGATTACAACTGCACTGACCAGTTGCAGCACTTATGTCCAGATCATAAATCTTTCCTGGTTGATGCTCAGCACCTTAATTTACCAATTTATTATTTTTCTACCTGTTCTACCTTGTCCTAATCACACGTTCCTGTTTCAAGTTTGTTTGCAGGAGGGAGGGAATTCCAGGCCATTGATCTTTCTTTAGCTGCTAACTTTAACTCTCCATCAACCTGAGGCTTGCACAAGTGGAAAATTACTTCCTTGAAAGAGTCAAATTGCACTTTTTGTTGGCATATTAGGATCTTGAAGTTTATCACTGATCTAATGTGTTGCTGACCTAATACTGATCTATTTTAATAGTTTTGTGGTGGTTTTATTGAGAACAGGCAATGTAGTCACAAACGTTTTACAAAAAATATTTAGGTGGCTGTTAAAACTGAAAAAGCTTCCTTAAAAATTGAGTTTAAGAAACAACACGTGATATTTTTATTTTAGACTGGGACAGTAGCTACTAATATTTTTACAGACTTGATGAACAATGAGATTTGAACACAGCAGTCTCTGCAAAAACACTCTAAGCTACATTGTCTCAGAAATATTTGTTTTATAAAGGATTGTTTTGAACACAGAAATCCAACAGGCACAGAAGATGCCTCTAAGCAGTTTAAATTAGAATTGTGGATGTTGGAAAACCTTCATAAAACATCTGGGTCGATTCTGATCCCTCTCCTCCCGTGCCTGCTCTTGGTCAAAAGCAGGACTTGGTGCTAATGGGAATAATTTGTAAAATTTTCTTTGCAGCCATCACAGTGCTGCAAAAAGCAGGAGTGGTTATACTCAATTATGTACCTCTTTCCCTCTCTGAAATAGCCCAAAATGATGCCCAGGCAGTGTTCTCTGAATGTTACATCAATAAACTTGCAAAAGGGATAAATAAGCCAGTTATGGGGAGGGTGATAGATTTTTGGGGCTGGGTTGGTGTTCGTCCTGCTGGACTCTGGGTGCTGTTATTATGGTTTATTATAATTATGTAATAATAATTTTTCTGGTTAATCAGAGGGAGATGTGCACTGTGAGCAGGCTCCATTGCATTTCAAATTCAGTCTTTGTGTTTAAAGAAAGCCAGTTCTCTTTCCAAGATGGGACATGATGAGGAAATGCTGTGGGAAGTTTGGTGCAGAGGAGCAGATGGTGAGAGTTTGATGCTGTGGGGACTGGTACAGATTGACAACTATGACACAATTGTGGGAATTGTGGGAATGCTACAGATTCAGAAAAGTGGCACCATGGGGACCAGGGACACATTAAAAAAAAATTAAAAAAAATAAAGCCAAACTCACCCAAACCCCCCCAAATCCAGCCTGCTAACTTGATAGCTCAGGTACTCCCTAAAAAATTTGGATGGTGGCTTTTTTCATCCCATTAAGAGATGTCCAGAACCACTTTCACTATTGGCTGTGTCATTTCCCAATTCACTTTTTTCTAAATGGTGTTGAATACATTACAGACACTTCATCTATTTTATCAGTTAGAGAAATTGTGAAATGAAATGCTCCTGGTGTAAGGCAGATCTAAGCCAGTCTTGTCTTGAATAAAGCTGAAGTGGGGTTAAATAAAAGCCAGGAATCCAAACTTGCACTGCTGAATTTGCTTTGGGTGTCCCCACTGAGAATATTCTGTTACCTGGAATAGAATCAGGTTTTTCCTCTCTGGTTCCTAGTATTGTATCTAGATTAAATATTTCACTTCAATAAAGACTGCATAGTTACAATGAACACTACTTGATTTCTGAAAAGCTTGGGTTTTGTCATCATTATTAACTTAATGCCCATTAACTTGTAATTATGGCCCCAGTCCCCAAGTACTTTATCCTCATGCAGGGCTTTATTAAAACATTGCTTTTGCTTTGACAGTGTGCACCAATTGTGCTCAGGATTGCAGAGAGCCTAAAATAATTTAGAAACATTTAATCAGAGTATTCTTAAAGTTGTATGAAAGAATGTCCTATTTTTGTTCTTAGCTGTGGCTAAACTCTGTGTACTGTGAAATGAGGATTAAAAAGGAAATTTCCAGGTTTAATAGTGGAAAATAACCTTCATGGTACCATTGTCAGGATGGGTTCAGAGTTGTTGGTTGGTGAAGGAATCATACTCCTAAACTATGATTTTTCAAAAATCAATATCACTACAGCTAGGAATGTGTTTCTGAAAGCTGTTTGTTCAAAATTGTTAATAATGTTTTCCAGTATTAGCTATCAGGTCTTTACAAGTAAAAAGTCACTTTTGGAGGTGTACTTCTCCAAGCCAATAGAATTTAAGAGGGATTAGAGGCTTCTGGGTAGCTTTAAAAGACAGGGCACTTAAAAGAGATTTTGGGTTCTTTTTTGCACGATTAAACTGGCTCCAAATTCATGACTGTTGTTTGTTTGATGTTGGATAGGCTGCAAACCAAAAATCACTTACTGGGGGGCCAGGTAAATGAGAACTGATAAAGAGGTGATTCGAAGGGAGAATAAATAAATCAATTTCCTGTCCAGGCAGAGAAATCAGCTTCTCCCCAGCTTTAGGACTTTCCAATCCACCCCTTCCCTGCCCAGCCCAAACATCCCAGTGCTCCTGCTGTTCCCACAGCTGGTGTGGCACACACGAGGCAGGGATTGTGCAGCCAATTACCCTTTAGATGGAGCTGTTTCTCCTCGGATGATGGGAAGGTTGCAAATAGAGTCTCTAACAAGTTAAGTAAGAACGAGCTGATTTGTGCTGCAGCTCAGTAAAAGGTTTTATTCTTTCATAAATGTGTGTTTATCACTGCCAAAGAAAGCAAAGTGTATCCTGTTCATACCTATTCAAAAATCTCTTAAAAGAAATAAATATTGATAAGGAAAAGATGATGTCTAATAATGTTTTGGAAAACACACAAGTATATCTGTACAGCTCAAATTGGGGATAGTTGTGTGATATGAAAAAGATGTGAGCACTGCATGTGAGATAATGTTACACAGTCAGTGAGCTGAGCTTGTGAGCATCCAAATCTTTCCCTTGGAGGTGAGGAAAATTTGTCTTTTCCCTGTGAGCAGCAGTGTATTGGTGGGAGTGATCCTCAGAAGGGTAACAGCTATTTGTTTGTTTCCTGTCATGATTAACACACTTCTTTCATTAACGAGGCAATCCTGCTTTATCAGCATTAACTCCAGCACACCCAAAGCAATCCTGCTGGCTGGTCCTTGGGAAGTTGTCTAATTGACTTCTAATTAAATCGACTCTTTGAATTAAGTGCCACTCCAGAAGGATGTGTTCCCTGACACGTGTGGTTCCAGGTCTGTGCCCTTCTGCAGGATAAATGTCTTGGAGTGCTCTCCACGTTCAGTGGTGCCCAGCAGCTCATCAGCCTCTCCAGAACATGCAGTTTGTTCAGCCTGCAGGATTTTTGTGCTGTCAGGAGCTGTGGATTTGGCTGTGGGCTCTATTAATTGTTGTGGCAGCACTAGCAGCCTGCCCCTGCCTTTCTCTGTCCCCTTGGAGTTCGGGCTGCACTCGTGGTTTGATGAGAGAGCAAAATCCTCCTGCAGGGGAGAGGGGTCTGGAGTCAATCTCTTGGCAATTTTAGCCCAAAGACTCTCCCTTTTTTTCTCCCACAGCCTGAGTTGTTAAGAGCAGAACTGCCCTGCTGGGTGCACTGGTCCATGGAGGCCAGGATTTGGTCTCCAGCAGCATTTTAGACTAAAATCACTGTTTGGGGTGGTTGTGTGAGCCAAGGCACTCTTGCTCAGCCTTTCTTCTCCTGCATGCACACATGATGGATTTGGGATCTAATCCAGCTCTACCTCTGCACTTTTCTGTGTGTTTTGGTAGTGCAGGATTATGCAATTCAGAGTTCACTATTCACGTGCTGCATCCATGATTTTGAAGATGTTAATTGTGTATCCCTTTCAGCCTTCTCTGTGATGGAGACCTGGCCTTTCCACCATCCCTTGGAGAGGGATGTGACCCTCCCAGACCCCTTTGCTTGCCCAGGTGTCCCCCCTGTATCCTCCTGCTGCAGCAGCCACATCCCTGCCCTGTGCTCATGGGTGTCACCTGATAAATTCAATTTTCCACGATTTGCAGGATGAATACACAATGACCTTCCAGTGCAGCCTCCTGGGGTTTTGCTGGGTTTGATCTTTGCCCCAGCCTGTCCTGTCAAGCTCTCAGCAGTGTCTGGAGGGAAAATCTCCCTCTGTACTTTTGGGATGGACATTTTTGGTCCAGCTTGGGGTTGGCTATCCCTGCCCAGCAGCCCAGAGTCCTCAGGGGCAGGTGGGACCTGTTCTTGACTTTCTGAAGACCCCCCACAACCTGATTTCCACACTCAGCCTGGCTTCTGGCAGGATCCCTGCAGGCTGTGATAAAGCTTTATTAGTTTCATTAGACTTTCATTATGGAATAATCAGGATCCTGCTAACAAATCCCCTCATTATTGCTGTATAAATCTTGCATCATAGCTCCTTGTTTCTTATTAGTGAGCAGCTGAATGTTCTGCAAGTGCAGGAGGCAAATAAATCTTTGCTGGGCAAAGGCCTGTCAGGCTTCTGTGTATTCCCAGGCAATGCTGAAACTCTTCCCCAGGCCTTTATTCATGCTTGTCTTCCATGAATTCAAGAATGGAGAATGGGATAATGGAGCAGCTGCATCCTTGGAGGCACCAGGAGCTGGACCAGGATGCTCTGGGAGCAGAGGTGTCCTTTAAACCCCAGCCTGGGAGAACTTTAATCCTCTCTTACTTTTGCCTTTATGTGCTCTGTGAAGAGAATATCCAACTTCTTCTCTAACAGAGACACCTCCCATAGATTTTTCACGTTCTCCACCTACACAGTGTTGTAATTAAAGAAATTACAGGGTGACAGGATGACTTCTAACCTCCTAAAATAATTTGCCTTTTCATACAATAGCAATTTAAAACCACTTTAGAGCTGTGATCAACTGGAGAAAAAGCAGAGAATTGGGATGGGACTTGTGACACAAAGGCAAGCTGGGCTTGAGTTAAAAGCACTCAATTACCCCTTTTGTGATTTTTTTTTTTTTTTAATTTTTATTTTTTAAGTACAAAAGTGTTTTCAACAACATTTTTATATACTGATCTGTGTGATGCATAAGCTGCATATGGTGTTAATTACTGTGAAATTAATCACAGTTTGTACTGTGCTTGTACAACCTTGTCCTCTAATCAGCATTCCTGCAGATTTCTTCTGATGTTGAATCATTTATAGCAGGCTTTTAAAAAATACTTATGATTCTAGAGATGCTTCTCTGCTAATTTATTACTTTGAATTGATTGTTAGATGTGAACATGGGTTTAACCCTATGCTTGTGCTCAAATTCTGATTGCCTGGAGCTGAACCTCTGACCTGAACAGCACCAAGATATCCCAGAATTGAGAATATCAGGACCTCAATGTCATCCAGCCCAGCCTCTCTTGGCAAAGACAAGGGTGTGGGAGATGGTGGGTGCTTTTTAGTGCTTATTAATTTAAATTTCTGCCCTGTCACCACAGTTGCTTGTAGCTGTTTTCTGCATTCCACTTTACTCACTGTGGTGCAGAAATAATTTAATTTGCACTTGGTGCTCTGTGTGCCTGACATGGCCTTCCTCCCATGGTGCTGTTACATAAATGGAAAATAATACAGAATGCTGTCAGGTTGTTACTTTTTAATGATGTAAATTAATAGTTGTCTTTAGTTCTAATGTTTGTTTCTATTTATATCAATGTATTGTTTTCCCTTTGCCACTCTTTTTTTCTTTTTTAATTGCATAAGTGTTTAGGAATTTGGGGGTCTAGGCAAACAAATCCACTGAACTCTATTGCACATATATAATTGGTATATAATAATATATAATAAGCACATATAATCATATATATTGCTAATACAATCAAATTATATTTCTATGATTATTGATTATATTGCTTTCTGCTTTCTTGAACAAAAGGGGATAAAGGGGAACTTTTTGATTTGCACCTGGAGGGCTCAGGGCAGGACTCCTGCAGTGTCCTCAGTGTTTGGAGCTTTGGGGCCATTAAAGAGCTCCCAGAGATGAAATTCCAGCAGATTCACCCTCTTGACTTTTCTCCCACCCCAAATCCCACCCCAAAATCCTCACCCCCCTCTCTCCAGGCTGCTCTTGCCTTTTTGCTGTGATGGTTTCAGCCTGAAATGCTGCTCATAGAAACACATTTGCATTTCCATATACCCTTCCTTATACCCAGTCAATTCAGGATTTATGGCTTAATTTTCTGCAGGGTACAGGAAGAGAAGGTAAAATACTTTTGAGAAAAGAAATGAAGATAAAATAGGGAGATTTCAGCCTGAAGAGAGTTCTCTCTTCAGGCCTGCAGTTTGATTTCTTGGAGAGTAAAAGCACTTCCTAAAATGTGTAATTTGTCAGTGATTCCATCAATCCTTATTACTCCTCCTGAAAACCTGTTTTAAAAAAAATATAAATTAAATGACTGAGTGTTAAAACTGGTCACTGCCCAATTATCCCAACCAGTCACTTGATCTATTGAATATATATGATGATTAGGAAACTGAAATTATTTTCATTTCCAGGGAGCAAAAAGTTTGTCTATGAACACAAAACAGCTTTTTTTGATGGGCATTGATCACCCACGAAAATAAGGAACTGGGGAAACTTTTTGGAAAAAGCCAAACCTCGTGGAAACTGCTCTCAAAGCCTGCTGGAAGAGTGATTTACAGCAGATAGCTCAGCTTGCACTGACGTGCACAGATACAGATTTACATCCACATTTCATAGATCATCTGCACAATCCCCTCCCTCCACATGCAGATATTCTCAGTTTGAAGTTGATTCTTGGCTGTGCACCCCTTACCTGAGATTAGCACAGAGCAGCAATGCTGATTTCTCTTTTGAGTGTCTGCAGAACTTGTCCCAGCCTGATCCCACAAGAAAAGACAATGTTTTTGATATTAAAAAGCAATATTTTTCACATTATTGATGTCAGCTCAGTTTCTGCTGAGTTTTCTGGGCAACCTTTCATGGCTCCTTCGTAGGAGACCCATGTAAAGGGCTTAGGGTGTTTTGCCAAGTGCTTGGGAAGTTACAATTCAGAAATTATTTTCTTTTTAATACAATGAGTGAGACTGTTAGGAGATGAAAATCTGAATTTAGAAGTGGAGAGGGATCTGCCTTCCTCCTCATTTGGTGAGTTATTTGCTTTGTCACTGTCTCACAGTGCTCATGTCCCTTAGCAGCTGCCAAAAACAGAAAAGAAAGCTCTAAACCCAAAAAAGTTTGAAGTTTGAGTTTAATTATTACACTTATGTTTTAACTACCTTTAAAGCAAAGCTAAAGATCACTTGAGAGGCAACAGCATCAGCTCAGCCCAGGGCTCAGCTGATGACATGAATACACCTTTTAGATGAAGTGCTAACATCAGTTAACCTTTTGGGAGAGTTTATTCTTTGCTGGAAAAATGATGTTCTGGTGAGTCACTTTGCACACAGAGCAGCTATTCTTCTCCATTTCACCATTTGGAGCTGCAGTGATCCATCTGACTGGAAAACTATACACTGGCACAGAGCTAAACAATCTTTGCAGGCTGTCAGTGGTAATCATTTGCTCCACTTTGTCATGAGAATAAATCTTCAATGAGTTTTGTGCAAACCTAAGTATAGCACAGGAGATGGAGATTTTGGGGGCAGGTAATGATGCATTGCTTTTCTCTGAAAAAAAGATTATTTCTGTGGGGGTTGATGTACCTATTTCAGTGAATGTGTATAATCTTTTCTTCTAACTATCTGACATTCTTAAAGTTTCTGAAATTCCCTTGCTTTTATGAAGGGATACATGCATAGTGTGAGAAATCTAATTTTCCAGAGAAAATAAGATCATAATGGAAGTGCAGAGAGTTCCTTCTTGCACTTTGGTTTATTTTAGGGTCTGTGTTTCTTTGCCCAGCAGTATTTATTTGGAATTCCACTGAAATGTTTTGAGAGAAAAAAAGATGAATTTTCTTTAGTGTTAATTGGGTACTGACTCAGTCTTGTATTATTAAAGTTTGAATGGCTTTGAAATTCTTCTTTCAGTTGAGATTTGGGAGAGGAAAACCTTTTCCCACAATAAAAAGCAATATTTTTCATTTTTAGGTATGTCATCTCAATTTCTGCTGAGTTTTCTGGGCAACCTTTCATGGCTCCTTCATAGGAGACCCATGTAAAGGGCTTAGGGTGTTTTGCCAAGTGCTTGGGAAGTTACAATTCAGAAATTATTTTCTTTTTAATACAATGAGTGAGACTGTTAGGAGATGAAAATCTGAATTTAGAAGTGGAGAGGGATCTGCCTTCCTCCTCACTTGTTATGTTATTTCCCTTTTAGTCTTTAGGGAGAGCTCCTTTTCCCACCCCTATTTTTTCCTGTATTTTTTTTCTTTCCTTCTGGGGTCCAGCCTCAGACACATGGAGATGCTGAGACACTTCTCTGAGCACCTGCCAAAGGCACCAAATTCCTCTGCTGCTCCCACCAGGTGATGTTATGGCAGCTTTGGAGAATCAGCTGGAGCAGGGGCTGTTGCTGCAGTTTTTCCTGTGGGATGCCAGGATGATGGAGTGTTCCATGGGACCACATGGGGCTGTCAGCAGCTTGGAGTCTGATAATTACAGAGCAGAATCCTGACTGGGCAGAGATGAGGCATTTTCCAAAGTGGAATTAAAGCATCTGCAGATGGGAAGGTTTCTTTATACCCTCTGTGTTTTGAACTTAAAAGCAATATTTGCCTATCAATTTTCATTTACTGCTAGAGTTATGAAAAAAAGGGTAATTATTTGTTTTGATTTTTTTAAATTATTTTTTAACTGGCAAAGCAGATAAAAGTGCTCAAAGACATAAATGGCTCTGGGTTTGATCAAATCTTTCCACGTAATTTATCAGAAATTTCTTATTTTATTGTTTATCCCTGAACTTTTTCTGATTCCTGTGACAGAGCACCAGCAGTAACATGCTCTCAAGCAGAGAGAGAGGAAGTATCAGAAGGGCCAAATTTTATAAAAATAAAGCAGGCCAGAGGAAAGAAACAGTTCAGGGATCAAGCTTAAAATGAAATATGTGCTCAGGTTCATTTGGAGAGAGAGATTTTACCCAACCACGTGGCAGGATTTCTATCATGAAATAACCTTTAGTTGCCATTTCTTACTTCAGCTCCACAGGAGAGAGTGTTGGAGGTTTCAGATAGCAGAGTTCCTCAGTTGTCACTCCTGTCACCTCCCAGCTATCCTTCTTTCCGTGCTGGGATGTCTGGGACAGGCTCCTGGGTGCAATATTTCCTTTTGCAAAAGTGCTTCAAGTGCAAAATAGAAAATTAATAAAGGTTGAAATATTTGATCAAGTTTTTTTATCACTCATAGCCCAAATTCTGCATAACCTGTCCTGCCCTTTTGCTCAAAACTGACACATCTTCCATTTGCCTGGTTCAGGACAGAAAACACATGATTCTTTTAAGTGTCAGTTGCTAGTTCTGCTCTTTGTTTTTGGCTCTTTCTAGATTTTGCCCATAATATAATAAGCTTTTAAAATATAGGAATACCTTTAGTACTTTCTGCACGTTTATTATGTAAACAGATGTGAAGATTTAAGGTTGCTCAAGACTTTGGATGATCCCTATTAAGAAAAAAATGAAATGTCTGCTTGTTGGAATTAATCCTTGCTTTATGACAGGGAAAAGGATGAGCCATATTCCCATTTAATCAGACATTTCAGATCAAAGTGTTTGTACAATTTTTTTTTTTGAGAAACTAGATACCACTGCACTTTATTATTGTTTTAATTTCCATTTACTCTGTCTTCTGCCTAATATCAATTGAGTCTTGAGCCTCTTTTTCCCTGCTTCTGTCATCTGTGTTTTATGACAGAAATGGAAAGCAGCTCTTTTAATCAAAGTGGACCAGGTTATTGTGCTGGGGACCTCTTAATAAAGTTGCAATTTTAGGGATGATCAAGTAGCATAATAGAAATATTCATGTATCCATGAAGCCTAAAGTAATTATTTCAGCCTTTAATGTAAAGTTACTAAATCTCCAGGAGTACTCAGGTTATGCACACAGCCAATAGTGATGGATTTTGTGGTGGCTTGCTTTATGACACTGGGTGGGACTCAGCTCATGTTTGCTAGGGAGATATTTCAAATGTTTCCAAAAGACAGAGAGCTTAATCAGACACTGAGAGTGAAGGTGAAATGAGTCAACTCCTCTGGAAACAATGTCAGTTCAATTTATTTTCATTAAAAAAAACACTACAGAGATTTATAATCCCAAAGTATCTGTAATTTATAATGCTTGCATTTGAAACTTTAATTATATCCTTGTTGAACCAAACACTGTGTTATTAATTATCAGACAGCAAAGGCTAATGTTTCATTACTAAAATTAGCTTGAAGTTTGCACTGTGTCTGTCTATCTCAGTTCTGTGCTGGAGACAGGAGGGAGTAGATGCACAAGATACACAAATGTGGGTTGAACTCAGTTTTTGAAGCTGGTAAATAACAATTTCCCTTCATCTCTTTGTGCATCACAATCAGCAGTGGAGACCCCTCTGCACTCCTGTCTGAATGAGTTTGGTGAGCCAAGTTTGACTCTACAAATATTTTAGGAACCTGAAAGGTTCCACACCAATTCTCATACTGGCAAGTGGAACCCGTTGCATTTCCTCCAAGTTTTTGTGAAGGTTGGCAGTGACACAATGCCATTTTTCACTCCTTTTATCACTAATTTCTTCTTTAATAAATTGCTTGTTGAAATATCTGTAATTTCTGCACAGTAACTTTGTGGCTCTCTTTCTCCATAGTCCTGTGTGCTTTGTGAACTAAAAAATCTTCCCCAGCCTTTTCTCTTTGCTTTGAGAGCTTTAAGGAAATGTCTCTCTGACATGAATTTTATTGCATAATTACACATTGAGAATTGGCACTCAAAACAAACATTGCTGCATGACCATGCATAAGTTTATACATAAATATTACTGAATGCCACAGGGAAGTCTCAGTCTCTTATCAGTAAAAAAATTGAAAAAATATTGCATTTATAAACTACCTTGCTAATAATCAGTTTGGTTCTTTATTACTTCAGATAAGTAGAATTTTTATATAGATCTATAGATGTGGTATCGTTTTAGTGTTAAATACTGCATACAGAACATATGGTCGGGTTTAGAAAGTGCATTTTTATTAAATTTAAACATGAACTAGCAGTAGATATTTTAATTATTTAAATTATTTTAATTAATTTTTATTATTGTCTTTAACCCTTCTGGCAGAATTGATGGTCTAGGTTCTCACAAGAAGAAACCTCTGGCTTACATCTGGAAGGTAGAACCATGTCTTCCTAAAACTGAAATTCCTCTTCAGAGGTTTACTAAGATTAATAACCAAGATTTTCCATAGGCACACGTACACAAATGTATCTATAAAATAAACAAAGTTCTTTATGTGATAATCACACTGATCTATGGTAAATTAATGTAATGTGTGCACATCTGTTGGATAGTGCCACACTTGTTAATTTGCTTCGTTTTAAGAACCACCACTTTTAGCAGAACTTTTTGCAGCACTGAGCTTGGGCCAAACTCTTTAATGTTTAACCTGTGCACTCGTGGATCCCCAGGAAGCCCAGACTGGATCCAGGCTGTCCTGAATGCAGGGTGTGATTGCTGCTCAATTAGCAGGGACTGATAATTAGCATTCCTGATGGATTATGCCTTCTGTGTAGGGATAGCAGGATGGATAAATGGGCACAGAACTGGAGTAAAGCACAGGCAGAGATAGAAACGCTGATGGAATAAAGAACTGCACAGTTTTGGGACAAATCTGAAATGCTGTAAGGCTACTGCTTGCAGTCCTTTAGTGGCCATCCCTGAATCTGCCCCTCAATCTTTATTTACTGTGGATTATTTTCAGGCATGTTCAGCGTGGCCTTTGCCTGAGCTGGATGCTCTGCAGAGGCACAGCCACAAGTTTAAGTCACATATTTGCAGCGAGGGTTGATGTGTTTTAAAATGTGTGTCTCTTTCCAACTCTCTTGATTTTTTTATCTCTGTGATATCCATTTCTGTTTGTTCCACTTCTGAGTTTCACCTCATTGCCCTTGAGCTTCTCTTGTCCCTCATTGCAGTTTTTCCCTGTTAGAGTTCTAAGGGATCCTCTTGCTGTTGTGCCTGTGTTTTGCTCTTCTTTCATGACCTCTGTTTCTTCTGCTGCTGGAGTTAATGTTTTACTCACACAGGAGTTGGCTCCCCTGTCTCCTGCCTGTCCTCTGACTCCTTCCTTTCCCTGCTGCTGAGCACAAAAAAATTTGGGGTGGAAAGGTAGATCAGCAAGTAAACTGATCAATGACAATTTGATAACCTTCCTCCCAACCTGGAACTCCCAAACCATGATTTTTACTCCAATGTGCCAGCCAAAAAACGAAATCTATAGGAAGATTTAGCAAAGGATGCAGTAAAAAGAGCAATGAAAGTCACCACCACAGGGAGCTTCCACCATTGTAGCTATTTCAACAGAACTTTAGGTCTTGGAAGGTGTACTAAAGCTTTCACAGGAAAAATAACTTCTTTTTATTCTCTTAAGAACTTCTTAAACCCTCCATGCAACATCCCCATCCCAGGGAGAGGTGTCACACTTGGCTGAATTCCTCACTCCTGATCTTACTGAGTGGTTGGTAAATGAAATGGAAATTTATGCCCCTGATGTAGGAACTTAGGGCTACTGAAAGAGAATTTTATTGTGGTCAAGAAGTGGGTTTTGTAATGGCAGTAAATTGACATTTATGGGCCTTAAAAATAATGCAACAGAGCAAGCACAGTGATGGAAGAAGGTGTTTGGTCAGGGAGCTGGGAGCAGCAGGGCATTTGCAGAGTGAGGCTTTGGAAATTCTCCTCTCCTGCCAGCTCCAAGTGGATCCACTGCTGTAAAAAATGATATAAAAAACCAACCAACCAAAAAAAACCCAAACAACAAAACTCAGATGGGTGATTATCCTATGGGATTTAAAATCCAGATTATCTCCAACTATTCTTTCTCCCTCAGGAGAGAAAGTTCCTTTAGTTTTAGGCACTGAACAGGTTGAGTTGGACATGGGGCTTCAGGTTTTTTAAAAATTGGTTTTATGGGGATAAAGCACATTGCTATCAGTCCAGGAAGGCCACAGAGTTCATGAATGGCTCTCACACCCTATTAAAATGTGGATAAAGACAACCAGTGGCTGTAGGACTACTGGATAACTATTGTAATAGTTCTATTACAAAAACAGACTTGTAATTTTCATCTATTCCTGACTGTCTAAAAGGAACAGTAAGAAGGGGAAAAGGTTTATGGCCATTCTCAATGTAAATTTGTATTTTTGCTTGTCTCCTGCTGTGCATATAGATAGCTAATATTGCTGAGATTTCCTTCCCTTCTAGACACAGAAGAGATAACTGGTACCTATTTGAGAAATGTGTAAATGAGGCTGTGTTTATACAATATTTTTGAATACAGAAAGAGTAGTTTATGCCAGTACAGATGATATTTTCATTTTTGACAAGTTTTAGTTAAGCAGTGTTGCACAGAAAAGTCTTTTCTTGCCTTCTAAGCAGAGTGATGAGAGGTTACAGAAGGTAAGAAAGAAGGATTTTAACAGAAAACTAAAAAACAACCCCAAATCATAGTAAAGCTGTCATACAAACATAGAATATTTATTAATCTGCAGCTGCTAGGATAGTGCAGGACATCCACACTCAATCCTGACCCCAAGAAATTAATTTAGAATGAATATTTCCATCCATGACTCTTCCATAAAATCCTACCAAGTGTGCTGTAAGCATGGTCTTTCCCAGCGTGGTTCCTTTTCATGAGGTGAAAACAGAACTGCTTATTTCAGGGATTTCTGTCTCCTCACGTGGTGGCAGTTGCTGTGGGAGGTGGTTACTCGAGAAGAAAACCAAAGAAAACTGTAAATTTATTTCTATACATCATCAGGCTGGAATACTCCTTGGCTTTTTTTTTTTCCCCCAAAGGTTTTAGGGTAATTCCTTTGCTAATTCTTGTGGTTGGTTTGGGTGGTTTTTTTTTTTTGTTTTTGGGTTTTTTTTGTTTTTTTTTCCTGACACAGTTTTTTCCCTACATGACACATGCATAATATTTAGAAATAGTAAGAGAAGAAAAAGTAGGAATAGTTGAATTGGAGAAGGATTATATATATATATATATATTTTAATGGTAAAACATAGAAATCCTTTTATTCCTTGTATTCCAAATGCCCATACCTGCCTGTATGAGAAAGGGAATCTGAATACCTGAGCACTGCAATAGCTCTGGTTGCTAAAAGGTTCTGTTCACAAAGAACTGTAATGCTAAAAAAGCCAAAAAAATCAACAACAAAACATCCACAAAATTAGATCAGGTACAGAGGAAATCAGTTCTATAGGCTTGAGACTTTCATGAACTGAATGCTATTTGCTGTATGTACTATTAGATAATTTCAACATTCCTTTAGTCCTTCAATTGCTACTAAAATCACTTTATAAGGTAATGAGACACAAATGATGCTTTCTGTATATGCTATGCTTTGTTGAGATAAAATAATGATATGTTAATTATATATTTCAATAAAAGTAACCATGTCTGTGTAACTACTGCATAGATGCACATTTCAAATAGAAATGGGAGGGGAAAAAAAGAAAGAATAGAAAAGAAAGGAGAAATAAACAACAACAACAGCAACAACAACAACAAAANTATATATATATATTTTAATATATATTTTATAGATTTTTTAATATATTTTTGTGTGACTGCTTCTTTAGCCTAAGGTCATGCTTTTGAAGTGCCTACTAGTTTTGAAAGTCCATTTAAATATTAAAGTACCTAATCCTTAAGACAAGTTCTGCACATGGCAAAATGTGACTCTTTGTGTGTTTCAAATTGGACATCTGCAAGCAGGAATAATTTCTGAAAATGATTAATCTCCAGTGCTGTGGGAATTCCTGCTGTCCTCCTTTAATGTAAGCAGCTCCTGCTGCTACCACAGAACCCACATTGTAAAGAAACAAATCCAAATGTTGAAAATTAAAGTAATTTTCCTGTTCTTTCTCCCTCTTCCTGATAAATTCTTTCCCTTGCTTTATCATGGTAAAAAATGGAGGGAGCTGGGAGCCCCCAAAGGGATGAAATAATGATCTCGATGGGAAGTTTGTGAATTTGGGGCCACTGCTGTTCTACAAATGCCTGCTGTGGGCCCACATCAATTCTGAAAAATAAAAAAACAAAAAGTGAAGCACTGCAGCAGGTTTTCCTTGGTTCTGCTTCCATTTCCAGATGAGCAGGAGCTGCAGTAGAAGGAGAATGTGATGAAATAATGTGGTTTTTAAGCAAATGTTTATTCATGAGGCTCCCATCTCAGTGCTGGCCCTGCCTGGGCTCTCAGCAGGCTGTGGGATGCACACCCCAGGCTGGAGCAGCATCTGCCACACAAAAATGAAAACACAGCTCAGCTGGAGAATTTAAAAAAGAAAAAAAAAAAAAACTTAATGATTATTCCACCAGTTTTAATATGACAGGGAATAAACTCGCTTGCTGATGGCAGTGAGTTATGTCTGATTGATGCTACAGGAGGGTTTTGTTTTGCTTATGAAGTTATTTAGGAAAAATGTTTTCTGAAAAAGAAGTGAACTGGTTTTGTGTTCTGTCCTGAAGGAATTCTTTGGGATGGAAGAAGTTCAGTTCTCATTGTACTGCATGTAAGTTTCAATGCTAGTGCTCCTGGAAAATGTCATTTTCACCTCTCTTTCACTACTGACATCCTGCCTGGCATAATTGTTTGTAAAATTAACTTGGATATTCTGAAGTAATGATTTCTGTGACTCAGGAAAACTGTTCTTCTTGGGGAAAACTGAGGTGAAGAAGGGAATTTTAGAAAGTAAAAGGTATATGCAGTGTTTGGTCAGTGGGTGTTTTGTTGGTTCTTCTACCTAAACAGGTGTTTATATTTTTTTGAACTGGACTCTGCTATTTGGGTTGATTTTCATTAAAAGCAGTTATTTAGCTTTTCCATGCTGTTTATGCATTCTGAAAGGCTTAAAATATTCTGATGATGTCCCTTTAAAAAACAACAAAGACAGGAACATGGAAACCCAACCAAAAATGCCACCCCAACTTTTACCTCTATCCCAGACTACACAGGCTCTAAACAACAACAAAATTAAGTCTTCTATAATTCTGGATTGGAACAGAGATATTAATGATTGCATTATGAGCAAGTTCATGATGGGAATATTCAGTCTTCTGTAACAATATAAATTTAGGATATAATGTCAGTGGAACAGAAAATCATCTCAGGTTAATAAGTGCCCCTGCTTCTTAAATATCAGGGCAAAGATGAAGATTTTATGCATAAAAGTTGTGGATATTTCAAATCCATTGAATGAGAAATAGTGGCCATTTCTGCAAATGACTCTCTCCATTTGCCTAACTGTGCTACAAATACCTGAACTCATTTCAGTCCTTATCATAATGCAGTAAGAGACTAAAATATTTTGTCCCTCTCATTTTAGAATTAAAGGTTAAATGTGAGATAGAATATCAGAGACCTGTTTCAAAAAGGCTGAAGGGTTCTTGAGTTCTTGACTTCAATAATGAACACTTATTACTGGGATCAGTCTCAAGGTTTTGCTCATAAAAAACCCAGAACCAAACTGAAATCCAGTGTGACTGTCCTGCTGTGAGAGGCTCTGTACTTCAATTGTGTCAGAAATATGGATCATCCTGGTTTAATTGGAATTAAAAACTGTGGTGCTACTTTGGCACTTAGATTATTTTTTGTGTTTTGTTAGTTAACTCTTTTTTTTTTTTAAATTTTATTCTCCAGAAGTGATGTGACCTCTAAGGCTGTGCCTGTCAGAGGTGGCCAGCTGCTACTGAGCAGGCACTGCCTGAGCCCCTTGACTTATCCCATAATTCAAGTTATTTTTATGACTTTCAAGCAAAACACAGCTGTGAAACACCAGGTGATTTGCAAATAATTAGCAATAAGAATGACTTTTTTTTCCCTTTACAATAAGTCTGTCTCCTTTGCCCTCTGAATATTGCATTGAGAATGGTTTGGGTTGGATGGGACCTTAAAGCCCATCCAGTCCAACCCCTTCCACTTGCCCAGGTTGTTCCAAACCCCATCCAAACTGCCCCAGGATGGGGCAGCCACAGCTCCTTGTGCCTCACCATCCTCACAGGGAGGAATTTCTGAATTTCTTCTTCGTCTCAAATCTGAACCTCCCCTCTTTTATTTCAAAGCCATTCCCCTTGTCCTGACACTGCATGCTCTTGTAAGAATTCCTCTGCACCCTTGTGTAGGGTCCCTTCTTGTCACAGCACCTTCTCCATGCCAACAGTATTGGGTGTGATGCACTTTCCACAAATACATGTTAGGCAAAAAAAAAAAGTGGAGGGAAAAATCTGATTTGTGTGCCTGGTTCTCATTCTGAGAAAAAATTCTCTTTTTTTTTTTCCTTTTTTTTTTTTTTCCTTTAGACTTCTCATCTGCGAATTTATTTATTTATTGGACCTTTTCAGGCTTAAAATATTCACAACATACTGGCAAGCAGTGGTGTGAACAAAAAAAAAACCTATTTTTTAATCTCCCTTAACCTTCTGTATCCTGTTACCTGCTGTAACAATTACATTCTACATTTGTACTTGCTAATTCTTTGTATTTATTTTATAACTCAGAGGAGCTGATGGGAATTCTGGCATGCCTGGCTCATAGCTGAGGGTTTTGTATCAGACCTCTCCCTGTGGCAGGGCTGCACATTTAAAGCTGCTCAGTGATGCTCCCCATGTTAAAGAGGTGGATCTTGCAGAAGTCACACCGAATTCTAGCACAATTAAGCAGATCATAGATCATATTCTGAGCTGACTTGAAAGGGCAAACTGAATGACAGGGTTTTGTTTATGACCTTTTAATCTTGTCTACAGCAAATTAAAATTTGCCTACTGAAAATGAATTTATGAAGGTGATGAAGTGTCTTGTGGCAAGAAAATCCATTAGGAAGTCTTGAGTGGGGCTTGATAAAGTTCTCTTTGGGAGCTCCACGGGAATTTGACATTATTTCTGGAGAAGTTATTTGTGTTTGTGTGTGGTGAGGGGAGGAGGATGAACCCCAGGCACATAATTTGATCTCCTTGTGAAGAAATACTGAGTTCTGTGATTTTAGCCACTCAGAGGTAAAACTTGTGCAGCAAACTTTACTGGAAAACCCATAAGGCATCTTCAATTCATGCCACAATCTCAAGTAGTTGAAAAGCAGTGTTTTGCAAAGCAAGTTATGAAGTCACAGGTATTTGATTTTATTTTAAATGTGGGAACCTCCATCCCTGGAAGTGTCCCAGGCCAGGCTGGATGGGACTTGGAGCACCCAGGAAGGTCCCCCATGGCAGGGCAGGGATGAGATGATTTTTAAAGTCCCTTCCAATCTAAATCATTTGATGATACTCTGATTTTCTGGCACGGTGTAGGAATATTGGTGCTAATGGAAATCTCTCTCAGTTCATTGCTATTGTCACTGACAGTGCTAATTTTATGATAAAATCTGTCATGCAGTCCTTTCAGTAAATTTTCAAATTCTATCACTAAGTCATCACTGTCATAAGGCAACTCCTCTAAAGCTTCATTACTTGGCTGAAAATACCTTTTAAATTTTCACCTTAGATCAGTCAAGTTCTGTCAAAATCACTGAAACTTATTGCAAACATTGTTCTAATGCTCCTTTCAAAAGTACAGAGTATACAATAAACAAGAGCAGAAGGTGCCTTGGCAAGGACAGAAGCATCAGTTTAGACACAGGAGGAAAAAGAAAAAGAGTAAATAATATGGATTAGTAGGATTAAAAGATTAAAGTAAGGAAGAAATGGGCAATGTTCCTTACAAAGCTGCCACCTTGAGAGAGCCTCTGTTTCATTTCCAGTCCCAGCTGCTCTGGAAATGGTTCAGGAAAGGATGAGAGATTCTCTGCAGCCTTCAAATTGTAGGCAAGGTGCATAACTTTATCCTAGAATATTGTTTTTATTATCAAAGGACAATGCTGAAATTGGAGGCAGTTTGGATTGCTCACAGGATAAGCAAACATGGAATAGATGTGAAATATCTCAAAAGTGAAGTACCTGTGGGGTTATTGCAGCTTGCACTTCCTGCAGGTTTCTGTACCCAAAAGGGAATTTAAAGTGAAAGAGGGCTTACAAAAGCAGGGGATCAGGGAGCTCCTTGCATTGCAAAATTGCAGGTTGAATAGTAAACTCACCTTAAAAAATTGCAATTTTAAGTGAAGCAGTGTCATCTAAAGTGTAATTACTGCCATTAGCACTGTTTTTCACATAGTCACATCACACAAATCTAACTTGGACAAAGAGAGATTAAAGAAATAGAACCTTAAGAAATAAGTGCTAAGTTATTTCAAGCAAGAATTTCAATTCTGAGTCACTCAGAACTTGGTTTAGCTAGAGAAATGAAACATTTCATTGGCCTCACTGTAATTCAGATGTTTAACATTTGTAAACCTAGATATAAAAATAGAAAAAATGAACTGAAATATCAGCAGAAGTTTCAAGAATATTGTTTCTCTAATTCTCTCTTTTAATGACATTAGAAATTAAGCAGAAAATGGCAACTGTGTTGATCTCTTTTCTGAGTTGAGCAGAGTTACACCTTTCTGGAAATAAATACATTTACATTTTCAGAGATACAGCATGGATCAAATGAACATTATAAACAATCTTTGAGTTTAAATAATTAAGACAAACCAAACTTTTTCTGCCTAATACAAGTCTGTCTTGAAGGATACAGATGTTAAGTTTTTGAAAGGAATACAGGAACCATAACTACTTTAGTTGTCTTTAATCCCATTTTTTAAGTGATGAATGTTGTTCCAGCTGGGAGTGATGGGTGTGAGCACAGCTGGGCAGCTGCCCTGGCCAGGCACAGCACCAGAAATGCAGAGTCAAAAGGGGATTTCAGAGCAAAGTGTTTCAGTGGGAGTGAAGAGAGGAGCTGCAGCATTTCTGCTCACTGATTATATCTTTTCCATGCATTTTACAAAATATTAGCTTGAGTAAATTTTACTGAAGTGGCTGTGAATGTGTGCTAGAGCTGAACACACTTGTTCTTGCCTCAGGAGCATTAGTATGCAGTGTGTGCATTTCAGCTTTCAAGTGGCCTGTCAGCTTTGAAAAGCACGACTCAATAGAGTGTTCAAAGGAGAAAAAACACCCACAACCTTATTGTACAGGCTTGTTAGTGGCTGGGAATTAAAATAATATCGATAATTAGCCTTTTCCTATTGAGCACTGTGTGTTCTGCACCAGTGTAAGAAATCCCTGTGAAATATCCCTCAGGCTATTCTGAATTGAGGATTAAGTTGTCCTTTCTCAGCAGGTGGAGCCTCAGGACTTGTTTTTCTTAGGAAACTCTGTCTGCATCCCGTAACTTGAACCCTTTTTGAATGGGACACTTTATTAAGGACCTAAAGCACTCTGGACACCAGAATAGGAAGAAATGCTGAAATAAACACACAGCTGATTAAAAAAAAAAATCTTTAATAATAACAACAACACTGTGCCACAAAAGTAATAAGTGCATAGCAAAAGTCTCCTCTGGCCTTGAGACAAAACTAATTTATCTTAACAGAACTATCCCAATTTGCATTTGTGCTGTTGGATTTTTGCAAATTAATATTGGCTTTGCTGCTGCTTTTTATTTCTTGAGAGAGGAGAGGAAGGCAATGTCCTGCTGCTCTGTGTGCTGGGTGGTTCTTTGTAAAACTGGAACGGTGCAAAGGGAACTCAAGCTCTGAGGGATGCATGCCAGGAGCAGCAGAACTTCTGGAAACCAGCAGAGCTGATTGTTGTGTGGAGCTGGTGTCTTAAAGCAGCAGAGAACCTCTGAATCCCAGACTGTGCTGAAGCATTTCTTGTATTGCTCTTTAATGCCAAAGGCAACTGTATAATTGGTTATTTAAGCATGTTTCATTGCTGTGAAATTGGTCATTTCTGCCTTCTGCATGATACTGTGTTCATATTTTCATGAATTGCATAATTTTAATGCATGCAGGAGTTTGCACAGTGCAAAGTGGGCTTCTCTGTGACTCAAGCAGTTGTAACAATATTTAAATTACATGTGAGGGACCATATTTCAGCTGCTGATATGATCATTTATGACTAACCGATTACAATTTGTTAGCACAGAAGTGACCTTTTTCTTGTAAGGAAAGGGCACATTTTACAGCTTCCTGAGCATGTCTTATCTACTTAGAAGGTTCTACAGAAAAGTAACATGTAGTGACATTTAGTTTTTATTCTAGTTCACTGCCATTAACCTCCTCGTGCTGACTTTCACATGGTTGTGTGTGGGGCTTTATCAGGAGAGCACAAATTCAGTGTTTTTGTTCCCTGCTGGATCTCACAGAGCTGCAAAATCCCTGTCCTTAGTGGCACTCTGTGCTCCTGCCTGTGACACACGAGCTGCTAAGGAAACACAGATCCCAGCCCAATGATCACATTGCCTCGTGGCTCTGGAGCATCCTTCTTTCAGTATCTGTGCTTTGCCAGGAGCAGTCTTTGCTGATTGCCCTAAATCCATGCAGGGAGAGCAATGGCCATGCTCAGGTTCCTTGGAGGAACCCACTTTATGTGGCTGAGCTCTTTTAGATATTCACATTTCACTTTTCCATGTCTGTGCTGCTCAGTGCTTTGCAGCCCTTGAATCAATTGGAGTTACAGCAGGGAAGGTTTTGGTGAGCACACATCCAACCATAATTTTTTTTTTTTTCCCCTCCCACAGTGTTTAATGGACTCAGGCATAAAATCTAAAGCATTTCACAGGCTGTTTGATATGAGTGGGAATGCATGGTTCAAGATGAGGCTTTCCTTTCAGTTAATTTCATGTTTGGAGTCTGTCAGGTTTGCTGAGGGATGGGAAGTTGGAGTGTGTGAATAGCAAAGGACTCAGACCATCCCTGCTCCAGCCCTCTGGTCAGCCTGCCTCGGACCTGCTCACTGAACTGAGCCCAGATTTCCATCAGGGAACGTGAGAAATGCTCCAGACTGAGAGAAAATCAAGTCAGAACTACCTAAGAAGTGAGAAGCACATTGGTGGTCAGCTCAAGCTTTAATTCTTGTTTTGGCTTGGAATGCTTTCCATTGGTTTGTGCTACTCCAGTTTCCAGTATTTGACAACGTTGATGGAATTTGGAATAAAAGCAGCAGCAGATAAGAATTCAGTCCAAATATACAAATTTGGCAGTGAATAATTAATCAGCCTCCACTAATTAGCACTCACCAACATATTGCTGGATAAGAAAACCACAGATTTCAATTTCAGCCAGACAAAGCTTTTTGCACAATAATTAATGCAATGTGCTTGCCATCCCCCATGGTGGGCAGGAGCTTGTATACTTGAATACTTTTTTTGTCCTTTCAATACATCTGTTTTGAAGTATTTTAAACTTGTCTGCTCTTCACAGCTAAAAAAAAATCTGAATATATATTTAGGTTCAGGCAATTAATTAAGCCCCTCTTCTGCTTTCTGATGTGGTACCAATCCTTTGGCCAAATTTTGTGTTTGATTTATCCATGAAGAATTATATCCTTATCCTATTTTGTTGTTTTGGGTTTATTTTTCAGCTATGTGGATAACTATCAGTGGCCAGAGCAGGTTTCTTTTTTACACTTATCAGACTTTTTTAAATGAACACACTTCAAGGCTAGTTTAGAGCACAAATTCATACCATGATTTTAGAAGAGCAGCCCAGAAAATAAAAATACTAAAGATAGAAAAGCTGAGAACCTGTATGGCAGCACCTCTGGTTTGTATTTCCAAAGAAATTGAATGGTAACAGTGTGGAAGTGGTGCAAAAGCCACATTAAATAAAGAGGGCAGGCAAAGGTTTATTATGTATATTTGTCATTTAAGTGGCTGGTGTCAGTAAGAGAACGATGCACTTGATTTCTGAAGATTCATCTGGAGGCAGAAGTTCCTTATTTATACACACAGGAGGAAAGAGATGGATTTCTGTGGCAGAGCTCATTTGCTCCCCTTTGATTAGGGGCAATGACAAGGTCCTTCTGTGAATTTTGCATGAGGAATTTTGCTTTTCACAGTGCTTTGTTAAAAATGAGATTGTGGCAGATATCACCTTGATAAGTAGCTAAAATAATTCTGCACAGCTTAGTGAGATCTGGCAGCTAATGTCTAGTTTAATATCTAATACATTAGACACATTACTTATTAAAAATTTCTGTGGCTAAATCTGAGAGGGAGTAGACAATTTTATGGTCACATATTAATAACAGCTATATATAGAACAGTCCAGAGGAAGCAGGAAGGACATTTTCCTGCCATGTCTTGCAGGAGTTGTACAGCCTGCTTGCTCTTGTCAGGTCAAAAGGAGTTAAATGGGATTTCTGTCCAGCTGTATGCACAGTCTGTAAGGTTTATTTCTCCTGAAACAACTCTGTGTGTCTGAATTAGATTTTACTCTGGTGAGTTATTTTTATTTTATGGGAGATACAGGTCAAGAAGGAAGAAGAACCTGAACACAAACTGGTGGTTATGGCACCTAAGGGAACATGGAAGCAGAGTTTGCTGCTCTGCCAGACCAAAGCAAAGGGACAAAAGTGTGTCAGATGAATGAAGGGGCAGATAAATGGGATTCCTTTCTCATCTGGCCAGAACTTCTGTGGTAGAATAGAGAATCCTTTTACTCTGGGAAACACATTTTACTGAGATTAGGCCGTTTTAGAGGTGCCATTTTCAGGCTTGTTACCAGAACGAGGCACTTTGGAGCAGATTGCTTTTGCAGGTGAATAAATTGGAGTGTTATTATCCTGCAGAGCTCTTGGCCTTATCACATCAGAGCAGATACCCTGAGATGGGCAGGCATTTAGACCCCACTTAAATGGCTACAATTATATCACAAATGAGAGGGTGAAGATTGTTTTTGGGTTTGGAAATTCTGATGTTGGAGTGGGAAAACATAAGAAGACTCTTGAGCTTAATTTTACAGTTTATAAGAGCAATGTATATTACTCTTTCTGCTTAAAGAAAGAGCTTATTGCTAAAAGGTCTTACCTAGGTCTTACTGCCAAAAGATATCCCTAGCCAAAGAGAAAAGATATTTTCTCTCCCTCTCTTTTAAAATATTTGCATTAAAATATGTTAGATGGTGTTTGCACCATATTTACAAATCTGGAAAACTAGAAACTGTGATGTTTCTACCAGACTGTTGTTTTTATAGATACCTTTTTATGGCAAAATTTCAAATAACTTTTTTTTTCTTCACTACCCAGATGTCACTGAAATTAAAAATTAGTTTTGACGAAAGATTGACACCAAAGATTACAGCAAACTGCAAGTGTGCCAGTAGCAAAAGTGTAAAATGGCTTAAAAGTGTAGCAGAGAGGAGCATTTACTCTATGCAGAAAAACAAAGGACACAGTTGAGGAAAAAAAAATTTGTAATCTGCAGTTTCAACAAGCATGTAATGAGAAGAATTCCTTGTCCTGTGTGGGTGTGGTTAGAAAGTTGTCGAAAATAAGTTAAAATTTTGCCTCTGTGTTATAAAGATTGCAAACTACCCTGAAAAAGTTATGGTAAGATTGGACTGGATTTGAAGGAGACCTGAGGTCATCTTTTCTTGATGTTTCCACCTCCTCCTGAGACAGATTTAGTGACTCAAGTCTGTGTGAGTCTGCCTGGTATCACAGTTATTACACACCAGTTCTGAAGTGTGGCAGAGTTCAGATGCCATCAGCCAACCTTGGCTTTACATTAAAAACTCTGTCATTTAAAAAAAGAATCTTAAAACAGGGCAGGGAAGCTCAAGAGTTAATACTGTAGATGTAAAATTCCTGATTTTTTCCTTGATTCTGTTATTGCAGAAAGCTTTAGGAGTTATCTGAGCTGATGTTGTTTTCAAAAGCAGAATGTGCCCTTTAAAACAAATCAAGGGCATGTCTGAACTCAGAATTTTTTTTGAGTTATTACTGTTAAAAAAGAGGTCAGATTAACTGGAAGATGTCTCCAGTGGAGTTCTGAAACCTCAGCTAGTTTCTCACTTCAGACCTGCTTTAGAATAGTGAGATACAAAGAAATAAAAGGAATCTCAGGGTTTTTGTTCTTTTTAGTTTTCTGAAGAATGATATGACCTTTTCAAGGAAAGAAGCCTACAGTGCCTGAAGTCACAAGATATCCACAAACAACTCTAAAAATAATGGCTTACCATGTTTTCTTTAATTTCCAGTCAGAATAGATTGAAGTTTGTGTTTGATGTGAGTCTTACACTTGGATATTTAAGTAAAAATATCCAATATACTGGAATTAAACACTCATCCCTCTGTCTATGAGGCATGAGTTACAGTAACACATTAAACTGCAGAGCCAAAGAAAGAATTATTCTGGGTAAACTAAGCAGGTAATTTTATTGCAGTAATAGATCATGATGATTTAAATGGCCTTGAAGGTTGTGTGTCCTGAGCAAGAGCCCAGCTGGGACAAAGGTGTAAATCTGGAAGATGCCAGGAAGACAAAATCTGGCTGTGGTGCAGAACTGGAACTTCTGCTCTGTACTGAGAGAAAAAAATATTTGTGCAGAGGTTTCCTTGTCCCAGCTCTCACAGCAAAGGGTGTTTTGGTGCTAAAGGGCAAATCCAGAGCAAGAGATCTTTACAGACAGCACAGGATACAGGAAAGTCTCTCTGCTTGCTTGCTTGTGTTGGTTTTCTTCTAGAAATGGTCACGGGGGAAAGGAATTCCTGGGAGTTCAGGAATGGCAATGGAATTCCTGACTGAGCAGAGAGGAAACTTGAGGGGAAGAAAACCCACAAGGTTGGCTCCAGTTTGAGTCTTCAGGCCAAGAGTCATTGAAATCTGAAATAAACCTGTGTGAGGAAGGGCAGTTTGAACTACAGCAGGTAATTAGTTCTTTCTATTTAATTGTACAACTGGCAGTTTTAGAGTAGGGAGTATCACCTTGTGGCTGTGTCATGTAAAAAATAGCTAAGATTACCAAGAAAAAAAAAAAAAAAAAGAATGTAAGTGCTTGACTCCCTAATACCTCTGAAATAGCTTGAAAAGAAGAATAGGATGAATCATCCCAAAAATCTGAACAAATCTTTTCTGGGGATGGGGTTATAGTTCTATAGTTCTAGTCCTAAGTGGATTTATTTGCTCTTAACTACCTCACTGTGCATGGAGGTGAATGTGCACAAATGATTCTTGAGCCTTTTAATAATTCTGGGTTACTTTTATGTACTGGGCAGAAAAAGCAAGTTGGACTCCTGTTGTTAAATACACCTCTATGGTTTATGTAGACATTTTACAAGTTCCAGTACTTGGTAAAGTTTCTTTTGTGGTAGGAAATAATGTGAACAAAGAAATTCTGCAAGACTTGAAAAGTATCAAAATATGTATCTAGATTGCATGAACAGGTTGTGTCACTCTCTGAAAGAAAAATACCTGCTGTGGGTATTTTCACATGAGAAAAGTTCCTTCCTTCCCAAGTTGTGTCCTCTGTGACCCAAACCAGAGTTGCAAGTTTGGGACGTGTTGTCAGGACAGAAGATTGTTGAGTGTCACGTAGAGAAGCCTTTGTGACCTTGCAGGCAGGAGAAATAAAAGGAAATTCAGTGCTAGAACATGTACATAGGTAATGAGGGTGATGCATGTGGGGACTGGAGCCTGTCAGGAATAATGGATGAGCAGGGGCTGCCTTCTGATCACTGGGGGCTGCCACTGTAAGGCTGGTAATGATAATAAAAATAATCATTAAAAAAATATTCTGAGGTGGAAATATTTCTGCCACCCAGCCTGGAATGCTGTTTACAATTTTGATCAGCTCTAGTAAAGAAAGGATTACTTTGGCTTGGCAGTAATTTATGGCTCAGTGATCAGAAGGCATCTTTTATGGAGCACCAGCCACAAGTACAGTGAAGGAGCTTGATGTTGTGTGGTTATTGACAAAATTATTATAAGGGTATTACTAAGCTGTAAAAGATGAAAAGAAGAGAAAAGGGAATAAATATCTCAGTGAAAAGCTTTTTCAGCTGAACAAAATGGAGTGAAACGGTTATATCAATATGCTGGCAGTGAGAAGTGACCTAACTGTCTTGATTTCTGCAAGCGGGTTAGAAGATGCTTAAATGCTTTTAGGAAGATATTCAATTAAATATGAACAGAGACTAAACCCTACAATTCAAGTTTTTGTCTTGGAAGAAGTGGGAAAATGTAAAAATCGCTCTTCATTCCTAGTGAGCTGAAATAATCCTCTCCCAAGAGCCTTTATCTCTTGTTCAACAGCAGAAATCCATGAGAACGTGTAAAAATAACAACCACTTCTGAGACTGTTATGTGGGGCTTTGGAATGATGGAACATCTCATCATTTTGTACATTTTCCTCTCTTGAAAGTCAAATAGGTGCTCACACTCTTGTGAACATTGAGCATTGTGTTTGCAGCAGATTTTTCTCAGTTCTCATGCAGAGTGAGGCTCAATCCCTTCAAATCTGCAGCAGAAGGGCACAGGAGCAGCGTGCACCCCTCGCAGTGCTGGAGTTACTCTGTGGAGCCTCTGTGGAGCATCACTGAGCCCAAACACTGTTAAAGGCAATCTCTGAGCCAGTGCTGTCATAGATTTGGATCTTGAACAAGCTGTGAGCAGTGATAAGTGAATTTACTGAGCCCTGAGCTGGCTAAGCCAGGCCACTGCACTTGTCCTTTTTACAGATGAGAGATCAAGGATTTATTTTTTTCTCCCCTCTTCTTGCTCAAGAGAAAACCTCATCTTCCACTGGTTGTGATTCTTCACTACCAGAGATAATCTACTGGGAAAAAGGAAGGCTTGAGGATTCCTGAACTACAGATATGTGCTGACACATATCTGAATCAAAAATTGTCTCTAAATCCCCCTCTCTTCTCAAACTTTCTATTACCTGGAACTAATTTTGGCTCTCCTCACTTCTATGAGACATATGTTAGAAAGCAATTTATTCAAAAAGATTTTTACAGCAAGGTAAATACCGAGTGACTGGATGCATATCCCACATGTAACCCACTAGTAATTATTTCTTAACATCCAACAACATTTATCTTGAATTTGGAATAGTATAATTTAGTCTAGGAAATGAATGGCAGCAAGAAAGAACACCCTGATTTTGATTCCTTTAGTTTCTAATATTATCTAACAAGGTTCTTAAGATTCCCATCTAGATTTATAACTTGTGACTTATGTTCCATGAAGAAAATGTGTAAATTCAAAGTCTGCAGGAGTTATGGTAGAATTACATTTAGATAGCTAATAACCATGTTTTGGTTAAATTACTTTATGCTCTCTATTCTCTTCAGACCCATGAAGCTTAGACAGTTACTCAGGGCCTTTGGATTTTTGGATGATATTCTCCAGTTAAAAATTTGCCTCCTGTAAGATAAATTTCCCCCTATAAAAACAAGAACAAACACTTGCTAGCCTCCACGGTGATTTCTGAGCCTCTGCATTTAGTCCTTTCACAGATTTGTGACTTTATTGTCACTTTTACATTTCTCTGTGTGTGTGCAAATATTTATAGTGTGTTTTCCTCCCTAGATATTTCCTTGTAGCTCATGAGAGTAAAGAACTAAAAACTGGGCTGTACTTACTGACTTCAGGTTCACCCTTCAGCTGCTTCTGACAACCAGCAGGAACTTTATCTGAAATGTCTTTTTGAGTTCTAATGGAAATAGGAAGCTCTTTCAATTTCTCTGTGTTGTTTTTGAATAAAGAAATCTTCATGGGAATTTCTAGAGAACCTGGGTAGTGAACTTAATGAAAGCAGATGCAAAATTTGCAAGATCAGAAGGATTTGCTCTAGAGGCTAAAAAATAATAAGACTCTGTAGGTGATTGTAAATAAGTAATGTATAATATGTATAAGGTGTAAGAGGAAATTCTGTGAGATGTACATTTCTTATTTCTATTTTTTTTAAAGAATAAGTTAAACTGCTGAAGATCATTTCTAAAAGGGGTGGATGTATATAACAGATGGCCTCACAGAAACATTGGCTACAGACTGATCCATTTTCCTGGAGTGTAGTAAGGAGAGATTTCCTAGGGTTAAGAAATGTGTCAAATCTGGTGTTCATTAAACTTACACACATCCATAATCTTCTCCACTGTGCAGCTGAGAGATCTCTGATTTGTGCATGACCTGGTGGTTAAACATCAGCTCTCTTTTCTAAATAGTGTTGTCATCTGTGCACCAGTTGTACCAATGAAAGTAAAATCTATTTTCCTGAGAGCTGAGACATCACTGAACACCTACTTGGAAATGGCTGGCTGGGTTA
This sequence comes from Toxostoma redivivum, assembly GCA_013397375.1. Classification (NCBI taxonomy): domain Eukaryota; kingdom Metazoa; phylum Chordata; class Aves; order Passeriformes; family Mimidae; genus Toxostoma; species Toxostoma redivivum. The sequence goes on from VXBI01010369.1 coordinate 175,453, forward strand.
AAAATTATTTCCAATCTGTATTCAGAAGTCACCAGGTGCTCAGAAGGGGCACAGAAAGAACAGGTCTGGGTGCAGAACTACTTTGTAGTAATATGTAGCTTAGATTTAGGGCATCTTTAACAGCTGAGAGCAGAAATCCAATTCATCTGTTCAAACAATCCAGAGCAGCTTGTGTGGCAAAGCCCCACCGAGGCTCAGTGTGTGTGCAGCACTGAAGAAATTGGGAGTTTCCATCAGGCAGAGCTCATTCCCTGGCAGAGGAGGTGGTTAAATCCTGAATTTCATGCCACCATTCTGATTACAGAATGGTTGCATTTGTTGGTTTCTCTTCTCACAGAAGTGAAGGAGGAAAAGCAGCTCTGGAGCCCGGAGCGATTTCTGTTGTCACGTTTCATCGGTGACAGGCTGCTTTGCCAATGCTTCTCCCCACCATGGCAGGGAATCATGTCTTTATAAACCTGCTCAACTTGCCTTTGTTTTCACTTTTTTTCCCCTCCTGTTCAAATTTCCAGACAAGCCACAGAGCTGCTGTTGGAGCTCTGAGAGAAATTCCTTCTCTGCTTGACTGTTCTCTGCCAGGCAGTGCTAACAAGCACCTTCCCAGCAGCTCTTAGATGGAATCAGCTCTGATAACCTGAAAGAGGACTTTTGCTACCACTCCTCTAAACCCCAGAGGTGTGGGCTGTCTTTTCTGCAAGGCACACACTCCTCTAAACCCCAAGACATTGGTTCTTCTCTTCCTCAAAGCACACAGTCACAAAGAGCTTTTCAGAGCAAGATTCCTTTTTTAGTCCTTTGAGTGTGTGGGACATGGAAACTAAGGTGCCAATGCTCAAGTGCAGTGTGCAGGTGAATTCTTTCTCAAAAGAAAGGCTGGAGTCAATGCATTACTTTACTTTTACTGTAACCCAACCTCTGGTAGCTCTGAAACTCGCAGTTACCCTCAGTTCCACTGTGGAGCACTGAGAGGTCCAGAGCTCTTTCAAACAACGGGTGGGGAGGGACAGAGGGGACAGCAGGACAGAGGGGACAGCTGTTCTTACACCAGGGCTGCACATTCAACCCAGCACAGCCAGATCCTAAATCGTAACCAGTGAAAGGGACATCAATGCAAGTTAGAAATAAATGGAGAAGATGATGATGATGATTGCCGGGCATTTCCTTAATGCAGATCATTTTTTCAAACCTGCTGCACAGATATCTGGCAATATTTGGGTGATGGTCTGACTTTGAATGCTGCTGGATTTTTTTTTTTTTGTCATCTTCTTTGTTTCAAGGAGCTAAAAAACTGAGGGTAGAATGGGAAACTGTTCCCAGACCAGGAGCAATCACAGAATGGTTTGGGTTGGAAGGGACCTTCAAGATCATGTCACTCCAGCCCCCCTGCCATGGCAGGGACACCTTCCACTATCCCAACCTGGCCTTGGACACTTCCAAGGATGGGGCAAGTAGCACAAGGGGTTTTCTGTCCAAGGCAGAACATCCTGGGACAGCAGTGAATGAGCCCTGCCAAGCTTGTGTGGAGCACTGGGAGTTTAGAGTGACTCTGTGAGGATCAGGATTAGAGGCAGGCCTTAAAAAAACCCCAACCTCATAAACCCAGGGATGTTTTCTCACAGATGAGATAAACAGAGAACTGATTATCTCAGCTTTCTGCATGTCTGAACTGTGAGGATTGTCACTGGGCAACAACAGGAGGATGTTTCAGCTGTAGGGGCTCAAGTAGTGAATGGAACTTTCTGTGAATGGTGTCTGGAGAGGCAGGAGCATCACTGGGAGGGCAGTGCCAGCTCCAGCTCAGCTCAGCTCTGAGTGGTGCTGGGTGTCTGGCACAGCTGGCCAGATGCTGTTTGCTCAGGGCAGGCTCTGCAGGGACAGGAGCTGTCACACTGTGCAAACCTTGACCTGGCTGTAGGAATTTCCCTGCCTGGGGTAGCTGATGAAGTGGATGGACCTCTGGGGTATCCTGGGGTGGCTGAAAATCCCCAAATCCCCAGGCACAGCCAGAGCAGGACGTGCAGCCATTGGTAAATGTCATGGTGAGAGGTGCAGAGGTGGCAGTGTGGCAGTGGGAGAGCTGCCTGGAGATGAGGAATCAGTCGTGTAACAGCTTTCCAATCAGCCCAGGCAGCAAGACTGAGTCATTAGCTTGCTGCTGTTGTACTAGCCAGACAATTTATTGTTAAATGCTTGTCTGTAAAGAAAAATCTGCTTTTTCTGGGAGCTCTCGATAGCAGTGACATTTACTCAGAGTAAATCTAACACGGATTGGCTCAGAACACTAGAGCTTGACAGACATGACATTTGCTGCTGCCATACTTTAACCAATATTGTGATGATAAGGTCTTGGCTATCCAATGGAATTGATGAAATACAATTTTAAACCTAATGGATAGTCTATTTACCTTTACACTAAGCTGTAAGAAGAAATAAATTAAGGATCTTTTCATGCTTCTTGGTATACACTGAAAAAACCTCATGAATTAAATTTATACTTATTTCCATTGTCTCCAGACATTAAGAGTACAAGTTAGGGGATTTTTTTCTGTCCTTTTTAGGAGTTTGCAAGTCTGTTTCCAGCAGCCTTGGCAGAGTGCAGATGACACATGATCTGTAAATGCTGCATGATTGCATTGTGCTGGAAACCACGCAGTGGAAAATGAGGAGGAGATTGGTGACAGCCAGCATGACTTCACTAAGGAAAACCATGGCTGTGACAGTGACAGCTCTGGGGGTGAGGGATGAGGAACAGATGTCATCAGCTGCAATTCTGCAGGGTTTGGTCACTGTCCCATGGCATCCTGGACTCTGAACAGGACAGAGGGAGGGGGTGACACCTGGGTGGATGGGACACCTGGGGCACAGGTGGGTGTGGCCCTTGGGGCACAGGTGGGGGTGACACCTGGGGCACAGGTGGATGAGGAATGGCTGGATGGGCACACTCAGAGCTGTGCCCGGTGCTCAGTGCCCAGGCCAGGGGTGATGCCCAGGGGCTGGCACTGGGGCTGGCACTGCTGAAGCACTCTGGTGCTGTGGGCAGTGGGGCTGAGCAGCCTCTGCAGGGACACTGGAGGAAGGGATGCCATCCGAGGGACCTGGACCCGGTTTTGGTGCAATATTTGGGAGATCCAATTAATTAATTTGTATGAATTAATTGCTGTGTGATCAGTGTGGTTTCAGGTGCAGCTCTCAGTGTGAGCTTGGCACTGTGTTTGTGATCCAGGATCTGGGATTTGGGTGTGCTGGAGATTGAAGCATGGACACAAGGACAAAAACAAGTGTTTAGGGACTTCATTCCATGTTCTGTCCTGCAGCTGCCAGACCCCTGTGGCTGGCAGGACTGATGTGGCACTGCCTGCAAGGCTCTTGCCAAGCTGGCAGCTGCCAACCCCACCAGGGCTGATCCTGGGGATGAGCCATGGCAGCTCCCAAAAACAACCGAAAATTCTTCTCCTCACTTCAACCCACCCAAATCCCTCACACTGAAACAAACCATGGAATTTTCTTGTGGTAACAGTCATAAGGGAATAAAAATTGTGGTGAAAGAGAGAAGGAAAATATCAAGTTGCAATTACCACTTGAAAAAAAGTGTGCTGGAAAAATATTATAAACATTACTAGCATTTAGCATCATTTGGGAATATTGTGCAGGAAATGAAATGATGTATTATTAAAAATATGAAATAGTTTTATTTCCACTAGGAAATGAATGAGTTGCACAAGGATAGTTCTTTCATAAATCATTCACATAATATTTCTATTTTAGCATTAGTCATAAGTTCAATTATCAGTAGTGTAGTGTGTCAGGAGTTATGTGTTGATGAGATCTAATTATTTATGCATTTCTTTTGCCACTTTTTTTTTTTTTAATGTGTTGAAGTAAAGGTTCTTGTCCTTCATGGTTTAAGATAATCAAATTACACACACAATGTTGTTGGGAGGAAAAGCAATTACCAGTCATGCACACACAATTAAAATAAGTTTTGAAGCCTTCAGAGAGCTTTAACATTTTATTATTATTCTTAAGTAAGAATATTTTTGTAGTAGTTTATAAAACTGCTGGAAAGTCAGAAGCTATTATTTTTAATGCAAACTGCTCATACATTTATTTTAGTAACTCTTTCATTTGAATGAGTATAACAGTTTTGGTGAGCAGCAGAGATCTGTTGAATGATTTCAAATTATGAAGGTAGGTATAGAAAGAATTACGGAAAAAAAATCTATTTTTTTTCCCAAATGTGTATCTGTGTTATTTTAAGGCCAATAACTAATGTTATCTTTGAAATAGTTGAAATTTGGAAAAAAGCAATAACAGGAACATTTGTTTGTAGCTTTAAACCAGTTGTACAAAACTGTCTGGTGAAACTTTTGATCAGGAAATGGAGAATGGCCTGCTTAAGTTTTAGAAGGTTTGAAATAGCCTTTTTTTTTTTTTATGAAAATATTACAGACTGAGATAACTGAATGGCAATCACTGAATTTTGGGTCATTTTTAGCCATATTTTTTGTGACATTTGTGTTAAACCAACACATGGAAGCCCACAGAGGGTGAGTGACTGAGAAGCTGAAATCAGGAGTTGAAAGGGACACAGAAATCAGAACCAGCAGTGGAAAGGATGAACTTTGAGCTGCATGCTGGCAGACTGTGATGCAGTGATGGAAGGGATGGTGATGGTGACATCACCGTGGGGAGGCAGCACAGGTGAAGGTGTGTGCCCAATCTTTTCAAACCTGCAGCAGATCAAAGCCAGGCAGATGTGAAATGTCACTGTGGCACTGCAGAGCTGATGTTCTTGACAGCAGCTGCCCCTGCTGCATTAGTGATCCCTCAGAATGTTTGAAGAGTGAGTGACCTACTTGGAAAATCAAAGTCATCTGCTCTCTTTCCAATTGGGATGCTGTTGGATCTCAGGAATCTGGAGTTTTTGAGCTTTCTGTGCTTCCAGGCACAGACCCCCTGGAAAACCCTGCTCTGGAGCTGAAACCTTGGAGAAGGCTTGGGAATATGAATAATGAGTTAGAAATCCCCAATGTGCAGTGGGTGAGATGTGTGTGATTGCACTGGGGGATGGGTTTGAAATTTGAGGTTTTTACAGCAGAATGGTGGATATGGGACAAGATGGAGAATTCTGGGTGGTGTCTTTCTCCTTGTTCATCTTCTTCACAGAACTCAGGCAGTGACCTTTGGTTGGTCAAATGTCACTCCAAGGGTCCTGGGAATCTATTATTGGGTCAAAAGGATAAATAATGTAGGTGTAAAACCTCTATTGGTGTGTTTAGCTTTAAAAGGCCTTGAGCAGGCTCAGCTGGGGCCATTTTTCCCACTTCTAGCAAGGAGCTGGAGGTGCTGTTGTACTTTCTGTAATTTCTGATAAGATACAATAAACATCCAAGCCCAAATACAAGAATCACCTCAATCATGTTTCTATTAATCCTGGCTCTGAGGGAAAACAAACAAAACTGATGACAAACTGCTACTGAGTGGTGCAAAGCCCAGCACTCACTGCTACAGGATGCCACCAATAGGTAGATGGTGAGTGAAACTACCACACACAGGCTCCTCTTCCTCCTTCTTCCTCTGGCTGCAGATCTGGAGCAAAATTCAGAGCATAACTCTGTTTAATGGTACCTTGGCATGTCTGCCCACTTGTTTAGGGCTAACCAAACAGAGGAACTGTATCTTTCAACAGGAAAAAAATAATAATTTCCTGTGTTTCATTTTCAGAATATAGAATCCAGAATGTTAATGGTGAAAAGATAAGGAGCAGAGAAGGCTGTGACCAAACCTGATGTTCTCAGGGTGAGGATTATTCCTGTGTCCTCCCTAAGGGAGGCATTCTAACAAATGCAGCCAAAGCTTGGCACAAGCTGGGCTCTCAATTGCTGGCAGAGCTCAGTTGGTGTCCAAATGAGAGCACACATTTAGTGATTTTATTTTATTCTAAAGAGAACTTGATACTAAGGTTGGAGTGCCACAGGGAGCAGCCAGCTCAAGAGGAGAAAAACTGGAAATAAATGCTCAGATAGGAATCAGAATCAATAGAAAATCCAAACCTACTGATTTCAAGCTTCTGTTTACAAAGGGAAGGGGTGGAAGGGGAGCCTCTTTACTGGGTGAAAAATGATGCAGTGCTATTGGTTCTGCTTTGTTTATTGCTCCTTAAAAGTATTCAGAATGCAAGAGCTGATCTCATTTTTCAGCAATGATTTTGAGGGTTTTATTGGAAAATTAAAAAAAACAAAACAAACAAACAAAAAAAAAAAACCAAAAAAACAAACGACCCCTTTTAAGTGCAGGAGAAAAACTGAAAAGATAACCAGACCTAGAATCTTCACTTCTTATTCCCATTGTCATGCAATTTTTCCAGGCAAAAGTTTAATTCAGGTTTGCTCAGAGTGTCCTGGCACAGGAGGAGGGCTTTTGATGTTGATATTTTTGGTGCTTTCTCTGCTCTATCATTGCCTGCTTACAGCTGGTGGATAGACTGAGCTTCCCAAGGGAATGGTGTGGCAGCTCCCCAGAACCCTTTATGTTATTTAACTTTTATATTTAAAAATCTTGTGTCTGATGGGGAATGGAAATGATGCCAGGCAATCCATGCCAGCTTTAATCCACAGGCACTGGGACACAGAAGGAAGTGGTGGGGAAATGGAACAATTTTGGAATTTTCTATTTCAGTGTGCAGGGAAAAAAAAAAAAAAAACAACAGGTTCTGTGTTTAGTTTTGCTCTCCACCACTGGGGTTTTCTCATCCTGTAATGTCCACAGAGAAATTAGCTGGAGAAATCAGTGCAGCAACATAAGAGAAAACAATATCAAATAATAGAAAGTAGTTGTTTAATGCACTGTTGGGCTCTCCAGGACTGGAATTACTCTATCTGACCACAAACCTGACTTTCCAGAGGTGATTATCCTCTTCAGGTTACCAGCAGTGGTTCTCAGAGGTAATGACAGAGAAGGAGAATGCCATCAATCATTCCACATCATCCCCATTAAACCTCCTGGCTGATGTAAGGAGAATATTTGGCTCCTTTTGTTTTTTTACTGAGATTCAATTCTAGCACACTTGAAATTGTAAGTATACAATGAGTGGAGAGGAGAGCTGTCCCTAAATCAGATTCTTTCTAGTTTAAATGCTATTTATTCCAAACAAAGCATCTAAAATACAGTTGAAGTTTCGAAAGTGTCTGCAAGCAGGAGGTAACAATGTTTGGGTTTTTTCTTTTCCCCAAATATTGAAAGATTTTCAGTAGGGGATAAAAGAGAAGAGGCATCTATTACAATATTTTCTAGCGCTCCTGGGGTTAACAATCCTCAGAAAAGTTGAGGAAGAGCCAGTCCTGTGCATCTTGCATGAGTCCCAGCTTTGTGAGAATTGCAGATATTTCTGTCCTTGCAGTAACTCCAGCCTGGAACTGGAGGTGGGTGCCCATGAAAACCTGGGAGAAGCTTCTGGGCAAGACTTTGGAGTCTGTGAAAACCACCTGACACAAATCTGGGCTTCCACAGATCCCTTGTTCCTGCTGGCTGGAGTGGGGACACTGAAAATATTCTGAGTTTAGAGTGAAAATCTGCTTGGAGGGGGAGAAAGGAAGTTCCCTTTTTTAAACCAACAGCTGAAGCTTAGTGACTTTCCAGTTATTTCAACAAAATTTATATATTGCATTTAATGTCACTGGTATGATTTTGAAAGGAATCTTAAGGAATTCTCAAGCAAACCCCAGAATACACATCATGTGGTTTTACTGGTCAGCTAAATACTTTTGTAATTGTTAATGTTATAATTTTTTAGGTAAATATTGTAGCTAATAGTAGCATGTTAAACTAATGTCCAGCATCCAAGTATTTCTGTATTTTTTAAATTATTTACACACTGGAATAATTAAAAAGTTTAAACAATACTTTCACTAATTCACCACATTCTTGCATCAGTGGACACTCAAGCATTAGCTCAAAGTTGCCCTCTCACAGTCAAGTGGCAATCACTGAAGACTTTGTGCTACATGATAATTTCTTTTTTGATGGCCAAATTCTGATGAAATTGTTATTTGATCAAACCAGTGATATTCTGACATGAATATTTATTTACTAACATCTAACTATTTTACTGCAAAAAAGTTAATAATTTCATTCAAGAAATATGTTGCATTTAATAAAATTTAAAATGCAGCTAGAGCACAAGGCTTTAATGATTAATAGCCTCTACATTTCTTTGAGTAGCTTTACATAGAGTGATGATTTTTTTTTTTACTTTTAGTGAAATTATTGTCTTGAAATGAAACAGAAAGATTTTCTATTACTTAGACTCCAGAGGTTTAGCCTGTATTGCCAAATCAAAATGAAAAGCAGTTGTTAAGTGGTAAACAGCATTTAAAAATCACTGGCCTTTGGTCCCTGTGTTTACAGTTAATGCTCAGTCTGAATTTCCTGATGCATTATGGTAATAAAAGATGCTCTGCATTTCCTCTAATAGCAGGAGCCTCTGACCCTCTTGGCATCAGGAGAGAATCACAAGTGAAGGTAAACAGCATGTGCTCACTGCAGGGTTAGGATGGAAACTGGGGATGGAAAATGATATTCCAGAGCAGGACTGTCCTGGGCTGGGGTTTGGGCTGCTGAGTGGCTCACAGGGCTGAAAGGTGTTTGAAAATGTTCCTCTCTCCTCTTCCAGGAGGACAAAGGGAGTCAGGGAATGCTCAGGGAATGTTGCAATCTCACCATGGACCAGCTGAAATTCCCAGGGCAGGCTGCTGGGAGACCCTGGAGCAGAGAGCTCTGGCTCCAGAGGGAATATCTGTGTTCTGCTGCTCTTCACAGCTGATGGAATGAGATTTAATTCCTTTGCCCCAGCTGGAACCCCTAGTGAGTATTGTGTGATTGGAAACTGTCCCACTCCCTCCTGCAGACCTGGGGTGCTGCACCACACCCCCAAAACCTCGCCTGTCATGACCCTGTGAGCATCCAGACAAAACCCATAAATCCCTGTGAGAAACTGAGCATTTTGATGTTGTATTTTTGTCATAAAGGAGGAGTAGCTGCAGTGCCAGAGCCCAGTCCTAGGCTCTCCTAACGGGAGCTGAAATTTCTAGTGGTAACAACACGATGCTTAAGGGAATTCAGTTTCCTTGTACTCCTGTGCTCAGCTTTTGCATTCAGATATTTTGCTAAGCAGTTTCAGTGCTTGGTTTTCTTGCACAGCAGTCATTTTGCAGTGTTCACAGGTGATGAAAACAAGCTACTTGTGAAAAATGAAAAATAACTTTGCTGATGTTACAAAGTCTGTTGTGTTTGGAACATGTTCTCTCAGAAGTTATCGAGGCACAGATTGGCTCTGCCAAGCAAAGCTCTCACCACAAAGGCATTCTGATCATCTCTGAAACATGGATTTGAGAAGCATGTCCCAAATAAAGGCTGAAACTGAGAATTTCAGTTGAGTTTCAACTGAAATTGAACAAAGATTTGGGGGTTCATGGAAGGAGAATCCATCACTGATTTCTAAGAGCAGTCCCTGGCACACGAAGCTTTTGAGATCTCAGGTATCACTGGATGCTGGCACTGTGCCCTTACACCATTCCTGTTTAACTCCCTGCAGTTTCTCTTTTTGCTTTTACTACAAAAATCTGTTCTTGGGCTGCTTTGAACCAAAAGAGGCTCATCTGGAGCAGAATTGTGCAAAGATTGTCCCAACCTGCTGCACATGGCAACAGCAGCAACCTCAGGATGCTCCACATCTCTGTGGCCACGGGGATCTGAGGGCACAGGTACCAAGCAAACACCTGGAGATGCTTTTGGAACAGGGGGAGCCTCCAAAAGCTGATGCTGACCAACACAGAGGTGTTGGGGATTTTTACAGCATTCCAGGAAGGACATAGTAATGACATCAAGTGAATGCCCAGTCTTTCAGATGTTTTATTTTCTGCTCTTCCCAGAAAAATGGGTTATAAATATGCATCAAGAGTCTCCATACTTCAAAGTTTAGACTGCAATAATTAATTTTACATATTTTTTTTCCCTCCCATTTTCTCTTATCCACCAAGTTCAGAGGTTTTGGTCTAGCAAATCATCCAGGACCTATTATTTTTAGAGTTGCCAAGTCTGGAAAATACTCTTGATCCTGGGAAATGTTGTCTGTGTGTTTCTGATTCAGAAGCTATAGGGAATTTGTTGTCCTTCAGCAAGCTTTGCAGTAAGCCTGCTATGTAATTTTGGAGTATGATACTGATTATTTGGGAACCTCTTCAGTTTGGCAGGAGCAGTGAAGCTTGTGCTTTGAACATTAAATCAGCTTTCATGTGTTTGGAGGGTCTGTCTTCACTGTTGAAATTTGTTGTGAAAAGGTATCCAAAACAGAGGTTTTTGTTTGGTGTTTTTTTTTTTTTTTTTTATTTTTATTATTCTTTCATGTTAGACATGGTGTGTTTAAATTACAAAATAAAACTACAGGATAAAATGATAATTTCACTGCATGCTGAGCTGCATTAGTGGGATGGCTTTGGGGATGGGTTTGTTAATTTTAAGCAGAAGAACAATTCTTAACCCCTAGGGAAGCTCACATGAGGCCAAAGTAAAGATTGTCCTGATCCTCTCTCAGCAATGGTCACCACTCCAGGTTTGGGGATTTTGGCTGATGGGAGGAATTCTAGAAAATGGAGATATCCATCAAACCCTTGGATAATTTTAACTCTGCTGTTGACTGAAGGGAGTGTGAGATAAGTGGGGAGATTTTATTCTGCCTCTGTAAGATCCAGAACTGGGGACAAATTTCACAGTGCTGATGGATCTGTTTAGAACCTCTGAGTTTTAGGGAGCTGAGAGAGAAAAATGGAGATCCCAACAGCTCCAGCTGTGGTGAAAACTTCCCTTGGTGAGGAAAATTCTCCTTTCCTTCTTCTGGTTGTGGTATGGTGACTTCAAGGAGTGGATGTTTGCATCAGAATTGTTCTCCACCCACCTGCCATGAGCTGCAGGAAGAATTCCTGCCCCAAGAGCCCTGCCCAGCCCCTCTGCCTCGTGCTGCACACCTACAATTAATTTGAGTAAATGCCTTGAGAGAGTTTATTCTGGAAGTCATTCAATGCAAATATTTCTGCTTTTTTTCATTTTCTTGGCATTTCACTAAAGAAACTATAAGGTGATGAATGGCATGTAATAGCAAAAATCACCAGACATAGTTCTATATATGTAAAGTATTCTGAGTAAAAGATACTGCATATGCAGAAAAGTTTGTGTTTGTAAACAGCAAACATCAGAAAGAGAATTTAGAAATGGGTCCATAGTCTAATACTCAGATATCCATTTGAATTATGCCAGAAAAGGAAAAAATTAATACATTAGCTGTGGAGAATAGAGTAAAAAAAGAAAAGTACTAAGTACAGCACCCAAGTCTTTTAAAATTGTAACAGTACCAGGTGTTTTTTTGTTTTTTGGTTTTTTGTTTTTTTTTTTTTATATCACGTAATGAGCAGGGACCTGGATATTAGCAGTTATTCAGAGTAAGAAGAAAGTATTCTTCTACATCTTCTTCCAGTACATTTATTTGCTGCCTCTTGGTTCTGAGTGATGAGTAGATGGATTTATTCACTGAAGGCACTGCTGATCCTTTATCAGGTGCCAAATCATTTTCAGGGCAGAAGCATTTCTTTTTAAAATGTAGAGTCAACTAACCAGAACTGTTTCCAAACTGCAGAACTTCTAGCATCTGACTGTTTCTGTTCAACTGGTAATTTAATTAAGAGTTGAATACTTGTATAAAATAACTCGTGAAATTATATTTAGCAATAGTGCTTTAATTAGTAAAAATTATGTTCTTGAGAATAATTATTTAGCAATATTTTGAGTTTAATTAACAGTTACATTATTCCAACTTTTATGCTATAATAATTAATACATTACTAATTCTGTTGGCACAATTAGAGGAAACTAATTGCTTGAAATTTTTGTGCCTATAAAAAGGTTAAATTAATTAAGATTACCATTAGAATAATTTGTACGAGATTTTTGGTAACTAATATTCTGGCTTATTTTCCTTGATGTAAAAAAGAGAAGAATTGATGAAAAGTTAATCAATTCCTAAGAAGCTGCATACAGAAAATATTCATAACTTCATGCAAACATATTATTGTGCTGGTTTTGGCTGGGGCAGAATTATTCTTCACAGTTGCTGGTATGGCCTTGGGGGTTGGAGAAACTTGAAACCAGGACTTCATGCAGCATCTCATGGGCAATGTGAATATTCCACATAATGAGAGTGGAGATGGAGTAATTAATATTTGTAATATTTGTGAGGGACAGGCCACTAAAATTCAGGATCTATTTGCTGTGACCCCACAGATGGAAAGGATGCCCAGTGTACAGGGGCTGTGCCACACAAAACACACAGAAATTGGGATAGACTTTGTGCAGTCTTCCCTTCTCTCCTTTAATGTTTCTGAGCTCAAAGGAAACACTGAAAATGAGTTTTGTGATGAGCTAATGACAAAGCAGTGTGAGAGACAGGGCTCTGCTGGAGTTCAAAGAATCACAGAGTACTTGATGTTGGAAGTGACTTAACCTGGATGGCAGCCCAGTTTAAACCCACCAGTTTAAAGTGATGAGCATTTCTATGATCTGTAGGCTGCTAGATTTGTTTTTTAGGTCCATTCTATCAAGTGGAGAAATATAAGCAGAGGGGTTCAGTTATTTCTCCATATAATGCCAAGATTTTTTTCTTTAATCACCCTGGAGCAGGAGGGGTCCATGGATTCTCACAAGAGCTGTTGGCCACTACAGCAGGGACACTGTCAGCCTGCTAGGTTTCCTATTTTTAACCTCTAAATAGGAAGATGTAGATGAAATTCTCTCACTTTTAAATCCTAAATTTATTAAGCAGCATGGATTTGAACTGAGAGGGAGCTGCAGCACTAGTGCTGGGGTTTGATGCATTAAACTCTTCCTCAGAAACCTGGGCTCATGTTCAGTTGAGCCAGGAACAGCAGTTTGCAAATCCCCTCCCTTTGTCCAAAAAGATTTTCAGAGTGTGCATTCACATGCAGCCAGAGCTGAAAAATGAACACCTCCAGAGTTTTCAGCACGATTTCTATGATTAGATCTTCTATTAAGTCCTGGAAAAAGCAAGGAGGTGCTGGTGCCTCAGCATGGCTGTGTGTGATCCCTTTCTACCTTGGTTATTTGTTGTTGTTCTGCATTTCAGTTCAGGATTTTTTTTTAGGGTCCTCCTCTCTCCTTTCTTGCCTTATAACCATCCACTCATGGTATGCCTTGTTTGTAAAAGTTCCTTTTCCTCTGAATTTTAACTCAGCTAGAAAGCAAGAGTGGAGGTTGTGGTTACTTATCTCCTGCTCTCACCATGTGTGATACAATAAAATAAAAAAATGTGGGTAGTGCAGGTTTTTCTAAACTCTGAGGAAGGTTCTGCTCCTCTGAGCAGGCTCTGTGGGTATTTTGATATGGATTAAAACCGTGCTCTCTCCATTTCCCATGGCTGGCTGGGTGTCCAGGGGCTCTGGCCCTGCCAGGGATGGGATCTCAGCCTGATCTCAGCCTGAGGTGGGGATCTGTGCTGAGCAATAAAACATTCTGAGACTTTTCCTGTCTTAGAGAGCTTCAACCATCCTGAGGAGTTTGTTCCCTTCCAGAGGACTCAGATTGTTTGATTTTGTGATGAGGAGCCACCATCACTGGGAAGGGTTTTGGGAAGGCTAATGAGGAAATTTTTCTAATTTTAGCCAGGCTTATTTTTGTCTGAAATTCCTGCAGGAAGGTGGGTTTTGGTTGTTGGTGTGTTGAGGTGTTCCTTTGTTTTTATTTTCTTGTTATATGCTCTAGCTTTTATTAAAAAGCCATGAATGGACATTAAAAAAATCCACCAAAAACTTGACAAAAAAACTTACAAAAAATGTTTTTTATCTTACTGCAAATTTAGCTGATAGTAATGGGAAAACTCCGAAATTTACTCATATTCTTCCTGTATCTACAAACACACCTAATTATTATTATTTTTAACTATCTCCAAGTATCCCTAGATAATTTTAAAATACATTACTGTATAATTTAAAACTCCACTGTTCTCAAAGCATCAGTGCAGAACTTTTTGAACTGCTTGAGCTGAATTCCACTATAATGTCCATAATAGAGGAGTAAAAAATAAGGTAATAGCGAGGTGATGGAGCCATTTTCTGTTCCTGAAATATGTCACCTTAGAAGAAATAATACTTTCTTCTTACTCTGAATAACTGCTAAAATCCAGGTCCCTGCTTATTACTTGATTTAAAAAAAAATAAAAAATAAAATAAATACCTGGTACTGTTACAATTTTAAAAGACTTGGGTGCTGTACTTAGTACTTTTCTTTTTTTACTCTATTCTCCACAGCAAATGTATTAATTTTTTCCTTTTCTGGCATAATTCAAATGGATATCTGAGTATTAGACTATGGACCCATTTCTAAATTCTCTTTCTGATGTTTGCTGTTTACAAACACAAACTTTTCTGCATATGCAGTATCTTTTACTCAGAATACTTTACATATATAGAACTATGTCTGGTGATTTTTGCTATTACATGCCATTCATCACCTTATAGTTTCTTTAGTGAAATGCCAAGAAAATGAAAAAAAGCAGAAATATTTGCATTGAATGACTTCCAGAAAGCACATTTTGTTCCCTGGTAGGAGTTTCTAATGGGGTGGCCATATAGATTTATATTGCTACATCAGATCATGAAATTTCTAAGACTTCATTATCTGAAGAGAGCAGTGATTCATGCTGGCAATTCACAGAGAAATATAAAGCAGGGGAGAGGAATGAGCTCTCAGGTTGCTGATGGCTCTTCAGTGCTCTTCCAATTGCACAGAAATTTACTTCTCTACTTTCTCTTGGCACCAAATTCTGCAGGTGTGTAAACACTCAATAGCAACAGGTGAGTGGGAAGCAGATTTCTGTATCCTCCTAAAAGTGCTCTGGAAATTAAACAATTGTTTCATGATTCTGACACTTTTTTTTTTTTTTTTCCTGGGAATTCAGTTACACATTAATTGGTAGAATTAAAATCAACAGTCAGGTCACTCCTTTTCAATGTTCTCCTATCCCTCTGAACACTCAGAACTTCTGAGAGTAAAATTTAACATTTCTTGCCAGGTATTTAGATGCTGTCAAGGATTTAAGAGGATTTAGGATTGGTACTGCTACCTTACCATGCCCTTTAAATGTGTCCTTTCACACAGAGAATTCCTGCTCTTTTATTGCCTCTGTATCTTATATAAAACATGCCAGAAAACCATCAGGAAGTTAGGGTTAGTATAAAATTCAGCTTATTTAGAAGATAAACTGTGGAAATGCTCTCTGCAGTTCTATCAATGGTAAGAATTTAGAGTTAATGTGGGTTTTTTAGAGTTTCATTGTGCTGAGAGTCACTTCCCACTGGATGGCACTATTTAATAAATTATACTGGGGAAGGTGAAACTTTAGAGGACATTGTAGAAGTGATATTTGGGACTGTTAAATGTGTTCTGTCTCTCACCCAGTGAGCACATGGGGTGGGCACTGGGGTTATTGCAGCAGCACGTGTTTTACACCCAGAAAGGAGCAGCCACCTAAAGCTTTTGGTGTTTTGTCAAGGTTCTCATCCTGACATTTGCAAAAGGATAGCATTTTTAAAAGTAAAAGTATTCCTTCTTTTCTCACATCAGGAAAAAAATGATTTTAATGCAAGGCTTAGTGGTCATACACATTGTTGAGGTCTGTTTCTATTTTTGCTCCTTATTATAAAATATCAGCAGTAACCATTCTGTAAGTTATCAGGGTTCTTGTGTTTCCATTTTCATATCAGGACTGTAACAGAAAACCTGGTGTACAAACCTGGGCAATTCACCTGCAGGAAGACTCCAGATAAAAATGAAATTTAATCAGTATATTTTGCTAGAAAGTAAGAATGCAGGAATGTTATTTTTCCAGTTTTTGAAAGCTTATTGAAAGCATTGCTTTGCCCACAGATAGGTAACACTGAATTTTGTGTATAAAAATCAAATGAATTTTTAAAGAAATAATTCAAGGACACATCAAGCTTCATTGACAGACAGTCAAGAAATAAACATTCAGTAAACAAATTAAAGAAAGGCATCTATCCCAGAATAATAATACAGCTGGGATGTGCAGGGACACAGGCAGCAGGATAACAGCACAGGCTCTGCTTTCTTTCCTTGCCTGATTCTTTCAGTGGCCACAAAATTTCTGCTGAGAGGTGTTAAGCATTTCTACAGAAAAAAAAAAAAACAGCTTCTGTTTTCACAGTGGTGGTGAAGTTAAAAATAATCAGGATCCAGCCCTGTGAACATTTGCCACGTTTGTTGTGCTGTGCATCAGGTGACCACAACTGCAGCTCTGTGTCTGTAACAACAGCATCCCTGCCTGGAGCTGGGATCCTGAGCAGAACCTGTCACAGGACCTGGGAGAGTCACCACCATGGATTCAGGACCTGGGAGAGTCACCAGCCATGGATTCAGGAGCTGGGAACTGTCACCAGCCATGGATTCAGGACCTGGGAGAGTCACCAGCCATGGATTCAGGAGCTGGGAACTGTCACCAGCCATGGATTCAGGAGCTGGGAACTGTCACCAGCCATGGATTCAGGAGCTGGGAACTGTCACCAGCCATGGATTCAGGACCTGGGAGAGTCACCAGCCATGGATTCAGGACCTGGGAACTGTCACCAGCCATGGATTCAGGACCTGGGAGAGTCACCAGCCATGGGTTCAGAACCTGTCACAGGACCTGGGAGAGTCACCACCATGGATTCAGGAGCTGGGAACTGTCACCAGCCATGGCTTCAGAACCTGGGCATTGTCACCAGCTCTGGATTCAGAACCTGGGAATTGTCACCAGCCGTGGATTCAGAACCTGTCACAGAACCTGGGAATTGTCACCAGCCATGGATTCAGCACAATGAGTGCTGTACCAGTTGTGTTTCTCAGTGTAAAGGAAAATAACTAAACAAATCATGATGCTCTGCCACGTTTTACTCAGTGCACAGAGATTTGATCTTTAGTTTCCCTCCAGCAACAACTTCTGCATTGCTGCATTTTGGAGGTGACACAGTGAGAAGAGAACTCCTATGGAGAATTACCAGCTCTGGGAAATAACTCACAGGCATTTATTCCATCCTCTGCAGCTGCTGGGAGTGCAGGGATTCCAGCTGGAAGTGAAGAATCGTGTCCAACATGGGGCATCAAGAAATGAGACTCAGGGCTGGCTTGGTTTCTGTTGTTGTTCTGCTTCCTTAATCTCAGAACAGGCTCTGGTGTTTCCTGTATACAACTTCTCACCTTCTGATTTTAGAGCCTGGCAGAGAAATCAGATGACCTTTAAAAAGCAAAAAGCTGTTCTCCAAGCATCTGAGACTGAAGGCTCTTGGACTCAAGCTCTGCAGTGAAGTCAATTTTCTTGGTATTAAACCACTGATACATTTACAGTGTGGCTACTTACATCATCTGACATTTTGACATCAGTCTGAGAGGAACTCTGGCCTGCTAAATCGGGATGTTATTTCTGATAAAGTCAGTTCTACTCCAGTTTCTTCTTTTAAACTCTGCTAAAGCTGTTCCAATAGGGGAAAAAAAAAAAAAAAGGATAAAGTCCTTGCTAACACACAAATCAAGCTCACAGTATATTTATTCAGCCTTTGGGGAATTTCAGCCTCAGCTGAAGCCTCTCTATGCTGCCATGGTATGGCTCATTCTGTTTGCATTAAAAATAGCAGAAAAATATATTCATGTTTGTTTACAGTGAAGAAATAAAATAAAACATCTAATGTTTTATACATATAAAATTTGAGTTTAAGGTAATGCAATTTACTCGTTTAAAAACCCTATTTTGTAACTTTTTTATGCTGCCAGCTGGGCAGTTCCACACTTGCTGCTTTTCCAGTTCTGGTGCTTTCTGGACCACTCTGTAATGGCATAAATGCAACATTGGGCTGAGCTAAAATTGCAGATTTTTGTGCTAATCACTGGCTGGAGTCACCTCTGCTGCTCCAGTGTTCAGTCCTTACCAGGTCTTTTTCTCAGTATTTGTGAAAACACCTTTTCTACCTTATCAGGTAGTGGCCCAGGGAGTTTTTATTTTCCTAATTTTTACACTCTGAGTGATCCCTTCACAGAACTGGTTCCTATTATGTTTGCTTTGACCTTTTAATATTAGTTTTGGCCTTTGTTCTTTGTGCCATCACTGATAATTTGCTCTCAAATACAAACCCTTATTTTCAGCTCAGCCAGTCCTTCTAGAGCAGATTTGTGGCGACAGCAGCAAGTTTTTGAGAGTTGTAGGAGTTTTTAATGCACTCACAGGCATTGTACTACAGTGCCACTTTTTAATATTAATTTATGGATTTCATGAAGATCAGTGCTGATCTCCCCAGAATTCAGCAAGGATAAATGCCTGCTCAGAGAGAGCTGGGAATTGGAGATGGAAGAGGCTTAGCAAGACATTTGCTATCCAGCCTGCCTCTATTTCCATGTAGTTATTCAGAAATGCACTCCTCCAGCATTTCAGATAAATACTTTTTTATTCAGTGGATCTTGCTGGAGTAAATCTGGTAATTCATAAGGCGGAGCAAGAAGCCTAAGTCTAAATGAACTGTAACTTGGTGTCTGTCTTTGTGGAATAGGCACTTATTGATTATCTATACATCAGGTAAGTCTCTAAAGCCAGGAAGTAATTTTATTATGTCTCAAAGCATGCATTTAAGAAGTTATTAAAAGTTTATTCAATCCTGTGGTGAATGATCTGTTTAGCTACTACTCTGTCTTAATAAATACTTTGTTTAAATATCTCGTACTGGGGGATTTTAAGTACAGCATAATGCAATTTATTTTTTCTTATGTTTTCTAATTTCACTGGGGTGACTTTACATCACTATGAAGAAATTAATCTGTGACTTTCTTTGTTTAGTGTTTCAAAACCATTTCAGACATGTCTGTTATGGCCTCACACTTCATATTTATCCATTTCATGCTCTGAGTGTCATGTGTTTTATGCATTTTAGAAGAAATCACTGTGGGACTACAGGTAAATTCAAATGCTTCATAATTAAAACATGCCTGGACAATTTCTCCAGTGATTAAGGATTTGGGTGTCTTATATTTTATAAGGAAATCGGTGAAATTCAGCAGTAAATTGATTTGGCTTCCTTTGTGTAAAATCATTCAAAGACCATGGAATGGAAAGGGAGTGTTATTGCTGGGCTTCTCCAAATCTGGGTTTGGAGAAATTTCATAGGGAAACTCACTCAAGAGATGGGTGAATAATGAAAGGCAAGGGCAGAGGTCAGCCTGGAGCAGGCTGGGCAGTTTTGTTTTCCTGTTGTTCCGCATTAAATGCAGAGTTCATGCTGAAGAGTTGAAGTGTCTCCCACTTTTAGTCTGTAGTGCAAATTAAGGCAGACAGACCATAGACAGGACACTTATTAATTGAATTTTCTGCCTTTCCTCCCTGGTTTTAGCACTGCTAAGCATGGAAATAAATGCTTTTGGTCATATCTCCAAGCCAAGATTATTCTCCCAACCTCTCCTCATTATTGTACTATTTAGATGTAATTGTGCTTTTGTTTTTCTGCACCTTGGATATAATAATGTTTTCTGCTTTCAGTATTCAGTGTTACAAACCTTGTAGGGTGTATTTTGGAGAAAGAGTAGACACAGTATTTTCCTGTGTATTTTACAATGTGTTGTAAAACATGGACATACAATTTTTGACAGAATTTTACTCTCCTTCCAGGTCTTTCCATCCTCCAAGGGCAGTAAGCTCAGTAGCAGCCAATCAGTTCTGCACTGCATAAGGTGCTTGGGACATGCTGGGAGATAATTGTACAGGTAAGAGCTTGGTGTAAAAGATATTTTCAAATATCACATAAAGGATCCCTGCTTTTTTTAGTTTAAGTCTCTCAAAACCCAAAGGAATTTAAATTCACAAGTTTTTCTAGCTGTCCATTCTTCTGCAGAACTCCAAGTGAATGCTAGATGAGTGTTCATGTTTCATTCCTTGGAGTGAAGGGCACAGGGAACAGTTTATCTGGATCAATGTTTGGCTTTTGGAGTCAACTTGCATGGATGGTGCTTGAGTTTGTGCAAAAATCATGGCTTTCAAAAATCATGGCTTTCATGGAGTAGAATTGCCCATTGCCCTGGTTAAGAACCCTTAATAAGGAAAACAACAAAATAAAAATAGGTGAATGCTTAGAAACTAATTCTCCTCCTCAAATAATTCTAGAAATGAAATAAACATTTAAAACAAGTGAAGATTTCTCTTGCTTCCTCCTGACAATGTTTTATGGGAACAGGGATGACATCTGAGTGGTTCAGAGTACTCCAGAGTGGGACACAATAAGCAAGGGAATGTTTGGAATGTTGGCTGCTGTGAGCCCAAAGAGATGGGAGTAATCCTGTCCAAAATGTCACCTTGCTGTTGTCTAACACAAATTCAGGATACATTCTTGGCTTTTACCTTCAATGACACGTTCTTTGATAATTGAAATTATCAGCAGTTCTTTATAGCAAAGTCAAGTGTCCCCAAAAGTGAATAAAATGCAGACCTTGTGGAAAATTCAATAGATAATTTTGAAGGTGTAGCTTTTCTTTGGGTTTCTTAAAAGCTGCGTTTTGAATCTGGTTTAACACCTCTATTTTTAATATCCATTCCAGAAGGTCTATTTTCCTACTTCCACTGCATTAGATAATGGTTTTGTCTGTGCTAACTGTGATCTTAGAGGATGCATAAACAGAACTGTCTGCTTTACTGCATGCAAAAGATGGAATCATGTTTTCATGGCTGCCACGAGTATTTCTGCAAGGCTGTCACTGAATGTCTGTGCTTGCAGCTCCCTGCAAGTAAATGATCTCTCCTGCAGATGCCAAACAAGCCCTGGCATGTGACAGCCCAACAGGAATATTTCCTAGAGTCCATGCTAACATAAGAATGATTTGTGAAAATATGGCCACCACAAATATTACCAGCTTTATCAGTTGTTTAATTTACATTCATTTTCCCCCTGCTGAGCAATATATAAATATTCATGGTGCTATCAGATTAGTTTACACTTTGAGAAGTTATCAGAGATGAGAGAGAGAAATATGGCATAAATATTTTAATTCTTCTAAGTATGTAATTCCTTTGAATCCCTGATGATAGTCACAGTGACATTATGAGAAGAAAAAACTTTTATAACAAATTTCATTTGTGGGAGTAGTCACCAGTGAAGTTCAAAAGTATTTATTATAAAACTCTTTGTGAATCCAGTGGAACTGTTATCTTGTAGGTCTTTTTCTTCTTTGCATGTGTTTGATCAATATTGGTTGAACTATGGCTAAACTTTGAAGGAAATAAATGAGTTGTTAATGAGATGGTCATGGCCCCTGATGCACATTGCTGAGACCATGGCAGTGATTTTCATTTTGCACACTTTGGAAAGAAGCAGTGAGCAGGGGAAAGTTATGGAAGCAAAACACACAATTAACCCCAGGGAAGGGGGAGTGCCATTAATTTCAGTCTGGTAGGTAGCAGCCATTGAATTCAGTGTGGAACTTTGAGGGCTTATCTGTATTATTGGAGAGTGACCCCTATTTCTGTATTATTGGAGGAGGGTGACCCTGTTTCTGTGTTATTGGATGAGAGTGACTCTGTTCCTGCATTAACCTCGAGCCTGGAAGTGTGGGAAAGCACCAAGATGTGTTTTATAGCTGGAACTCCATTCCTCACCTTCCCACTCTGAAGAATATTCATTTGAACTGACTGAAGTTTTGTTTTCTTATTCAAAGCCAATGTGTTTCTCTCAGAATACTTCATATTTTAAAGTTAGTCAAATATGCAAATGAAATAATTTGTTTGTTGTCTAAAATTATTTGGGAAATTCGGTGCAATCTTTCAGTCTCTCAGATATTTTCCCCCTAAATTTACCAGTTTATGCAAAAATCTGAAAGTGATTTCTGTGTGATTGTCACAGCTATTTTTGTGGAGTTTGTGATATAAAGAAACTCTCAGCTTAATATTTTAAACAATTTTGGACTCTGCTATTAATTAGTGCAATTTTTTCTAGTTCATGTTTGTTGAAGATTGCTTCTAATATTTTAACTTTTAATTGGTAAGAAATTTCTTTATTGATTTTATTTGATTTTTTAATTGCTTTAATTATTGTGATTTTAATAAGGACTTGGCAATAAGGATTAGAGACAATTAATATTTGACAGATGGGTGTCACAGTGATCAGTATGCAAGAAATACCTGGGCACATAAAGAGAATCTTGTCACATTTAAGCTTCTGCACAGCCTCACTTTGCATAAACAGATAGCAAACATGAGAAATCTTACAGGAAGTTGCTGAGGCAAGACATTACTCCTTGCCAAGAAACACCATTGATATTTTATAATTACAATACCAAGCTTGGTTATGTCACATTGTGGGAGACATTTTGTCATCATCCTCGTCATTACTATTAATGTGTCTCTGCATGCAGGAAAAAATATAAAGCTTCAGCTCTAACAGGTTTTGATCTGACACCAGTTTTTGCAGGATATAAATGAGTTTTGTATTCCTGTTCTATCTGTTCTCAACACTCCCAAACAGCCAGGCAGTAACAGCAATGCTCTTGGATTCCTTTTATTGAAGAAACTGTACAGTGTTTTCTTCTGCCACCTCAGTGTTGTGAAGACCTTCCCCTGAGTTTTGGGAGGAAAGGATTGTTATTCCAGTAATTGGGTAGTCTATGACAACTTGCTGTAATTTCTTTATTAATAATGTTTCTTAATATGGAAAAATGACATCTTGGTGTGTTTGAATTCAGCTGCCCTGACAGAGCTAATTGCTCCTTGAGATGCCATCCTGGGATGTGCTGGGAGTGTGAAAAAGAACAACTGCTGACTCCAGTAACTTATTTTCCCAGCAATTTAACATTTTTCACATAATTAGCCCTGGTGTTCTTCTTGGATTAACAGATCCACTAATAACATTGTGCTTTCAAAGCTGCAAAGAACATAATGCAAAGCATATTCAAGGGGTGCCAGCTCATTACACTGACAGGTTGGGTAAGTACAACACTCTTACCCTTTAACCCTCACAAATGCTTAAATACATTTCAAATGTAGCCTTGATCCTAGATTGTAAGTTTACAAATTTGTAGTTTACTTCAATAATAGGGTAACCTCCTGAAATTTGCTGAGTTTTGATTGCAGCCAGATTATTTCTAAAGAGAGATTATAATTTGTCTGTATCTTCCACTTCATTAGCTAAGATTCAAAAATCTAAGTAGAGGAAGGAGGCAACACCCCATAAATACACACACAAACATATATAGATGATATAGATAGATATAAATATAGATGATATCAATATGGATATGGATATAGATATGGAATGTTTCTTCTCATTAATCCAAATAATGCTTTGAAAGCTGAGGGGCTGCCAGACAAGGGTGCAGCTAAAATAATCAGAACCAAGACCTGCATGTCAGGGCAGTCAAGAATGAATTTCTGTTTGGAATGACAAAATCTGTAAAGACAAGGCTTTATAGCTGCCCTTTTTAGTTTTTCTTGTGCAACTTTCCCAAATCCTCAAGAGTTCCAGTGCATTATGCAGGAAATGCACACATGAATAATCTCTTCCAAAGCCCTCACAGGCCTTGCAGAGTGAGGGGAGATTCAGGGGAAAACCTAATGCAAAATCAAGTGAATGAAACTATTCTGAACTTCAGTGAAGAGATTTTGAGAATAATGAGTATGAGATGATTTGATCAGTTAGAACAGTCAGAAAAGCAGGAGGATTAATAGAAAATCTAGTGCAGACTTGGAGATGCCAGAGAAGGGATCTGTATTCAAAAGGATGTGTCAAGAACCAGGTTTTGTTATAACACAGATGGTTTAAAACTCATGTCTGCAAATCTTAACCAATTGCCATTGGTGGAAATCTGGATTTTGAAGTAATACCAGCATGGCTAGCAAACCCCACAGCTTTAAAGGGATGTTTACACAGATTATAAAATGCTAATTTTATCAGTGAGATGGAAAATGTAATATAAAGCAGTATGAACACGGTTATTTACCTCGAAGGAGATGGGCTGGAGCAGACCATAGACCTTATTAACCTTAATTATCAGCCCTTGGGGTACCCTAAATTCTTAGTCTATTAAGTATAAAATGCTAATCTGCAGGGCTGTAGACTCATCATGTGAAAAATTATTTGAAAATGCAAATGGGAATTAAAAGAGAAACATTCATCCACGTCTGATTAATTCTTGGCTGCTGCTGTCTCGGTGGATCTCCCCTCCCTGGTGTCCAACAGGCAGCAGCAGCTTGGCCCCTGCAAGGCTCTGAGCCTTGGTGGGTGAGCAGAGAAACATCTCCACAATGTTCAGCACCAGAAATATATCTGGAATAAATAAATAAATAAGAAATATACCTGGAAGGGTCTTGGTGAATAAATAAATAAATAAGAAATATACCTGGAAGGGTCTTGGTGAACTTCCCCCCTGACTAGAGCAGCACAGGAGTTTCAAATCATTTGGAATTATAGAATGGTTTGGGTTGGAGGGGATTTTAAAGATGGTCTGGTTCCAGCCATGGGCAGGGTTCCCACCAGCCCAGGTTGCTCCAAACCCATCCAGCCTGGCCTTGGACCCTTCCAGGGATGAGAATTCCCCAATTCTGGGCAATTTCTGTGCTTTGTAGAGACCATGATTTGCTCTCTGTGTATCCTGCAGCCTGTTTAAAACAACTCAGTTCTCCCTGGCTGCACTTCACCATCCCCAAAAGCAGCTCATGTGTGACACTCATTTCCCAATTACACATTGTGCTTCCTCACTGTGTGCTGTTGTTGTTTGCTTGTTTAAGTAATGTGAGCTCAAAATTTCACAGGAAAATTAATTACAAACAGAAAAAAAAAAACCAAAAAAGCAGTATAGAGACCATTCTTGTCCTAAAGCAGATGTATTGAAAAATGTTAGTCCACTTTAATCACAGGATTTCTATGAAATGAATCCTATTGACTTGTGAATTCTTCCCACATGAGAAATTCTGGGACTGACTGCTGTCATGGGCTGTTAGCTCAGGGAAAGTGGCTCTGGTTATTGGTATAAATGGATTTCAAGCTTTCTAAATATGAAAATGTACAAGTGGCCTGTGTATCTTCACTGGTGCCAAGCAGAAAGGTGTGGAAGGAGTGATGCTGTGTCCTGTGTTTTCCCTGGCCTTGCAGGGTGCCTGGAGCTCTGGGATTTATGGATTCCTGACCCCTAACCCCAGCATAACTAATAAAGAAAATTAACCAGGAATTGTGAATACAAGAAATAAATCTTTTGTGATAATTGAATGTATTTTTTCAGCTTCCAGGTGTTTGCACCTGAAATGTGGAATTGCATTTTAAATGTAATTAAATTTACATTTAAAATGTAAATTAATGTAGAATTATTTCTGTATTAGAATATGTGTGATTATTCAGTGGATACTTCTTTCTCTGAGAATACTGGATAGAAAAATTGCACCTGGAAATTTACAGAAAATCTTTTCCAACTGAAGAGAGTACAGTTCTTACCAAATTAGGAAAGACAGGAAAATTGTATCAAATAATACAATAGCTTTATAATGCTGTAATCTGGGAGGTTTTCTTCAAATCATTACACATTGTGATAACTTTGGGTGTCTTTTAGCATTTTCTCTGTTCTCAAACACATCCATCTATGAGGATACATATGTGAGTTTTAATGAGATCAGTGAGAAAATAACTTAAATTCACCTCTCTCTATTTTCTTTTTTTTTTAGCTATTTCTTTCTCTCAGAGAAAAGCATACAGGGATGTTCACTTAGTTCCATGCTACAAAAAATGGTTCTACCTGTGCTGTAGATCTCACTGTGAATTTATAAAATGTGAGAACTTGATTTTGTTCCTCCCCTGCTGGATTTATTGTTCCAATTTGGATATATATCTCATAATCCTTTGGTCTGTATTATCTGGATATTGTCCATCCTGTGAGTCAAACCTGTGTTTGCCACTGTTTTAAAAACCTCTCTAGGATTTGTGAAGAATGGATGGCATGTCAGCATAATCCCTTACAAATAACATTCTAGGGAGTTCAAAACACCCCTTTTCCATAATCAGTGCTACAAATAAATATTCAAAATGCAATGTACAAGAGGTAATTTTGGTTATGCACTGAAAACACTTGGGTATCACAGGTTATTTCTTCACTTTAGAAAAATCTTCGTTTCTTACATTAAAATTTTAGACAGCTAATTTTTCATGCTACAATATGATATTCAAGATAACTTTTTTTTTTCTTCAGTGTAATTGGTCTCTGTAAGAGCTACAACAATCTCATGTGAGTTCTTGAATTACAATACTTTGGTCTTCTGGGATTATTCTTTAGATCTGTTCTTCAGGGCAATAGAAATTGGGAGGAATTAATTAAGCCTGAACTATGCACAGGCCACATGCTGGCAGGATCTAACTGGTAATGCCAGATGAATTGCAATAATATTGTAATTTAGGACACTTGATAGGACTATAGCCTTGGAATCATTAATGGAATAAAACTTTATATTCATAGAATTTCTTAACTTTCCTGGCAGTTCCATTGACATCTCCTTTATTCAGCCTTGTGTTTATTCTAAGTTGTCAGCACAGTATGTCCTAGTGAAGAAATTGATAAAATTACCTCGTTTTCAAACAATTTAAGCAGAAACAAAGATGACAAACATCAGAACAGCAGAACCAGCAGAACCTCAGGATTCCTACAAGATGTTTCTGTCCTTGGCAGCTGTACCAGTCTGTCACTGGTGCTGGAGGTGAGAGGAGCAGAAGGAACATCTGCAATCCTGTGGAGTTACACAGAAAGAACTGAGGTGTAACTGCTGCAGCCCAGCCAAAATCTCCCTTTTGAACTCCACAGCCCCCTGTGCTGCTTTCTTAACCTGTTAATTTTTCCTTTTTTCCCACTGGCACTGGCAATTATGCATCCCTTATTTTGTGTGCATTTGTGGACAGATGTTCATAATTCACAAAGTTTACTGGCTGTTAGCACAAATGATTTTGTCGTGGAAACATATTTTTAGATAAGCAGACACTGAATCATTATGGTTCTTAAAGGCAATTACTTAAATAAGTAATTAGACTAAGAGTCACAGTACTTTCATTTCCCAATTATAATCAAAGTGAGAGTGACTCAGACTTTCACTTTTATAGGAATAGTGACTATAAAGCAACTCAGAGCTTGTGAGTGATTGAAATAATTGATTTTTGGTAAATATTTTGAATTAATGAGTGTTTATTATTTTGTTAGAGCTGCTGTGGTAATTAATTATGTAAATAAAACAACAACAGCTGCCAGACTAGAAGAGAGCAGAACAGGCAGAACATTTATGCTGATTTATTATTACACAGTCTTGGATTCTGCTGCTTCTGCCTGGGTGGAAAGGTTGAGGTAAAACAAAAATATTACTGGGGCAGAAATTCTTGGATGTGATTGCCATCTTGTTGAAGGAGAGCTTGTTTGTTGTCAGCTGAAGTAGCTGTGAAAATGTCATTTCTCTTGGCTCTTGGCTTCTCCAGTTCATCCCCCAGTGAAATCTGGTCACTGCTCTGAACTGGGGTCAATAGCAGCAGTAAATGTATCCAGCCAAGACAAACCCTAAACGGGAAGAAATATAAAGTGATCAATTGATTTATTTCTGCTGCCATTTCGAATCTAGCTCACTGATTTGAACATGCATTTTTGGTGGGGGTTTCTGTTGTTTGTATTTGTTCTTGATGCTGGCATGTTTTTAAGAAACTCTCAGACTTTTTTTTAATAGGAACCCTCAAAGTGTTTGTATATTATTAATTTATTTTAGAGGCAACTTGATTGTATTTTTCACAGAGAGCAGGGAAGGCTCCTTCCATTATAACCAGCAAGATGCTTTTTTCTGCATACAGTGGCCTGTTATCTCTTAAATGATTCTGCTTAATGATCATGAGTAAACTTTTACAAACCTCTGAGATGGAATAAAGAGGATTTTCAGTCAAGTATGCTGGGAGCATTTTTACATCAAACTCCTTTAGGTTCATTTGAAAGGGAGCCTCGTGGTGCTGTTCTGTGACCCTTCAGCATTTTTCCATGGTGAAATATAACTGCTCTGCACTTTTTTTTTTTTCCTTTAAGAGGGAAATACTTCTGTCTGGAATGATTTTTTATATATTTCTGGAGCTGTGGTAAATGTCATGCTCCATATCCTTGAATATACAGTAGAGAATATCAGCATTAACCAATATCACATCTCTGTCCTCTGATTTCATTTCATTAAGGAAGAACTTCACTCCTAGTCCTTGGAGTGTAACTTGGAGACCAGGACCTGCAAAGCATCACATCAATCATTTGAGGGTGGATACCCTGCTCAGGTTCACCATTTCTTGCTGTTTTCCTGAAGAACTTTGGAGAAGCAGGCATTGGGCTAGTGAAAGAAAAGTGGATTGGGGAATTGATCCTTTGGTGGAACTCCATCAGAGCTGGAAGCTGATGTCCCTGGGAGCAAGGCTTTAGCCAATAAATGTGGGATTTAAATGAGGTTTTGCCTTTGAGAAGTAAGAATCCTTGAGATGCCTTTGCTTTTAGAAGCTGTAACAGCCCTCCAAATGTGATTTGTACTTTAAAGCTTATTTACAGAAGACAGACCACCGCTAATGACATTTGCATGGAAATTTCCCCAATGAATATTTATAAATATGAAAAATGAATCCAGCACAGTGTAGTGCATGTCCTGGCACACACATTTCTATCCACAGATGTATGGGTTTTGTTGAACTCAGCATAAGTGACAAATCTCCCAGGGAAACACCAAACAGCTTGTTCCACATACAGATGTTCCTTTGGCATCTTATTAGAAAGACTTGAAAACATACTGTTTTACTGGCAATAAAGCAGCAATAATGTCTTAATAGAATCTGAAAGAATAACTAAGTACTTCAAATGCCTGGAATAAAGGGATAATTGAAGTTGCTTCGGGTTTAAGCCTCGGTAATTTCTTGCTTTATAATAACTCAGGTGACTGTCTATCTAATGAAATGCAGTAAAGTAAGAGCACGTTATTGATTGAGAATTTAAATGTTTGCCTGTATCTGCAGTGTGTCTCTGTGATACACATCATTGTAATGGAAGAAACAAATCATTTAAATTATATCTCATTATGCTTAGCACAAGCAGCAACTCACTTGCACAGTGACTTTTCTAAAACTTTGCAAAAATTTTGATGAGCATGTTGCAAACTAATCTCACAAATAATTTGTGCTCCCAGGTTTTTTGTTAAAGCGTGATCACTGAAGTTGTCAGGATTATTTATTTCAACTACTCTGAGCTCCACAGTTAGATTTCTGTTATCATTTTTAAAATAAGGTGATTTTATTGTTCTGAATAACATAATCTTTGTGGTTTGGCTCTCAAGCATCTCTCTGTAGATTCAGGCCCTTCAGTATTCCAAAGGAGGCAGGCAGCAGTTTCCACCCCATTTTAAGAACTGACAGATGGTATTTAAAGAAAAGCTGTGAATGTGATGTGAATAAGCAGCTTGATTTACAATGTCAGGAACCAATTTTATGCCTTTAGATGTTTTGGAAATGTAAGGGAACAGTGGAAGCTCTGATCAAACTGAAGGGAGCATCACCTCCATCCAAGGTGTGGAGTTTCTGCATTTCCCAGCCTGGTTCATTCTGAGATTCTGAGATTCTGTAAGGCACAATGTGTGTGGAAAACTTTGGAAAAGAGGAATTAACAACCATCAGTCTGTATAAACAATGTTTTCCAGCTTTTAGGAGATTTTAAATTCACTTTTGAACTTTCACAGTGTAAATAACAATCTGTGAGCTGAGGCTATTTCATGTCTTGGCCACTGCAAATCACCTGGACTTTTTCACTAAGACAGAATCTCCTGGAAAAGACATCAATGTACTTGCAGTGTTATCTGTCTCCATAAAGTTTAGGAAGCAGTGGGTTTTTCAAGCCTAGTTTTCAATTGTATGAAAGCACAGCAGATAGATTTCTCCTTCCCTTCACTACTCCTTATGGGAATTAAAAAAACAAACAAAAAAAAAAAAAAAAAAGAGACGGAATCTATGGCAGGATTCCCGGGCTTAAGCAGCACTGAGCACTGAGAGAGCAGCAAANGCAGATTTTGTGTTTTCTCCTGAAATTTCAATTTTGAGCCCAGAGTGTGGAGCAGGACTGTGGTCATCACTGGGGATTCTTTCAGGTCATTCTGCCTGGCCAAGGCTCTGGCAAAATCCAGACATAAAAGCAACTTTCTAAGGATAACACAAAGTTTAATCAAGCTGAGCTGTTATGAATGATTGAGGGAGAATTGGAGAAGCTATAATAAAAACCCAATAGCAACAGAGTTCAGTGTTTTACTTGTGAAATGCTTCTTTGCTGGAAAACTATTTCACATAATTGCTGTGTTATTTTCTGCCATTGCAAGCCAGGAATCATTTGTCAGATGTCTGACAAATAACAATATGAAGTCTTTTGCAGTTAAATTGTATGGATAAGGTAATTGAGAAACATTTCTTTCCTATCACCTATTTGTCTCTCATTTGTATGAAGAAATATTTAGTTTTAAAATCAGCATTTCTTGGCAGACTTTACTTATTTTCCATTCTTTGAATCTGTTTTCTAAAAAGTGGTTTCCTTAAAGTTGGCTTGTTTATAACTCTGTACTGATGAATTGCATCATTTTGGGTTATTCTCATAATAAAACATTTTGAGTAGTTGGTAGAAAAAAAGAATTGTTTTACTGAAGATAACAGACAGCAGATAATGACACAGTTATTGTAGATGAGATTTACTGAAGGGGAAAAATCTTGTAAATAAGAATTGACATTTCAAGCAGTAAACTCTAACATTTAACAGTACACAAATAAAGCAATAGTTAGGTGATCTTAACAGGCTGTTCCAGCTATAAAGTTATAATGAAGTTTTATTTCAGTGGAGGTGGAAGACTTAAATGTTCCGATTTTCTACAGCAGGAAAAATTCTATTCTGCTTTTTCTTATTTCATGAAAGTTTTTTCACTCTTCTGGTTTGCAGGAGGTGCCAGGACTGTGTGGATTAGAGACAGAAAGGCTGAAAAATTCACCAACACTGGATTTGTGTCTCAGAATCCCCTTTCTGTGCTTTCTCTGCCATTAAATTGCAGAGGATATTTATATTAATAATGGAACATTTACCTCTTGTTGAACAAGTACTGCAGAAGAGATATGGACATGTTCATAACAATTCTCTCTCTCTGATAATTCCTAAATGGGATCATGCTTAGCTCCTCCCTCATTCCAAAAACAATCTGTGAGTTCTTCAGGTGGAAATGTCTGTTAAGGTATTTTTAAGGGATTGTTGAGGTTTGTTAAGAGTTTTTTTTTTTTTCTGTCATGAATGAACAATTAAAAAGTTTTCAAAGCAGTAAATGCATTGGTTTTTTTTATATTAAAGGAGATGAGCAATTTCATTAGAATTTCTCAGCATTAATACCTTTGGATGAACATGGCACGACTTCATTTGAATATCTGAGCATTAATGGTATTGACATTGATTATTAAAGCAGTTCATTTAGCAGTTTTTGACTGCAGCTAATCATGCAGTCCTGTGGCATGAAATTTTATAGGGCTGTATCCACATGATGATGGTCAGATTGCTCTCCATTAGAAAAGACAACAGGGGTTTCTTTATGAGGATTAATTTTAATTAGTACATATTTGTTGAGAAGTAATTCAGCAATCATCCTTTGTAATATGAGATCTTGCCTATAATCTGTATATGTACACACGACTGCATGGATGCAGGAGCTTTTATTAGGGGAATAAATTACTGGTGTAAGTATTGGTTCTGAAAAATAATTTACTATTTACCCATTAGGGAGAGTTGTTGGTCTATCTTAACACACTGAAAATCTAATTTTCTTAAAAAAAATATTAATTATTCCTCCTAGCCAAAAAGGACTACATCATTAACCCCAAAGCAGTGGTAATAAACAAAAATAATTTAAAAGCTTTATTAAGTTCAATTAATTGGTTGTAGCAGACTAATTTTGTCATGCTTTGCTAGACAGTGTATTGTAAGTAATTTTGATGATCTCCAATTGAGTTGGGCAAACAAGCCTGCACACTAAAGCAAAAATTGAATTGTCTTGATAATTACAAAAACCATTGGCCTGTTTGGTATTTGTGATAAATGGGTTAATTAGCTACTTTTTATTACATCTAGACTTTCCATGCAGCCCAACAGAGGTAATTTATTTTGCTTTGTAAACTACTATAGTCAAAATTCTATTGTTCTGATTTGTTCCAGACAAAAATCTTTAGAGCTACATGATTTAATATTAGATAAGTATGGAAGTGGATGGGGTTTTCATTATCTGCACTTGGTTTGGGGGATTTGTGGAATTTGTAAGGTTGTAGTCATAGAAACTCTCATTTTCCTTTGTTTTTGGTCTTTGCTTTGGCTTGTTGTCATATGTGCAAATTGACAGAGTATTTTGAGCAGCCTTGGTAAACAGCTCTTCCTCTGACTCATAAACAATTTGAAATATATAAATGATTTATCCAAATTAGAGTTTTATCAGAAGCCTTATAATTAATCACAATGTTTAAATACCATTCTGTAGTTGCCAAAATATTATTTTGAGCAGTTCTTTAGTTTAATATTTGTTTGGCTGTATTGGGGTTGGAGAAGTCAGGTAAGTTTAGGGCTGTTTTTGTTCCTCCCTCGTTGCTCACCCCACTTTCAATCCCTTCTCCTTGGAACAGGGACTGTTAAATCTGGAATATTCATCCACTATAAAATTACTGATTTCAGCAGTGAGTGTGGAAACTTTAGGCTTATACTTGCAGTTGAGAGAAAAATAAAATCAATATTCCATGGTTTGGGGTTTTTTAAAAGGAGTTGCACTTTAAGATAATTAAATAGAAATTCCTGACCCTCTCCCTCCTTCCCCACAAACGGGTGTTCATGAAGTTTAATAGCATTTTCTAACGTGGTAGTATTGCCAGAGACTCTGATTCTCGAAGAAATCTAATTACTTCTTTCTCCATTTCAACTTTGGAAGGATTATTCAAATGCTTTACAGTCCTAACTGCACAGAGCACTTTAATCCTATTGTTTGGAGATTGTCATTCCCCTGCCTTCTCTCTGCTTGCAGTCCCCCATTAGGCACTGCAGGCACATCCTGGTAATCTCAAATTCCAGGGAAGTGCTATCTGGCAATCAATGCCTCCCTGGCCCTCTATTTACTTTTCCACTCCTTGCATATTTTAAACTGAAAGAACTAAACTCACAATCTTCCCTCCAGCAAAGTACAAACTAGGACTTAAAAAAAAAAAAAAAAAAAAAAAAAAAAAACCCTTATATAATTGGGATCTGTCCTTGGTCCTGAGCCTGTGGGTGCCATCTCTGCTCTTGATCCTTCCTCAGGATCTCTGTGATGACTCCAAAAGCTTTCTGCTAACTCCAGAGGATTCCCCTGCTTGCTGCCAGGCAGAAATGGTGCCCTGGAGAAAGTATTAACTGAGTTAAATAAATTCTAATCTCCCAGCTGACAGGGAGAAGGATATGAGCATTTATCTCCAAGTGACAACCTGGATGACAGTTCCCAAATTCCTGTGTCACACTGCAGTGACAGAGACTGGAGTTTTCTGCTGTTGGCTCCAAAACCTCTCAAAGAAAGGCAAGGTCAGTGTTTGCAAGGTCCAAGCCTGCCTGCTTTGGGCACAGGGGGCTGCTGGATGCAGTCACAGCATCCCAGACTGGTTTGGGCTGGAGAGACCTTTAATGTCACCCTGCCATGGCAGGGACACCTTCTCTTCTGCCACCCCAGCTTGCTCAGAGCCTTCCAGCCTGGCCTTGGACCCCCCCCAGGGATCCAGGGGCAGCCACAGCTCCTCAGGGATTAATTTTGTCTTTGCTCTGCTGATGCAGTTCATTATCAGCACTAGGGTTTGTGTCTCAGGGGATGTTTTCAATGTTTTGGTGTTTGTTGTGCTTGTTTTCATTGCTTTTGTGTGCTACAAAAGCAGGGGGGTTGTATATGGGCTGTGCTGAAATGATTCTGTACCACTTTATACACCCTGAAACGTGCCTTGCAATCTGCCACAGATTCTCTGGTGGGGAAGGCAGAAATGAAACCATCACCCAAAATCATGGAGTGGGAGCACAATTCTCTGCTGGGTGCCAATATGAGAAGATTCCAGGGGCAGAGTGGCCTTGGCTGTGAGTTATTGGGATGTGCTGGTGTTGTGTAGGATGGGAAGAGTTCTGCTTTGTTCTCACTTTGTCCATTTAAATGAGAAGTGCTAATAATGCTGTCATGACTTTTCTACTTCAGCTGCTTCAAGGACACACATCTGACTATCAAAATCTATTTTAACCTTTCATTTAGAAAAGAAAAAAGGGTTTATAGAGGCAAGCATCTGGCCTAGGATTTCATACAACTAGGAACTGGTCAATATATAGGATAACTGTTTTATTTCCTTCTATAGCTCTGTTTTCTTTTAAAGCTACTTAAACTCATCTATCCATTCTCATGTCTTCCTGGGGATTTTTGTATGATCACAGAGCTTTGAAGCTCTCTCTGTGATTCTCTTTTCTTTCTTTTTTTTTTTAATTTTCAGTAGGCTGTAGGGCATAGTAGACTGGTGTGATAATAATTGGCCTAATTGAGATAAAGTTTAATGGTTTTTCTCACATGCTTCATCATTAGGCCAGTGGCAGATTTTATTGTCATTTTTCTCTATGGTTGTTGTGTTAGCTGGTCCTAATTATAATTAAATGTTTCAGGGCTAGGGAGAATAACACTTCTTTTCTTTTATGCGTGAGTCTTTTTTTTTTGTTTGTGTTACATTTTTAGTTGGGTTTTTGCCCCCTCCTCCTTTCTTTTTCCTTACCATGATAGAAGGTTTAAATCCATCCTGCTGACCATCATCTGGAACAAAATATTTCTATTTACAAACTGGTTTTTCTCATTCAGTTCATGGCTAAACAGTTTGCATACAGCTCATCAAATCTGCTGATCATAGTTGACCAATATTTAAAAGATATTTAAGCAATCAAGGAATGAGTGTCCTAAATATATCTCATGGACAATTCTATCCTCTAAAACCTTCTTGTATAGCAAGGAAGGAAAACTTCTTTCATTTCTGAAATAGTCAATCATGTCTGTAGTGATCCTTAAGACACAGAATTAAAAAAAAAATCCTGATTTATCCCCATGTTCCTCATTCTGATTATCTGTGTGATAGCAGCACTCTGCAGGTTTCAAGAGGATAATATCTCCTAAAGGGTACATTTACTTTTAAACCAGCAACTGAATGAATCTTGTGCAGTCAGTCCTGTTTTTCTTCCAATTATGTTGTCTGTGCAGTAGAATGGCTGAATACAAAATGTGTGGTGGCTGGTTCACAGGAACAAAATTAGTTTTCTGGTGAATATTGTAATATTAAAAAGGTGCCTTGAGAGAGCAGCTCCTGAATTCATGGGAAGTGAAGGGGTTGTTAAGATGCATATTTAAAGTATTTCCGAGTGTATTCATCAGGAGCAGGCTTTAGTTCCAAACTGGGCATTCCTTGTGGACAGCAGTGCAGTTCTCTCTTTAGAGCAGGTTCCTAAATGGATTAAAAATTAAACTTGTCCTTGGCCCTGTAGAAAATATCAAGTCCACGGACAAATTTCATACCAACATTTGATTAAAAAAAATTAGTGAAGGTTTACCTGTGCTGATATGAGACATAATGATTACACCTTTTAGTAGTCCTGAATAAATAAATGAAATTAGCATCCTAAGCACCTTACAGGAGCCGCACTCAGCTCTGTCTGGGACCTGCTGCAGCAGCCAGGCTGTGGAGGGCATCCCAAAGAACTCAGGGCATGAATATGGGCAGGAAAAGGTGCTGGAATTAAAGGCCACTGAGAATTTTTGTGTATTTCTTGTATTTAAGATAAGAAATTGTGGTTACTGCTCTAGAGAGAGAGAGAGAGACAGCAAGAACAGCAGCACTCATGGAGCTCTTTAGGGAAAAAAGGCCAAATTTACTGAATGGACAGCTCGTATTTAAAGCATGTTCCACAGAGCTGGGACAGGACAGCAGCTCATTGGATAATTGGGAAAATCATCCATGAGACCTCGGGGTGTGTCCCACGGGAAAAACACCAGGTGTTCATCTTTATTGTGAATTCCACTCTGTTTTTCACCAGATTCCAACCTGGTTTGACCATATTATCATCCTGGGAGAGTTCCTCCCTGTCTGCAGCTCCAACAGCTCATCAGGCTGGGGATGGAGCTGAGGAGCAGGAGAGATCCAGGCCCAGGAGGGAATTCTCAAGCTGTAATTTTCCAGCTCTCTAAATGTGTCTGTCCACATGAAATGATGACAAAAATTCTTTAGTCAAATTTAGAGGCCTTGCCCTGTATGTGCTAAAAGCACATTTTTCCTTGTCACCCTGTGTACAAAGGCTTTCTTCCAAAGCAGAGCAGCTCTCTCAGCTTCTCTGACTCAAGCACTGTTGGTTTATTCTCTACATTTTTATTTCCCAGCACTTATCCAGGTTCCCCAGCTGTGCTGGGCCCTTGCTCTGATGGCAGCCGTGGTGACAATGGCAATAATCATTTTTGGTGCAGGATGGAGCTCAGGCTGTGTGTCAGGAGCACCTCTGCAGTTCTGCAGAGCACTTCCAAGCTCACAGGTCCCTTTTCCCTTCCTTTTCCTCCTGTTCCTGTGTCAGCAGTGTAAACAGGCTTGGCAAATGCTGTGTGAGCAAGAGTGAGACTTCAGCTCGCTGCCCTGCTCTCCAGATGGATTCCTGGAGGTTTAATTTAGGCAAGACAGTGAAAACTGGGAGTGAAAGCAGTCCTGGAGGGAGAATCTCCTGAAGCAGGAGGTGGCATTTCTCACAGGTGCTCAAAGCTCAGATCCACACTCTGAGCAAGGCTTTGCTTACACACTTTTATTTTAAAAAGCAGCAGGTATTTTTGGGCAGCACTGCCAGGAGACAACAGCTAGCTGTGAGTGTGTTCAATGTAAAATAAACAGAACTGAACTTCTCTGGAATAAAATTTTCATATTAGATGCAGGCATCCAGAATGTAAGCATGTCTTTTTTTTTTTCACTTGGGATTTTCCACATGCATAGCTTTAATTGTAATTCACCACCTTGCACGATGAGTTTGCTTGCAGCTGCTGTGTTCTTAAATCTGAGTATGGGCTTTCAATACTTTGAAAATGCAGTTGTGAGCTCGGCTTTAAACTTGGTTTTAAAGCAGAAGACACAGCCCATGGCAGAGGGGTCAGAATCTGCAAAGCCCTTCCAGCCCAAACCTTTCCAGGACTTCAGGGTGAGTCTGAGTTATTCAGGTCCAGTATTTACCATGGCTCATCTTTTGCAGTGCCATCTGGTGTCAATTAAAAGAAAGCTAACCTGGTTTTCTAGGTATTGCAGCTGAAAACTAAGCCCACAAGAAGGAAAAAATGAAACTGATGCTCAGTGTAAGAACAGTTTAAACTTTGTTTCTCACTCATCTGTCTTTTAAAAAAGGAAGATTAAAACTTTAAAATCAAATCAAGGTAATTTATCACTTGTTATCAATATTTTAAAGTATTTGTGGTTAGTCCTGTCTTGTGTTCCCCATTAGGAAATAATTTGGAAATATTTGGTGTGTGGAAGGCAGAAGGCATTTTGGATTTCTTTGGTAACTTGGCCTGCAAACAGATTTATGACACTACAGTAACTGCCCTCAGCTTCTCCCTCCCACGAAATAAAATTGTCTGCCTGAAAGACAGATAAGTTTTATCTCTTTCCTTCTTTACTTTACAATATCAATCAAAAGCTAAAATTATATATATGTATTTGTGTATATATACAAAAGGTCTATAAGGCTTTAATACATGACTTGAGGATCTAATTGAACTTTTGCACATGGAAAACCACCTTGTGACCATTATGGATTATTTTGTGCTTTCCTTTGGCAGTAAATTTCTCATAAAGAAAATCACACCAATGACAGAAACATCATTACTCCTGAATATTTTTCTTGGACTTAGATTAAATATAAAGATCTTGTGATGCATTATCTGGGCAGATAAATTATTAGCTGACATTGGCTAAAGTAGACTAAATCCCTTCATGGCAGTTTTCCAAATGGAGTTCAACTGGGTGCATTTTCTGGAAACTTCTCTTTTGCAACATGGCAATATTGGTAAATGGGATTTTTTGGGGGTTTTTTGGGGGGGTGAGTTGGTACTAAAATTCATTCCAACTTGGATATGCCATATATTTCTGGACTTCAGCACTAATATAATTTTAGATTTCTGCCTGGAGAGTTTCTCCCTAATTTTTTGTGGTCTCAGAGAAATTTGTTCTTTTGAGGTTAATAAAAACTAACCCAAAATATATAGAGTTTTTTGCTGACGATGGAGGTCTTGGTTTTGCTGTGTTCTGAATCTAACAGATGGTATTTTAGAGGACAAAAGGACTTGCTGCCAGTGCAAAAACTTGATCTCAGTATAACTCTCACGCGAGGTTACTGTAAAAACTTACTAAGCAGATTATTCCAATTGAACCCATTGACCCAATCCTTTGTATCTTTCAATTTATCCTTAAAATATCCATCAAGCTGTGCCTCAGAAAATGCCCAGTTCTGAAATGCTAGCACTTGGGAGACATCTACCTTGACTCCTAAATCCTTTAAGATTTGTGATTGGGTAATTTGATTAACTCAGAATGGTTTTATTTCATTAGCCAGGAATTAAAGAAACAGCACCCAAGTGTAGAGCCATTCTCAGGGGTTAAGCATCAACATTAATTTTTTCATTTGGCTTCTCTGGGCTTGGTGTAGAGTTTGTCCATCAAAGTCAAACCCAGATGTTGGTGTTCTAGCCCAAAATGGGATCAGATTCCTCTTCCTTTCTTTCCTTTCTTTCCTTTCTTTCCTTTCTTTCTTTCCTTTCTTTCCTTTCTTTCCTTTCTTTCCTTTCTTTCCTTTCTTTCCTTCTCTCTGTCTTCATCTTTCTGTCTTTCTCTCTCTTTTTCTTTCTCTTTTTCTCTCTTTTTTTTCTCTCTCTATTTTTCTCTTTCTATTTTTCTCTATTTTTCTCTCTCTTTCTCTCTTTCTCTCTCTCTCTCTTTTTCTCTCTCTTTTTCTCTCTCTTTCTTTTTCTCTCTCTTTTT
This sequence comes from Toxostoma redivivum, assembly GCA_013397375.1. NCBI lineage: Eukaryota > Metazoa > Chordata > Aves > Passeriformes > Mimidae > Toxostoma > Toxostoma redivivum. The sequence continues at coordinate 214,653 of VXBI01010369.1, forward strand.
CTCTCTCTTTTATTTTTCTTTCTGTCTCTCCTTCTCCTTCTCCTTCTCCTTCTCCTTCTCCTTCTCCTTCTCCTTCTCCTTCTCCTTCTCCTTCTCCTTCTCCTTCTCCTTCTCCTTCTCCTTCTCCTTCTCCTCTCTTTTCCCTGCCTTTCCATCATTCGTATTTGCCAAGGTCAGAAATCTGTGGGTGAGCCTGAGGTCAAGGAGCTGATGAGGGCTGGAAGGTTCTGTGTTCTTCTGGAAGGTTCTGTGTTCTTCTGGAAGGTTCTGGCTCCATGTGCCTTTACCAACACCCCAGAGATCTCTCCACATCTGTGTGGAGTTTGTGTTACAAACACCCAGCTCTGCTGGGAGGGTTCAGGTGCTTTTCATTCAGCTCACATCTGGAATTCACCAACATCTGGAATTCACCAACACAAAGATGGAAAAGGCCATGGGTAGGTCAGGCTTGGTGCAATAATGATGATAATAATTGTAATTTCACCTGCTGGGCTCCCCAGCCGGGCTTTGTGCTTTCAATTCTAGTGTTGGCTTATAAAAATGAGGCTTATAAACACCCAGATACCTTAAAAAAACAGTAGGTACAGTAATTAACTCCCACTGCAACAAATACAGCCTCACCATGAAGATTTAGTACAAAACATAAATTCCACCTCTTTCTTCTGTCTCTTGAAAAGATGACCCTTCCCCTTATCTGTTTTTTAGTTTTGTTTTGTTATTTTCTTTTTTTTTCCCCTCTCCTTTTTTGAGAAAATGTCCTTAAGCTTTACAAGATTTGGGAATCTTGGCTATGTTAGCTTTCAGCACCAATCTCACTCTTTTTGTAATCTAAGATTGAAGCAAGAGGAAAAAAAGGCACAGCAGACCAAATGATGCAACTGTAATAATTTAATCAACCCATTTATTCATTTTTGGGATGCAGACAAGCACTTGCTTTTAGTTTTTATTTGTGTCAACAAATTGCTTCTTACCAACTCCTTACCAAGAGATGGCAGCAAAGGATTGCAAAGGAAATCTGGCTTGTTTGAACAAATAATTATCTACAAGGAGCAATCAAATATCACTGAAGGCATGTTTTCTTCAGATAAATTTTTAAAATTTTTTTTTTAGTGATCTGACAACACAAGAAAAATAAAACTTGTGATTATTTTCCAAGGTTGTTTTTAGGCTCATCTCTCTGATAATGCTTAGACTTCAGACTGAAATTCTTCCTAATATAATGCATTAAGGAACACTGACATCCTGTCAGCATTCTGCACAAAGAATCATCCACTCACACTCCTTGTTTTTTCACTACAATCTGTATTTTAGAAAAGCTTATGACACATGAGTTTTCATGGAACTTCCCAACACAAAGGCCCAGACTGAGAAATGCTTCAGGAGCTTGAGTTCCTCCATGAAATTCCACAGGAGGAATTGTCAAGGAACAAGCAAAAAATACATTTGTGAAATCACAGAAACTCACAATGGTTTGGGTTGGGAAGGACTTTAAAACTCTTCTCATCCCACCCCTGCCATGGCAGGGACATCTTCCATTATCCCAACCCCAGTGTCCAGCCTGGCCTTGGGCACTGCCAGGGATCCAGGGGCAGCCACAGCTGCTCTGGGCACCCTGTGCCAGCCCTGCCCACCTGCCAGGGAACAATCCCGCCCAAAATCCCACCCAGCCCTGCCCAATCATCTCCCACCCATCCCTGCATCCTGTCCCTCCATCCCTGCCCAAAATCCCATCCATCCCTGCCCTCTCCACTGAAGCCATTCCCTGCATCCTGTCCCTCCATCTCTTGTCAAAAGTCTCCATCCACCTTCACTGCCCGGACAACCTTTGGGAAGGTACCCGAGGTGAGGAGAACTGAATTTGTGGGTGCTTTGTGCTGTCCCTGTGTCCCCACACCCTGCCTGGTTTGGTGGCAGTGCCACACTGGGTGCCTGTGCTCCTCCCAAAATCTGGAGCTGCTGTGAAGTGAGCCTTTACTCTCGGTGACTGAGTTTGGATTCGGACTTCTGGACAGCCAGGGAGTGAATTTGGATCCAGGCTTTGGGACAGGGAGGGATTAGTGCAGGGCTGGCATGTCTCTGGTGGTGTCCCACAGCTCCTGGAAGGTTTTGCTGTACTTTGCTTTTAGGACTGGGGCTGGATCTGGTGATGGTTCCAGATGGGTTTAGCATTGCCAATCTGTCTTGGGCTGGTGGAAAAACTAATTAAACTTGTTTTTTCTCTTTCTCTGGAAGCAGTGTTTCTTTCTCCTTTTTTCCTTTAATCAATCTGTACCCAGTGCCTCACCACCTTTTTTCGCTCCCCCTGGTCTTTTCCTGCTGCCTCCTTGTATCCCATTCTGCTGCTCCCCTGCCTCTGCTGTGTCTTTGTCAGACCTGCAGGGCAGTGAGGAGGCTCCAGCAGCACCAGAATAATGGTGCAATTAAATCTTTACTCTTCTTCCACATCCTTACAGCTGCCAGCTCCCCAGAGCAGCAGATCTCTCAAGGAACCAGCAAACCACGGTGGATCTGCTGAGGTACCAGTTGGAATGTGTTCCCTCGAGGTGAGGTTTGGGCTTGGTTTTAAATCAGCCAAGGGCACACATTCACATATTCCATCTCCCTGGAGAATGCCCAAGCAAAATTTTAACTACTCTGGCACTGATAAAAATGATATTATATATTGATTGGTGAGGTGAAAATCAGGGTGGAAAAGCAATGAGAAGAAATGTTTGTATGACAGAATTCAGTTCTACTCCATTCTGTATTTTGTTTGTAGTTTTTTGGCTAAGACTGGGGCATGTAACAGAGCTGGGTGTTGGATAACAGCCCAGACTGAGATACAGGTGTGGGGTTACTCACTTCATGTCTGTATTATCAAATCCTATCAAAGGTTTGCTTTACAGATAATGGAATGTTCATTTTCATGTCTTCCATGTGTAGGTTGTTCTCTGCTCAGCTCAATGGGGAGCTGAAAGGATCATATTTTAATAATTTTCCTTAGGATGTCTTTTCCAGTAGCCATTACAGGACCTGGATAATTGGTTCTAATCTGAATGTTAACATTGACATTATTATTGTGCTTGACAGGGAATGAGGGCTAATGACTAAAACATTGATAAATTGAATAAATTGATATAAGTCATATTTAATTTGCTTCTTTGCTATGTACTGGGGTGAATTATTCTTGTTGCTCAGGATTTGTGCCCTCTTACAGGGAGTTTGGTTATATCATGAATGTTCATAAGAGAGAAGCTTCATTCTTTTCTCATCTAATGCTGTTTCTACATAAGTGTGTAAACTTGTGAGGAAGAGATGCCATAAATCTACCAAGGAAAAAGTTCTGGTTGTGTTGTGCTGACAGATTTGCTGTTCCATGAGATCATTACCTGTGCAGCTGCCAGCAGGGCTGGCTGTGATGCAGGGCTCCAAGAGCAAGAAATATGAGGAATTATATATGGATATAAAAGGCCTGATCTATCATCCAAAATGGTTGTGGCTCATCTTGGAAAGAAAGTTCACTTTTGATCATTTTTGCCTGAAAATATTGAGTAGCTATGTAAACTTAAACCAGTTCTAATGGAACATTGTCTTCTTGGAGATAGGAGCAGTAATGTAGATAATGCTCTCAAAGGTTTTAAACAGCTATTATTTTCAGAAGTTACACTGAAAAGAATAAAAGTTGAAGAAAATTACAGAGCAAAATAGAGTGTTGGGAGGAGTAACAAAGAGAAGGGAGAGGAAACAGCTCAGTGTTCTGGGTGGGGGTAAGGTGCATTTGAATTTCAAACATCCCCAGTGGCTTTACTCAGCAGAAATGATCTGCAGCTCCTTTGTGTGAGTAATATCTCAGCAAGCCTTGGAACAAATCCTCACACCCTACTGACTTTTAATGCTTAGCAGAAAATGAGTTGCTGAATAAAAGATGCGACAACTTAAAAGGGTCTTTTCATTGGGAGTCAAAATAAATGCTGCAGAGAGTTGGTGCTCTGCTGTCAGGAGCAGCTGAATTACTTTCCACTCTCATCCCATCTCACACAACTGCTTTCAGCCTTCCTAGCACACACCTGGGGATCTCTGTGCATGTGAAACTTAATCCATTTACGGGCAGGACAGTTAAGAGAGCAGTCTGCTTCTCATTAAGGGATGGAAAAGGAAGCCCAGGATAAGGAACATGTCTTAAAACAGTACCCAGGAGAGGAAAGGGCTAGGCAGGGGATTGGAATGTGAGCATTAAAAGAGTTTTAACTGTCATTATTTTTTATTAAGCATTGAGAAGTCTGAGGAGACTTTCGAACAGTAAAGATTTAATTCTTTGTATGGTCTAGGGGCCAAGAGAGAGGATTTGTTATAACACACTGATGTGAAAATGAGTTGTATCATGTTTATAAAGGGATAAAACAGATACAAAAGGGGGCTCTGAAAGTTAATATCGAGTCATTCATTCGTGTCCTATCCCTTCCTTCCAATAATCATTGACTGAAACGCTCTGATATTTTTATGAGGGTAAATCTAGATTAGGGTTGAGCTGTTCTCAAGCAGCAGGGTGTGCAGAGCTCACCTCATGGAAGAAATGCTGGCAAGGTCTCTAGAAAGTTCCTTGGCAAAAATGAGTTTGATATATCAGCAACTCAATGAAAATAGATAGTAAGCATTTATGACAACTTAAAAGAGTTTCTGTGGCAGGTTGGCAGCCTTTTGCCACTGAATTATTGCATGAAAACAATCTATTATTTTATTCCTGTAGTAACCTGCAAACTTTCCTAGTAAGTAGGTTTTATTTTTTATGTCAGGTTTTTTTTTTTTCCATAATCCTCATTGTCCATGGAGAAGTCTCTTGTGAATGAAGAATGATCTGTAAAAATACTGACATTCCTAATACTCAAAATTATCTTACAACTGTTGTATGTTGCCTTAATGCAGTGGTAAATCTGGATATTAAAGACAGTTTCTCATTCTTGGAATTCAGACCAGATCACTTTTATTTTACAGATAGAACTGATAGCTCTTTTCTGCATAATGGAAAACAAATCCAAACCCAAAACCACCTCCAACAGGTGAGACATGGACATTTTATCCAAATTAAATTTAGAAATTAAATTTATATCATTAGAAAGAAACTTAAGTTATTTTTTCTTGTCAAAATAGGTTATTCCTTCAGAACTGCACTTATCCTCTTGTAAATATTCTTGCAATAATTGTCTGTAAGTAGCAGAGTTTGTTGCCAGACAGCACAATAGCAGAAGCTTTCTAGGAAGCAATTAGCTCAGTATAGTTGTTTGTTTTTTTTTTTTTTTTTCATATTTCTTCCTGAAAAGACTCTTTCACTTTTAAATGAGAATTTGCAGGTCCAGCCTAGTAGTTGGAAGCAATTGTGAAATAATTCTGAGATATGTTTTAACTGACCTGTTTACAGGAAAAAGAGTGTGAATACAAGAATCTATTGAAAAACCAGAGACATACAAAGTGAAGAGCTATAATATGGTTGCCATAGACACAATTTCATATTCTCTTCCCTGTTTACTGCATTGATAACTCCTTTAGTGAAATCCAGGAAAAAAAAAAAAAAAAACAAACCAAAAAACTCTAAGAAAATGAAAACTGGGGATGTTCTGAAAAGGCTGTATTCCTTTCTGTTATAATGAAATTATTTTCAGAACTCCTTTAACCACTAATTACCATAAGGAGATTGGTCAATGAGCTCCAGTTGAATATTTGAGTATGCAAGAATATATTCAAGATCAATATGTAATTATCATATGCACAGAGAGAGTTTGTAGTAAAATTTAGTAAAAGCAGATGGACTTGCTACATATGGCTAATAGAGATTTCAAGTTGGTAAGAAATGCATGAATTCTGTAGATACAAGACTAAGATTCTTTATTCTGCCTTAGCAAGGAGACAGTGTGTTAATTCATCTGAAGTCTGCTGCTTTCTTCTTTTGTACACAATACCTAAAATGTCAGCAGGAGTTGACACATATGTGTATGTGGCACAGAGGAATCTCGACTTTTCTCCTGGTTTTTGTGTTATTCTACTCATAAAATTCTCCACCCAATCATTGAAAGTTATAATCTGCTCTTCTCCCGTTTTGATGTCTCCACAATACCCCACTAAGTTCTTGAATATTCTGTTTATTAGAAATAGATGTGAGATAGTTTTTTTTTTTTTTTTTAATGTCAGAAGGAAGACTTCATTTGGTCTAATGCAAGGATGAAAAAAAAAAAATAAAAAAAAACCCAAACCAACAACAAACCTAGACCATTCATTTTAAACCTTTGGTAGCTGGAATCTTCCAAAGATGTTATTGCTTAATAAAAGCTTGACAAGCCAGCACGTGGGGATTTAGCAGGTAACTCCATTAGCAGCCAGAGGAGCAGTGCAGCTAATCTCCAAGCCTGCACAGGGCTGCTGACAGGCTCAGCCGCTCCTTCAGAGCAGGGAATTGTGGCAACTTAAAAGGTGATTGTCACAGAGTGAGAGACGGTGTCTGAAGAGGAGTTAGACAGGATGTTTTCATTAACATTAAAGAGCTCTTGCTATTCATTAGGCAGCTTGCTCTGAGACCTCAGGAGAGTTGTCACTCACAGGATCTTTTCACAAGAAAAGGATGCATGGTATAGAACTGTGTTTTAGCTGCTTCCTTATGGAGTTTCTGCACAAAAGCAAAATATAGGCAGTTTTGGATTTTTTTTTTTTTAATAGAAGCATTTATTTTATCCTAAACTTTAAACAGATTTAAAAGACCTTTTGCTGTTATGCTCAAGTTAACACACCACGTGTATAACAAGTGGCACCAGACCTCAACAAAAATGTGGTTTCAGCTTTTCAAGGCTGGGCTCACTTTCCTGCTGCACTTGCACTCTGGTTTTCCTGGAGTTGTGCTCCACACCAGCATCCTCCTGACCTGTGGGGATGTTGGTCCTTCACTGTGAAACACTTCAGTGAAAGGTTCCTAGCTCCACAAGCCATGCTCAGGAGGGCTGGAGATGACAATCACTCCGTTGGGTAATTAATGATTGAACTGCTCAGGACAGCACAGAATATTCATGGCCAGGGTCCAGTCTGTGCAGGACTGCAGCTGCTCTGCTTTTTGTTTGAGCCCTCAAAGGCTGCTGTAGAACAGGTCAAAGCAGGAAATGCTTCAAGCACAGAAATTGGATGTGAATGCTTCAAAGTGAGGATGTGGGGAATTCACAGGCTGCTGAACCCTCTTTAAACTGTGCCCAAATACCTCCCAGTTACTAATGCAGGACAGGCAGGTGGCAGAGGACAGCAGGATGGTGTCTGGGTGGTTTTGAGCTGAAGCCATCAGTGCTGGCTTTGGGAGCAGCACTTTGGGCTGGTGCTCCCCTGCTCTGTGTCCCTTGCACCTGTCCTGTGTATCCTGGTGGGAAAATCCCAGATTACCCAGGGGTAAAAAGCATGAACTAACCTAGCTGTGCTCTATTCCAGCAGCCTTTTTTTTGGGAAATTGCTGCCCAGAGGAGTCAGGGCACGCTGTGCTTGCTCAGGGCTCAGGCTGGCACAGCTGCTGTGAGAATTACACAGCACAGAACTCTTTCTTTGCCCCTGCTCTTCTGGAGATTATTTTGAAGGGCACCAAACTTTACTCCTGTCTGAAGTTGTTCTTCTATAATAGCAAAATGAAAAATATTATTTCAGAACTTTCTTCTAATACGATTCTGAGGAAGTCTCTAATATTGTCCTGCCTACAAACAACTGTGACCTTTTTATTCTTTTGAAAGTTTTCTTAGATAATGAGAGGCATTTATCGTTCCCAGTCTCATCTCCTATGCAAACTTGATTGTTCTGATGGGATTCTGTTTGCTTTATGCTTTTAAGGAATGAGCTTTAGGAATAGACAAGAGAAATGAAACTGAGAATTTGTTGGTTTTTAGAGTTACATTCAGGGTAGGGTTTCTTCTGCAATACCCAATTAAAATAAGAAATTTATTTTTTCCTCCTCTGCTTCCTTCCTTTTGCTCCTGTATCCCATTCTTCCTTTGAAAGTGGCAGTTATAACTACAGGGGTGTACATGTACTCAATATAGAAACTTTCTCCTAAATGGAGTTCTGGAGTAGTAGGGAATACAGGAAATGTCACATTAAAGTTTGTTTGGTGCTAATTTTATTATATTTTCATTTTGTTTCAGACATTATTTTGGATACTTTGCTTGAAGATTATAAAATCATTAAATCTTTAAAATAGTGATTATCTAGGAGCAGAATGGAAGGAAATTGTTCTATCTCAGCAGAATAACGTGAATACGTGGATTGCTATCTAATTAAAAAAATGTGTCAAAGTTACACTGCAACATATGAGGTTATACTTTTTGTGTTCAGGATAAGCAAAATATGAACACTGAGGATGTTATTTGACTTTATGGGGTGATAATAAACCTTTAAAAAGCTGTAGATTGATACCTTCCTCCATTAGTCATATCTAAGTTTTCCCCTTAATTTCTTCTTCCATTGTCTTTACCACTGCATTTAAATGTGGAGCTGCACTGTGGTGTTCCAGTTGGGTTTTAATTAGCTTTATTATCTATTGTGTAGGGCTTAATCAATTCTATTGGATGTTATCTGCAGGTGCCTCCAGTAAGGGCATATTACATTGATTTTTCATTTCTCACATCAAACTCTCTGCACACATCCAGTGCTTGCTGTGTCTGCTATTGACAGCAGGGTTATTTAGGGCACCCAGGCAAAGTGTAACAGGGATCAGGACAATTACAAACCCCACAGTATGGATTTATTAGACAGCAAATAAGAAAATAGGAACTTGTGGCAGCTGGCTGTCCAAGAGGGAGGGCTCAGGAGAGTGAGGAGCTTGGGAAAATCCCTGCTCTTCAGTGGGAGAGTTCTGCAGCTGAGGGTGAATATCCTCCAAGGAGCTGTGGTGAGTGCAGCAAGGTGCTGCCTCCTCCCCAGGATGGGGTTCTTATCCCAGAAAATATTGCATTTTCCCGAACTGCACATCAGCATATATATATATATATGCTGGAAATATTATTAAAACCTGCCAAATCAGTTTAATCTGTCAGGTTGGGAGACTGGAGATGGTTCAATGTGCTGGTTGGGGCTGGGGTAAAATCATCTTAGTGAGGAAATGTGTTCACAACCCTGCCATGAACTGAAACCTGTCCTCATTCACTGCATTGTGTCCTCTGGAGCACTGTGCCACTGAATCTGCATTTTCATTTCAGGGTTTGCTGATCCAGCTGCAGTTCTCCATCTGAACAGAGCCTTTATGCAGAGATGAAGTTTTGCCTCCAGTTTGGAAGTGGGCAGACTCAAAAAACTATCCTTAAATTTAATAAAACAAGTTTTAAATCTGTTTTAAATTGTGTCTCCTAGCTGCCTTTCCCCTAGAGAGCACCGTTCTATGCAAAATGGGTATTTTTTTTCCTCTTGTAGTAGTTATTTTATCAAGGTTTCCAAGGCAATCTTAGAAACCTTAGATTCTCTCTGCAGTTTTTTTTTTTTTTTTCTGATGCTGTGATCTACACAGGGAGTTAGGTATTATCAGTTCTGACATTTTTCTTTTTCTGTAGAGGTTAATAAAAATCTGCGGCCCAATTTTGCACCTTTTTTTTTTTTTTTTTTCCTGTTGGTGAACACAAAGTGGATTGATTGGAGTAACCCAGCTGTTTGGGAGTGGAGCTGTGTTTTGACTGAAGAAAAGGGCTGTAATCAAGCAGGCTGACAGGAGATGCCAAAGAAATGCTGCAAACACTCTTGTATTTTCAGAATTTCTTTCTGAATTGTCTTTCTAGGCCTAGCTCTGCCCTTTCAAACCATGAATAGCTTCTTTCTCTTGCTTTAAGTTCTTCTCAAATTGTGGAGAGATTCAGAATTGTTTGGAATACAGGGTGTCCCTAAAATCACCAGGTTAAATTGACTAAAATATGGAAGAAAAACAATTGGGTGGTGTGTAAAGAATTGCTTGGCTTGATTAGGAATCCAGCAAGGGTTTTTTTGCTTTTTTTTTCCCCTCTTTGAGACACTTTGGATGCCAGTGAATTTCCCTGGAAGTTCCTCAGCCTTGCCTGTGATTCCATGAAAGGGATTTTCCTTTGTCTCCCACACCTGTGCAGGCAGGTTCAGCCCCTGGGCTGAATTTCTGGCATCTCTGGGTAGGTTTTTCCTTGCATCTCACAGAGCTTTGCACTATTTCTGCCCAGTGTCTTTGCAGGAATGCTGGAAAATCTCTTTCTTGCTCGGTTCCATTAGAAAGATCGATGCCAGAGAGGTTTCCTGCTTTAGAGCAGCCACTGCTCTGTGCTTGTTTTAAGGATTGGGTTGCACCGCTGTAATCCATTCCTCTTGCTGATAACAAAGCAGAGCAATTCATTGCTTAAATGGAATTTGAATAACACTGTTGAAATCGATAGCGGCTCCTTATCCATATAAAGATAATTGATCTTTTTGAAGCTCTTTAAATACAACGAGCATTTGATTGTGTTTCCTTCCATTGCTCAGCTTAACACGGTACCACGGTGAAATTAAATGTTGCTTGTAAAATGACGGGAGCATTCAGTGGTTTTTACTCCCACAACGCTTCTCTGGTCTGTTTTGGCTGATTAGCTGTAAATGAAGATAAGAGCTGCTGCTTTGAAATGGGCAATACAGCGAGAATGTTTCTTTGTGTACAGAAATCAGTCACTTGTGTGGCCTCTGGTCATCCCATGATGTGATTTCACACTCCAGCATTATTGGTTTTTGCACTTCCTAATGTTGGTCAGATACCTCTGTTAGTCCCTCTGTGCCTGTCTGCTCTGAGATGTGAAATTTGGAACTGGAGATGCAGAGATTTTGTTTCAGGTGTGTGTGTTCACCTGAACCCTGGCAAGTGCAGTTCCCTGCACATGAGAATTATGACACTGGAGTGACCTGAGAGCCTGGGGACATTCCCAGGCTCTTTTCCCAGTGATGATGCTGGAAAGAAATTTCTTCAGCCTGAGTGTTGTGGGGCCAGCCCAGCCCAGCCCACTCACAGCATGTTCCTGCTGGGGCATCGTGAAGTGCACAAGGATCTGCCTTGTGGCACTGCAAATTTCCTATTTATTTTCATTTTCAAGGGTTTCTACAAATTTTTAGCTGTCAAGGCTCTTAGAGAAAAATCCTTCTTCTTTTGTTATAAGGTCTGAATGTTCACTTCATTTTGTGTGTACGGAACATCAGAATTTGGGATTGTGTGTTTGAAATTTTTGGTGGATCACTTGCCATAAACAGCTGCAAACGTCACTCCACTAGAAATTTCCCCAAAAGTGTGATTTTTTTTTTTTTATGATAACCTCAAACTATTTTGTTTGCTTTTGCTTTTCATTTACCTCAATCAATCAATTGGTCATTGACTTTACCATGATCAGACCTATCATCCTGCGCTACCTCTACTTTGTATCTTGCATTACTTTTTAAGTTTGAAAAGTCTGCAGTCTTTAGACTATAGGTTGAAAATGTTGATACAAATTTTAAATATTTATTACAACCTGAAGTGGAAGGGGAAAGCAAGTCTTATCTATGCCATATACCCTGAAACTTTTATCCAAATACTCACTATTTTTGTCTAGCACTAATAAATTTTGCATTTCCTTTCATCCCACTGCAGGTGACAGCATTTATCACATACACTCTATTGGAGCCTGTGGCTGATGAAGAGGTTTTGTCAGCAAGCTGATGACAGCTGATCACTGTAACTTGCATGTGTTCTCCCAGGTAAGTCACACAGTTTCCAGCTGGCCTGTGAAAATCCTGCCCTATTCCATTTCAGCACAAGCATTTTGAACCAGCATAGCAGCAAACAATTGATGCATAGAAGGTAGAAGTTCAGAATTTTTGCAAAGTATATTTGCTTTAAAGGGCAGAAAGTTTTATTGAACAGGTAAATATGTAAAAAGAAAGAAGCAGAAATTAATTACTCAGTGATGGAGATGCTGTGGGTGAGACTGGACACGTGTTTGTAGTAGGTGCACACATCTCTCAGAGAAGCTCTACACCCTCACATTCATTCCTCATGCACAAACTGGATCAAAAGCCTCATCCTGTTCCCTTCTCTGACTGATCAGGCCAAATTCTGAGAGTTAGAATATGGATATTGTGGATACACCTCTATGTGTGCAACATGCACCTCCTCAGGGGCTGCTCCCTGCATCCCTGGCACTGCAGCTGGGATAACCTGGGACTGCTCCCTGCATCCCTGGCATTGGGTGTCTGAGCCCACAGCCCCACTCCAGCCACAATTTCAGAGCCAAGGGGTCCTTAGGGATCAGTCCCTGAGCTAAACCCGAGCTTCAGGCTGGAGAGTTCAGGGGAGGATGCTGAGCTGATTGCTGGGGCCTCTCAGAGCCAGCAGAGTAGCTGCCTGTAGTTCCCTCTATAAAGGCAATGCAAATTGAACAATATATCTCAGGATTATTAAAAAACACCCAAATAACAAAGTGTTTTTTTTGGGAGTGAGGGGTTTTGCCCAGCCATGCACAATTCCACGGAGCAGTTTCACTTGGAATGTGCACTGAGTTTGGCACTGGGACTTTACAAGAGTAAAGTGCTGTGGGCCTGCTCAGTGGGGCAGGGTTTGTGGCACTGTGCTTTACCAGCGTGGATTATTTGCTCTTTAACCACCTGATTTTACTGCAGCTCCTTTTTTTAGCTCACATTGCAAATCCAGCATGACCCACGCAGAGCAGTTTGCTGGATGGTGATGATGATGAGCTCTCCTATAAACAGGAAAAAGCAGTGGTTCTGAGGCTTTTGTAATGTTTATCAGTAGGAAAACAGAAGTGGCAATTGCTTTTAATTGCCCAATAATTTTATTATTCAAAAGATGGAACTTACAGGAAGCAGCTGCAGTTATAACTGAACCTGTTCTTTTATGTGTTCCTGGGTTTTATTCCTGTGTTATATTATCTAATAGTGATAAGCTGCTGGTTTCAGTCAAATTCTGAAGTACAATGAGAGTTGAGTTTATCAAGGCCTGGGATGAATACTCCACTACTCTCCCTGAAAGACACCTTTGTGAATGTTGTGGTTCTGAACTGCCTGTAGAAATCCCATTCCTTATATTAAATCAACTTTCATTCTTTGTTCTCTCAGTACACAGGAATTTTAAGATTCATAACCTATTTCTGTTTGGTTTTTCTCCCTTTGTAGTTTTCCCACCCATCTCTGTGTTGTTATTCAGCGTGTAAGGAGATGCAGCCCCACAATGAACACGCACTCTGAATTAATTACCTGCCTTCTGTAAATACAAATAAATGACAGCAAGATCAAAATGAAAAGCAGGAATGGGAAGACTAGATACTGTCACACCTGTGGTGTTACTGTTCCTAATTTTAAAATAGATTTTAGAAGGTGCTGTGCTGCCAAATTATGTCCATTGTCACTGTCACTGCTGCTCGTGTGCTCCAGTCCCTGAGGGTCACACTCAGCTCAGGGCTCATGTGTGGTTTCCTTTAAGCCTCAGATGCTGTTTGAAGGCTTTGAGCAGCTATTTCTTATTCACTGCAAACTAAAACAAGAGTTTCCTGTTCTTGCTGCCATGTTTTTCAAGGGTTATTGGAAACAGTCCTGCTTTTCCAGCCTTGTCTTGGTGAAAATCTCATTTGGTGCAATCTTAATTGGCAGCTGGAAATAGAGAATGGAAAAGTGCACTTGCAGACCAAGCATTTACTAAGCTTGCAGCTCAAATATAAGAGATGGGAAAATGAATATTTCAATTTGCTTATCCTCTGACAGTTATGTGTATATTTGAGAATCGGTGGTCATAGTTTGCAGAGCTGGAGTTGCTGTGTGCTGGTATTTTTATGGGCTGTGAGCAAGGTGACAGTTGGCATCCTGTGATGCTCTTCACTGACTCACCTACGTTCCACATTAATATTGAATAGGACTCCAGAGAGATATGACTGTGCTTTTGTTAGTCTGGACAGGCAGTTATAAAACACTGTTGTAATTAAATTTCTCTTTTCATTTCAATGGTGGAATTAAACAAATATTTTCCTTTGGAGGAAAGTAACAATTTGATGTTAATTGCTTCTATCTGTTTCTCAGCATTGTCAAATAACCTATTGTAAAAACTACTTAATATTTCCAGGGGAATGCCATATATTGCATAACTTATTTCCTTTGCTGGTTATTTTGTTTGATGGTTAAATGGTAATTGGAATGAAAGGAATAAAGAAGCACTTGTGGGTTGGGAACCACTCAGGGGATTGAGAATTTAAAACAGAACAATGATTTAACATTTCTTTCTTTTGTTAGCTTTTTCTTTTCATATGTGAATTACGTGTGAGTAAGAGAGATTATAGGGAGAAAAATAAAGGGAGAATGCAGAAAACTCATTTAGATCAAACTCACTGTGCCTAATAAGCAGACAGAAAAATCTACAAACTGTCTAATCTTCACAGTTTGTCCTAAGCCTTCCTAGATGTTGTAGCATTCACAGAATCATTCTGAGGACGAAAATCAGCCTATTAAAAATGAGAAAACACAGAAACAAAGCTTCAGCATCATTCCAAGAGGTCTGTGGCTTCTTGTTACAGTGGAAGGGAAAATCATTAGGAAAAGCAGGAAAAGAGAGAGAGCCACAGTAGAGATGTCCTGAAATGAAAAATGTGCTTGGATTTCCACATTACTGAGCTTTGCTATGGACACATTAAAGGACAAATCATCATCCATCCAAAATCCACGAGGTGTTAGCATGGGAAAAATGTCTCTAAATATCTGTTCATCCCCAAACAGCACCAGGAGAGCTGCTGGGCCATGGGAAGGCAGCAGAGCTGATTTAGATATTTAGATATAACATAGAGAAAACTGCATTTGGGAATGGGACATCCTAATGGAGACCCCAGTGAGGGGCAGAGCTGTTCCATCCCAAGGCTCTGGGAATCCTGGAACCTGCAGAAAGTTTCTGAGCCAGGAGTTGCAGAATTAGGAAGTGTTTTAGTGGAGGCACATCAGCTGTGCATGGCTCTGAAGGGGAGGTGGATTGGCCAGGACATGTTAAGATAACCCATTATTCAGCAGGAGCTATGAATCAATCAGTGTCACCACTTTTGGGGTGAAAAGTGACATTTTTTTCCCCTACATTTCTGTCACAATTTGAGGCTGTCTTCCCCTGGGTGCATGGTATGTGAAACCACACCAGTTATATTGAAGAGATGAGCTAGGGGTCTTCCAATTTATCATAAACCCCAAATCACTGACCGGGATTTCACATGACCAAAACATTTCCAGATATTTAGTGGTTAATTATTTCATGTAAAAAAAAATGAAAGATACAGGTGAAATTCATAAAAAAAGATTGTATCAGAGCAGTAAAATGTAGATGTTGTTCTCTGTATCTGAAGTGTTTTCTGTCTTTATTTTGGTGTCTGAAAAAGTATAGCCCTCAATTTATTTTTTTATTTGTGACTTTTCTATTAACTGAATTCTGTCAAATTGACAAATGACTGAAATTTTGCTGGGCTAATTTTGCATCTTTTTAACCAATGAAAGCTGTGACTGGTTCTCCTTGTCCACCTTTACTCTTAGCATGAATTTGGGCAGTAACTTATTTTATCTTGTTTCTGAATTCCTTTTTTTGTGTGACTGGAGACTCTTTTGAGGCAGTTGGTTCCTCAGCCTGCTTTGAGCACTATGCTATTGATAGAATTGGGTATTTTTGTTGTCCTTTTTTTTCCTTTTTCAAACTCCTTGCTGTTCTGAGAAATGTAAACATGCACATTTTTCTCAAGGACAACATGACAAGATCCCCATAAGTTTAGCAAAGCTCTTCAATACAGAGAATATTACATGCCTTATTTTAATAAGAGCATGTTCAATGTAATATTTTTTAAATCACCACTCCTGTCACCGTAAAGCCTCTAAGTCCATCAGGTATTTGGAATATCTGACTTGTTTTTCTCTCTTTTAGAGTCCTGGTGACATAACTGAATAGCCAGCAGACGTCCATCTGCAGCTGAAGGTGAAGAAGGAGGCAGAGCCAGAAAGGTGAGAGCCAGGAGCACAACCCTGTGCTTGGATTGCCCTTGCTCATGCTGAGAACTCAAGCTTTCATTGCCTGCTCCTACTTCGGAGTCTCACAGTTGTTATTTCATCAGCAAAAGGGGCTTTTCCTTCAGTGCTTCACCCTGCTCTCTGTGGTTTTTACAAATTATTATACAGACTGCTGTACCTCTTACAAATAAATACTGAGGGCTGAAAGTATATGGTGGCAATGACAGAATTCAGTGTGGTTTACAGATTCCTTCTGAGTCTTTCTCCTGCTATGTCTGAAAGCTTTTTTGTACCACAGCCAGGTTTGGAACAGCTCAGTTGCCCATTATAAGTAACAAATCTGAAAATGGAAAAAACTCTGAATAGATTGCAGTAGTTCAGACTGGAACCATTACACACAAACTGTGAGGCCACATCTTCCTCATCCCAGAGCAGCCAGGCTGGGGCACAGCTTCTCTGGGAGCAAGGAGGAGGAAAATATTGGCTGTGGGTGGTTCTGTGCCCTTGGGAATTAATGGCTTGGTTTTTCCTCCAGTATTGTTCAAAATAATTGAGATTAGTGTTTGGAACAGTGATTTCTATCTCCAAAAGATTTGGGACATTACATATATATATATANTATACATATATGTGTGTGTGTGTGTGTATATGTATATATATAAATAGAGAGAGATACAGCAAAATCATGTATTTACACCCTCTCAGCAATAAAAGGGTAATAATCAATAATCATTATGTGATTACAAGAGGAACTCTTTCCACTGGAAGGAGAAAAATTGAAGAACAAGAACATCTCCTCAGAGCTAATAGTTTTTCCAGGCATGAGCTGGAAACTGAATTTTGACTTCATAGCTGAAGTGGCTTTGAGATAAAAGTCTTTCAATCTTCCATTAGGAAAATTGGCCCACCAAAATCTCCCTGTCAAAGTCCTTCCCCTCCCCTCCAAGAGTGTGATAAATGTTATAAGTTAAGGGCCTCAAATGATTTTTGCAAAGTCTCGTAAATGTTCCATATGTCACTTTCTCGAAAATTATAATCTATTATCTTACTCAAGTGGAATAATAATGCTTTGAAAAAATGAAATTTATCCCAGGTGCCCCAGCAGGTTGATTCTTCATTATGTGTTAATTGTTAATGGCAATTTTCCATGGAGCATCTGCCAGTTCTAGTGAGCAGAGCTTCCAGAAATGATATATTAATTTTAAGCACAGACTCAAGAGTAGATAAAATCTGTTGGGATTTTTAAAAATCTTACTCTGTGTACATAAACTGCCTGGGCATAGTTATTATTTTAAGCAAGAACACAAGATCATTTATAGGACATCATAAAAATAGTATTTTATTGAAGGTTTAACTCAGTGGAATGTTTTTATTTCTGAAGTACTAAGCCTTAAGGGTAAGGCAATGACAAGAATCAGCTGAGATGCTGTGGGAGTATTTTTCCATATGTGTACTACAATAGTAATATAATAATACTTTAATACAGTATTAAGGCTTAGGAATAAAATAAAGTTCAATTGGTGTGGAGGACGTGATGGAATTCTGTGTTTTCAATTCTTGTTTCAAGGTAAATGAACTGGTGAGAACAGTTAGAGAAAAATTGAACAATTAAAATACATGTAAAAAGATAAAATTAGTGGTTTATTTTATGTGTAATCAAATACATGTACATGTGTAAAGGTGCCTGAAATTTAGCTAAGTTTTTAGAAGTGACTTGAGGAGGCTCCTGATGGGAAGTTGGTAATGGTGTTACTTGACAAATATCCCAATTCAGCTCCTGATGTGTCACTGAAGCATGTTGTGTTTTCCAGTACTACATTTCTTACACATTTTTCACCTTCATTATCAACTTCTGCTCTGCACCTTGTTTATATTTTAGAATTTATAAGCAAGCTTTGCTGTTAAAATGACCCAAATAATCAAGAAACTGATTATATAAAACATATTAAAGATGATGGAAAGGAAAAGCACAATATATTATTCCCTCTTAAAACTCTGCATGTTCTTTTTAATGATAAATGTCTTTTTGAGTCAAATGTGATTCAACCTGTGATAAATATGTCAGTATTTCCATCACACATGGCCAATTTCCCTTGAAAGTCAAGAAAGCAGTTTTCTCTCACAAATACTTTTGTGATTTTTTTTCTTTTTTCTTTTCACATGAATGCAGCCCAAACTGGTAAATTAGAGACATATAAAAGAAAACATTCAGTGGCCAGGTGTGAACAGCTCAGTTTCATATTGTCTGAAGAGAAGAAGAAAATCTCTTCATTACAAGACAACAAACAGCTCCAAGTTTGAAAACACTCACTCTGCTGACACTCAACATGAAATTTTGGGAAGGCATCCACGACAGATGAGTTCTGTTTTTCCTATTTGCAATATCATAAAATTCATATGATTTCATCCAGCCAGTTTGCTCCTGAGTGCTTGTAGTTGATCCTCACATTAATCATTGGATTTGGCCTTTCACAGTCTGGTTGAAAGGAATTTGATCGATAGCCAGAGTTGGTATTTATGTAAAAAAAATCTAATTCTGTTTCCAGTTGATGCAGTTTTGTTGTGATTCTCAGGAACCAGATAAAGAGGCAGAATAACCACAGAGAATCTGCAGTGGGAATTTAGAAATTATCAAGATGAACTGTTTGGCCAGATCACAGAGCTGTCATCTCTCAGATAAGGAAATTCTATTTTAATTCAGATTTCCAACAATGGCTGAGAGGATTTCGAGGCTGGAACTGGATTGTTGGGAGTACCCAGCA
Source organism: Toxostoma redivivum (assembly GCA_013397375.1). Taxonomy (NCBI): domain Eukaryota; kingdom Metazoa; phylum Chordata; class Aves; order Passeriformes; family Mimidae; genus Toxostoma; species Toxostoma redivivum. The sequence goes on from VXBI01010369.1 coordinate 233,393, forward strand.
CAATCAGACCCTGAATTCCCTGATTTTGTAAGATTTTACAGGAAAAATGCTAAGGATCTTGCAGATTTTATTGTTCAGCTGAAAATGGCAAATAAAATGTTGAATTGATAGGAGAGGCTGTGCTGGTAAGGATGATGTGTGTGCCTGAGGCACTGATGGGAAGTTGAGGGAATTGTTTCTCTCTGCAATAGTGCAAGTATTGTTTTGCCAGGGAGATTTCTAAAAGTAGCTTTCGCTTTATTTAATAAATAAAATAAATATTTATTTATTAATAAACAGATTTATTTATTAAATCTGTTAATTAAACAGTTTGCTTCCTATAAAATTGCAGGATGTAACAGCAAATATTTGCTGTCAAATCCTGGTTCTGAGTTTAATTCCTCACAGGACTTGAGGTCCTTTGGATGTGAAGCAGTGGTGTCTGATGGTTTGATGGTTTTCTATTATACTGCCAGTATATTTATTTATTTAGGTGAGTGAGACATTTAAAACCATTATGTTTTTAGCCCAATTCATTTGAGATTATTTTTTATTTCGCTTTCAATATTGTCTTTCTGTCTACTTATGAAGTAATTTTATTTTCCAGACAATGTAATGGATGATAGTGTTTGAGTCTAGCTGAGCACTCTCTTGACTTGTTGAGAAAAACTCGTTTCCTTCTGAGGACATGCTCTAAAACAGGCCTAAAATGCTGAATTCCTGTTGAAACAGCTGGATTCCTCTTCCATGAGGGTTTGCAAGGAACCTCCAATGACTTAGAGGCAAAAGCATTTTTTGAATCCATGCAGCAATATAGTATCCAGGTACAGTTGCTAATGTTTTTATATGTGTCAAAAATGATTTCTGTTTCAGTTTTTTGGGATTTTTTAAAATGTTTACCTTGTTTTATAAAGTACATGATTATCCTGGCCTTGTTTTCAGATCTGGTCTGTTACTCTTGCACAGCAATCAATCTTTGATTTTTGGTCAGTGTTTGCAGGTTGCTCTTTGCTATTCTTTGCTGCCTGTTCCCTTTTCATGTGGCAGTGATAATAAGTTCTGAACAGCAATAAGGGCTGGAAATCCATTTTGCAAGATTTATAGCACAATGAGAATTGTCTCTGCTAATCATGAAGAACCCAACTCCAAAACAATTTTGTCCACTGGGGGTGACTATTTATTTTCAGTCTTGGAGTGGCTGGAGCTATTTATCATTTTTAGCATGTCTTTATCAGAGCACTGGTCCCCTGCTGTGGAGCTGACAGATCAAATTGAGGACCCCCAGATTTTTTGCATTTAAAGTAAATTCAATAGGAAGGCAGCAGAGAGGTTTCTGTAGCTGTCTGTGAAAAGTTGTCTGGATGTAAACCATGCCCTTATAAAAAATAATCTCTAAAATTAAAGGGGCTTGAGCCTTTAAGCCTATAAAAATATTTTAAAAAAGAGTTACAGAATTTATGGAATACATCCTTGATGTACTTGAAATCACTCTTAGATATTCTTGAAATAAAAATATCAAATTCTCCACCTCTTGGAAAGGAGTTTGTTATAAAGTGCAATTCAATGCATTTTTACTCATCACTACATCATTCTGCATTAAATGCTTTAAGTATTCTGAGGCCATTTTTCATCACTATTTGTGGGAATTAAATAAAGTTCCAAACCAAAAACTTGACCCTAATGTGGATTCTACCAAATTTCAACCCCTCATCACTCTTGAATTCTGATATTCTGTCTGAAAAGTTGATAGATGTTAAATATTTTTAAAAAGGAAGAAAAAAAGTAAAAACCTATCCTCCCTATTTTCAGCAGAGATTTTTTTTGTGTGTTTTCATAATTGATTAATATATTCAAGCATGGTAAGGTAAACAAAACACTTCTCTGCCTAAAATTCTTAAATTCTATATACAATAGTGATTCCTGCAGAGTCTCTGAAATCAGCATCCCCTACACTTCCCCATCTCACCCAGGAAAGCTGGAGATTCTCTTTTCCCCAGCTGTTCACACACTGTTATAGTTATTTTATTCATTTTTTCATTTCCTTTCCTGCACAGTACATCGATTCTGTATCATTTCTGAGCCATTTCTATGGTGCTCTATCCATTCTTTTCATGGACTCTTAGTTGCTGTCTTAGAAATCAGATCCTTTTTAGGATGCCATGCTCAGCTGCCAAGTTTTAATAGGTATTTCTAGATTCTTGCATTCATACAGCAGCTGAAGCCAGTTCCACGGGGTGTTTTGTAATGGGGAGGCAGGAAAAGCAAAAAGGCTGCTGGACAGTAATCAAACACTTCCCTTTCTGCTCAAATCAGGAGCAAAAAGCAGCACATGGCATTGTCCACACAGCCAAGCCTCACAAAGGGTTTGTCTCAGAAAGGAGCCCCTATACCTGAGCTGCAGAACACACAGCTGCCATCAGATAGGCATTCATAACTCCTGCCAAGAATACAGGTTATTCAAAATATATCTATATATATATATACACCTCAGAGAGAATGAAAGCATCCAGAAGTCACAATGATGCTGCAGCTCTAAAGCAAGAAAGGGTTCGTGTATTCCACAGACTTTTGAATAAAATTCAGTACAGATGATAACATTCAGCTTGTTTCTGAGCATAGGGGAAGAACTGTAATATAGTTCTGATAATCATTGGAACTTTCTCATATAAAGCAATATGATGGGCAAATAGAAGTCTATTTTTTGTATCAGAAATATAAACTTTAAATATAATCTACACTTGCAAGGTAGCTGGTGTAGTGAGTGTAGCAAGTGGGTCAGGTGGGTAGCAGAGAGGAATAAGAGCTGAAACTTTATTATTATTATTATTTATTATTCTTTGGGATAATTAGCTGTTGCTTTGGTTAACTGGAACATCATAGGTGATAAGCTGTAAAATAAGATTTCTTTATTAATATTCAGGGATCTCTATAAAGCAGGACCTGTGAATCCTCAGAAAAACTTCATTATTGCTTCTGCAGTGTGGGGTGTTTTTGTGAGCTTTGATTGATGACTTTTTCATAGGCAAAGGTCATGGCAGGATTCTCATTTAATACTGACAAAAGAAGAGAAATCATAAATAAATGAGTGAACTAAAGGTCCTCAGCAGCTTCAAGAGGTGTTAAAAGTGTTTTGAGTGGTCTTTGCTGCATCCTGTAGTTTTTTAATTATTCCAGCCTTTGTTTCTCTTACCTCCTTGGTTTTGGTGTATGAGCTCTCTAATACAAGTGTTTCTGTATTTTGTATTTTTTTTGAGCATTTCAAGTCCCTAATAGTGTAAACCACCAATAGAATATTTTAATTTACCCCTCAAATATCTTAATGTAGGAATATATTGGATATTTAGACACATGGCATGTATCAGCATCCATACATTTGTGTAATTGGCCATGTGTGGAGTGCTACCATCTTTGCAGTGATGGAATTTCAGGGTGGATGTAGACTCTGGCTCTTGAAATATCCATCAGCTCTTCAGATTCCCAAAAACACAACTTGCAATCTTCCCATGTTAGCAGCACCATTGGGCAGTGCTGTCATTTTAAACTGTGCTGTCAGAGAGCACCTTTGTTTGCTGGAGCAAAAATAACAACAATTCTTGGATTTTGGTGGATTGTTCATGGGAGAAGATGGGTTATGTGGCTTTAGCTGGCACAGTATTTTGTAAATGTGGATCCACAAAGTCATTTCCAGCCATTTGCATGTTCACCTTCATCTGCATCCAAATGCTTTGAGCAGAACATGTGAAATTGGTGCCTTTCTGTTCCCCTTGGCTGGGAGGGAGTGGTGATATCTTTGCTGTGTGAGATGGATGCTTCACTTGTTCACAGGAGGAGAAAAAATTTCCAATCATTCTGCACCACTGGAGTCTGGCATGAGCTGCTGAGAAAAAGGAGGATAAATGCCATCAGAAAAAAGGCAGATGTGAGGGTGCTTTCCATGGTGGGAACTCACTAAAACAGGTGGCTAAAATGCTCAAAATGACAACCTGAAAGTGGCACGATTTAGAATTTGCTTTGTTTTAAGTACCTGTTGTGATTCATTTTGCACAACTGACAAATACTGCTTTTTCCCAAACCCTTTGCATTTGGATTTCATTTAGTCAGGATAGTTTCAAGGTATGTAATTCTTCATTTTCTTATCATTATGGGGGTTTTTCTTCATTATTTGGAGGTTATATATTGTGATATGTTAAGCACTGCCATGAAATTATTTTGGAGTAGTTGCTGCCATAAATAAGAAAACCTTAAACTCAGCTCCAGGGCAGCACAACTTTTCCCATGTTCCAAGCTGCTTGTGGAGAAGCCTTGGAGGATGTGGGTGAGTGGTTTGGGTGAAAAACCCTCAACCAAACTAAATCTGACTTTGCTGTTTCTTTCTGGTTTTCATTGTCCTACTGAATGTAGTGATTGTTATTTCTTCTGTGTCAAAGTCTTCCACCACGTGCTGTTGCTAAGAAACAGGGATGTTGTGAGTGATCCAAATAAAAGAATAAATCCCTGTTAAATTCACTATCAAAAATGAGGGAAAATGAGGGCCTGTCTGCATGGAATCAGGATTTTTTTTTTAATTTTTAATTTTTTTTTTTCAATGAAATGCCCCAATCAGAAATTTCACTCACATTTTATATATTCTGGATACAGCAGTAGATGAAGTCTATAATGAGTATTTGGAAGATCCCAACAGACTCCATTTGAATGAACCCTCCAGGTGAAAAACCCCTGGCACTCTTTAAAGAGCTTCAATCTCTCTGCTGGGGAAACAAAGCCTTGTGTGGAAGTTACAGAGCACTGGAACTCTCTGAATAACTGCTTGACTGAACAAAATAAAAGCAAATAGTCCAAAATGAACTGAGCTTGAAAAAATAAAGAGAAAGTGATCTTTGAAAAAACAACAACAAAAAAAATTTGGTTCAAGTTGAATGATTTGAATTTTTTTTTTCTTTCCAGATTAAAAGAAGAATTTCATGTCACAACAAAACAACACAAAAGGAAAGCAGCACATGATGAAAAGATAGGAAATAAGGTTTTTTCAGGTAAATCTCCTTGACAGATTTGTCATTAATTAGCCAAGAAAAGAATGATTTAGTGTGAAATTAATTTCTAATTAGATAAGTACTACCCTGAAACATCATCTGAAGAAGGGAGAGGGCCTGGTCCTTAGAAATCCTCAAAACACTCACTCCTAAATCCCCAGATTGTGGCTTTGCATGTGGATGGCAGCAATGCTTTTTGAGCCAAAAATGATGTCAGTGATTGCTACAGAGAGCTGATGACAGAATTCCATAATATTTTCTAAGCCATAGATGATGAATTACACTATTCATAGATTTATTCATAGATTAATGGAATTTTGTAGCATTTCTATAACTTATCTTTGAAAGCTTTTTTGCTTTAATTTCTGTTTGACTTTGAGTGAGCCTGAGTTGTGTGTAGTGAAAAGGAATAGAGTATGTACAGATGAAATTAATTAAATACTGACTGTCACTCTTCATCCTGAAGCCCTGATTTCAGCTTGCTGTCTCAACTTTGATTATTAAAATACATATGGTAGTTCTCACCCCACATTACCTGGGAGTGTTGCTAATTAGGTGTCAGGATGTCAGTGATTAATGCAAAATCATGAATAAATTACCAATAAAAGCCATGCACATGTACAGAGCCATTTAACTATTTGGAATGCTCTGCAGCACAAAGCACACCACTGATAACTCCTGACCTTTGGGTTGGAGTCATTTGCCTGGAATTTCACTAATTAACTAGATGGTAATAGTCAAGTCAGAATCTCAACTGGAAATCTCATTTGTCACAACAAAAGGTGATCTCCACCTGTAGTTATCCAACAGATTTGATCTACTTTTTAATCCTGTGACTATTTATCATTCATCATTTATATAATGGGGGAAAATGTGATCAAGGCTGGAGTCCCAAATTCTGATTAAGATTTAATCATGATGATCACAAACATGTAAATTATAGAGATTGGTCTTGGGACATTGTGCATTTTTGCTTAAATGTGTCTACCTGCTTCTTTTTGGTGTCTTTCCATAGAAAGGAGGCTACAGGTATCAAACTAAATGTGGTGAGAGATGAACAGAGCACAACCAGAATAATTCCTGAAGTCAGGGAGTAGCTCAGGGAAGAAACTGCCACCAGTCCTGAGGGATGAATTCTGGGCTTTCTGAATGTCCTGCAGGGTTCTTGGTCTGCCCCAGGTGCAGTGGCAGTGGCTGAAGCCTGGAGAAATCAATGATCAATATCTGCAAGGCACAGAATGCAGGCAGAGATGCACATTCCGTGCTGCTTAGGCAGCACTGATGTCTCCTTGTCTTCTGTAACTGTAGGGAGCACAGATCTCGTGACATAAATGTTTTGAGAGCTTTTCCCTGAACTGGTGTCTGTTGTCTCCACTTTGTCTCATCTATTCTTTATCACAGCTGTCAGGACTTTTTTCATCTTGAGTCTTGTTCTGGGTATTTTAAGAAAAGGGGAGATTTTGCTCAGAGACTGACCTAAGGCATTTTGATGCTTCTGTTTCTTTGAATGAGGGATTAAATGAAACTCAAACCAGAAGCAAAACCACCCCTATTCTCCAAACTCAGGAAATAAAAGGCAGTGCTTCCAAATGTGCACTCTCCATACCCCAGCTGCTCTGTAAAATTGTTTTTTTTTTCATGTGTGTTTCAATTTCCCTGTTTCTCCCCAAACACCAGTTTCCCTGAGCAGATGCAGGGCTCTCAGGATCTGTGCCTTTGGCTGCTGTGCCATGCAGGACCTGGGAACCCAGCCCAGAACTTCCAGGCTTCCAGCTCTGCAGCAGGGAAGCCCCAAAAGTCCTGGATCCAGCCCATAATTTCAAGGTGTCCAGGTGTGTGGTGCCAGCAGAGTGCTGGGCTCTGCAGGCTCTTGGGTTCTGGAGCAGGGAGCTGGAGGAAGCAGGGCTGGGATGATGTGAGATCATGAATGAGCTGAGTGGGGAAGCTTTGCTGCCAGGTGAGGACGCTCAGTGTCTGTGTCCTGGATTCCTCCCTGGTGTCCAAGAACTGCTCTGCTCCTGTCCCCATGGCCAGGCTGCACAGAACAAACTGCAGAAACTGAGTTCCCTTCATCCTCTGGAGCAGGGCTGTGTCCAGTGAGTGCTACAGCTCCCTCAACACCCAAAACCAGGGCTAGGGGAGGCTCTGCTACACCTCATTCACCAGGATAACTTCACAGAATTTTTTTTTTTTTTTTCAGATTAATGCATCATCACTGTTTGAGAATCATGGTTATTCATGTTAAAAAACAGCTCCCAGCACCACAAAGCTTCCCAGTTACCAGATCCAGGATTTGCTGAACATCTGGTCATTTAGCAGAGCTGTGGTGAGGTTTGGAATAAGTAACAGGAAGAAACTGAAATGAATTTTCATTACAGATCTGTATGAAATTTAAAATCCAAGATGAATGGATTTAATTAGCTCTGGACACTTTGGTTTTTCTATAATTCAAACATGTCAACTTTACAGCACCAGGCCCTTGGGCCATCATTTGAGTCGAGCCATCTTTATTTTACATGTTTAAGCAGGGCATATATTCTAGGGTGTGTGGTACTCTGTAAAATCTGACACAGTGTGACTGGGGGCTGTATTTTCATACCTGTAAATAAACAAGGAATTGTTTTACAACTTCCCAGCATGTTTATTTTACGATCAGTCGTGAAAAAGCTCAGAGAACCATTTTTAGAAGAGGCAGTGGATCTGCATTATTGTGCTTTCAGTTAAGGTAATGGAAATTCAATAGAGTTCTGCCTGGGTATATCCTACCAACAGTGCAATAAGGATTAATTTGATAGGTTTTAATTACTTTAGTGCTCATTCAGTCAATTTTTTATTTTTATTTTTATTGGGAATCACGTATTACAGATTTAGTGTACAGGTACTGACCCCGATATCTTTCCTCTGTCAGACTTTTAAATAGAACTACAGCCCAGAAGGTGCACCCAGCAGCATGGAGTGTGAAATTACTGAAATTACTGGGAATTTTGGTTCAGGGCAAGCCTACTTTGGATAATTCACTTTTTCTTCCTCCAGGTTTATGTTACAAGCTCTTTTCCTCGAGAGGACAAAGGTTGTGCCAGATTTCAGTATCGATGTGAGCCTGAAAATACATGAAATAAATGAAGATATCAGCCAGGGGCCAATTACATCACACACTATCAAATTATACTGAGAAGACCCAAGCTTCCCATTCAGAAATGATACTGGAATGGCACTTGTGAGAATATTTGATTTGCTTTATAAAAGACTGTTCAGGAAAAGACAAGATAAATTGCTAGTTTTATCTAGCTGCATAGACAAATTAAAGCAATAGATTCCAGGGTGCTGGAGAATTGTCCTTGCTCCTTGGCTTTTGTCCACACACATTCTTTGAGATCTGGTTTTGCTCCCAGTGGAGCCAAGGGTAGGCTGCTGTCAGAGCAGTGAATCTGCTGGACATGCAGGCTGTCCTTTGTCCCATCCTGTGCCCTCCCTGCTCCCAGGGAGCAGGATTGGTGCCAGTCCAGTCAGAAACTTTACTGCACTGAGAACTGGCTGGATGTGGGGTTCTGAGCTGGGGGAGCTGCTCTGCCCCCTCCTCATCCTGCTGGGCTCTGCAATTCCACCAGGGGCAGGGAGGGCTGGGCTGGGGTCAGGCTCAGCTGCAGGTAGCACACCTGAGCTGAGCCCAACAGTGCCTGGTAGCCCCTGGCTGCTGCTGCCAGCTCTGCAGCCTGGCAATGCTCCTGCCAAGAAAGGCTTTGCAGAGGCAGCAGAGAAACCTCTCGCTGCTGCCTGCACCAGTGTTTTTAAAAATGAACAACTGTGAGCAAATAAAGCTGTGCTCCTCATCTGGTCTGTGTGCAGAGCAGGACGCCAGGCTTCTGAAAAAGACATTTTCATCATCTCTATTAAGAGATGCTGAACTTCTATTAACATATTCAAAGTCCTGAGCTTTTGCAGAAACTTCCTATAGAAGGATTCATTTTGCTGTGCTTATTCTTTTTGGGCTGAATCTGATTCTTTCCTCGTTGCCAAAAAGGAGGAATAACAGCTTGAAATCCTGGAACCAAAGAAGAGCTAACTTTGAGGAGGTACATAATGGTTTAATTGTCCTGGTTCAGATATATAATACAAGCTTCCCTGGGGGAGTGTTTTTCCTTGTTAACTCATTTATAAGATAACTGAGGCTACAGGTGTTCAGCTTTAATAAGGCATTAGTGAACAATTATATAAGATACTAAAAATAAAACTGGAGTCTTTGCATGGAGGAAATCAACACTGAGTGAAAAAATAATTAACAGCCAAGCTGCACAATCAACTAAGGGTGAAGATTTTTAGAAACTAAAATCATTGGAAGGTATCTTTAATGCAGATAGAAAGGATGTTGGTGAAAGGAAGGAAGATGGTATGTTTCTATGTGCCAGATATGAAAAGACACCAATAATATATAAAAGAATAACTGGTGCTAACACTACTAATAAAATCATTTTCTGTTTGAATTAAAGTGGGCTTTAAAATATTGTTTAAAAATAGTGAAGAGCCAGCTTTTCACTAACATGTAATTCTGTATTCCCCTGATTTATGAAATCTCATTTCAATTGCAAAGCAGGGGCTCCTCTGTTTGTGCCTGTGCTCTGTGTAATGCTGCAGACAGCTCCAATAGCAGAGAAAGAGGAAATTAGATGTATTAAACCTGAAGAATCAGTGACATTCAAATAACAGCTTTGCTCTTGTATTTCTCATTTGTTAGGAGTTCCTAATAAAAATTCTAATGTGTCTTAGCCTTGGAAACAATGATCTGTTCTATTACTTTTGACAGAACAAATTTAGGACAGAGGTTCTGACACTTTCTTAATTAGAAGAAGATACCTGAAATGCTTGGCTCCCATTTGTCTTCATCTGAATTTACCTTGTTACTCTTCATGATGAGAAATGGCAAATTGGGCTAATGCTCATCTCTCCTATGAAATTCCTTTTAGGGCTTGTTTTGTAATGATACCAAGCTGAGGCAGAGGGAGATGGGAACTCCAAGTTTGGTGTTTCTTAGTCATTCCCAGCAAAATGAGAAAAAATTATTCTCTTCTTAGATCTGTGAGTGCTGCTGATGTTTGACTGAATATTTGTCTATTCTTAAAATAAATGCAAAATATGGTCCAAACCTTGCTGTTATTAACTGGAGTAAGTTGTGATAAATTTTGATGGCTCACTTCTGGTTTTTAGCATTGTCACCTCTTTCAATGCAGGTATTTATTTTATCCCTCTATTTATGTACATGTAAGCAGATGTATAAATATAATTTACATGTGTTTATAGACAAACAGAAGTTTATTTTTCTGATTTTTCAGGAGGTGCATCTAACCCTTGTTAGCACTAGTAGTAAAACTGTCTTTCTTTTTAAAAAAGTTCTTTAGGCTGGAGCTGGGCCAGTTTTTTTTTTTGTTTGTTTTTTGTTTTTTTAAACATAAGTCTCTTACAAAGACTGTTAAACTTATAAATAGTGGTGTCTGTACTTGTCTCTTTTTGGTAGAGTAGGAATAACTATTTTCCTTGAAAGCTGGTTGTGGTTTTTGTTCTTGCTGGTTAATGTCAACTTAGCAAGCTGAATGTTCAGAATGAACACAAAAATCATTATTTTAGGATATTCTTTGAAATTCTCATATTTAATACTGTTTCTGGATAGGCAGTTTTCTTACAGATGCAGAATATATTTTTATTTATTTCTCTGTGCTCTCCTGGAAGTTGATTAAATGCTTATAAATCTTCCAGGGTTATCGATAATTTGCTATCAAACCTGTAAGCCAAACTGAGACAAATCAAGCAACACAAAAGAAATGTGAGAAGCTGAGGGTACACAAGGATTTTTAAAAGATAGCTTTAAGTTTGAAGGAACATGTAGAACAATTCCATTACACTGGGAACAGAAAAGCAATCTGGCACTGTTAATTATGTCCTGGTCCCCTCCTCTTCTGTAAAGCCTGGAATTTTCTGTTCTGTGGTTTTTATTTGTTTCGTCATTAGTGGAAAACCTCACCTGTTTCTGCAGCATGGGAGGAGGGTCTGAAACCATTCTCCCATTGAGAACCTGAAGTTTTAATTGTGTTTGGCTAGTTTATACCTGAATATATTTTTTCCATGGGAGATTAGTGCTTTAAAATATATTCCTTTCTGGGTGTCCTTTCATTTTCATTAGGTTTCTCTCTATTAAATTATTTATATTATAAAGTTTGTATTAAGTATTTGTACTTTGTGGTGGCTATAGTAACAATTCTGAACATTTTTGATTCCCTGTGTGTTTCTGGTTACTGCAATTAGACCTTGCTGTAGCTAATGAAACATATGTGATTTGTTTGTTTATGCCTGAGGTCTGAATTTGCTACTGAATAATGCAAAAACATATGCAAGGACAAGGGTAGTGAATGGAATTAGGAATGTCAGGGAGGAGATGTAAGCAGAGTCAATTGAAGGAGGGGCTAAATCTGGCTCTACCTGCTCACTCCAAGTGCAGACATGGTTGTTAGATCACATGGATTTTTTTTAGCTTAAACAGAATTAAAAACAGCTGGAAGAGTCCAGATGTTGATGTTTGGTGAACACAGCTCTGCTCTCCTGCCCTGTGCTGTGCTGGCAGAGCTGTCTCTGCATCCCTCTGGAAAAGCCAATGAACATCCATGTTCCACCTTCAGCTGTGTTCATGTTTGAAACCAGGCCTAGGACATCAATGTTTTGCTAAAATTTATTCTGTGAAATTAAAAGGAAGTTTCTTGTTTAGGAAAAGGCTAATTCTACCCAAGGTAAATAATTTCCTTT
>VXBI01010369.1:245199-282882 GCA_013397375.1 Toxostoma redivivum
AAATAATTCTTCCCAAGGGAAATAATTTTCTTTTTTTTTTTTTTTTTTTTTTGTGACACACCTAATCATTACTGGTCATAGGATCATGGAATGGTTTGGGTTGGAAAGGACCCTAAAAATCACCCTTGCCCCCATAGGGAGGGGCACTTTCCACTGGTCCAAATCCCATCCAGCCCGGTCTTGAACATTTCCAGGGGTGCAGCATCCACAGCTCCTCTGGGCAGCCTCTTCTGGTGCCTCCCCACCCTCACAGCCTCAACCTGGCCCACCCAGAAAAGTATTAATTTAATCTTCTTTTAAAATAATGAGGTTTTTTTTTCAAGCAGTACAGATGAGACAAAGGGGAAATCCAGTTTGTTTAATTATCAGGTATCAACATGCTGCAGACTTATGTTAGTGGATTAGATTAGATTTTCTCCCAGAAATAACTTCAGTGGAATTACCTCATCAGTAAACGTGGTCCAGTTCATCTTGTAATTATATTTTGGAGTGCAGAAGTAGGGAAGAATGGAGTCCTGTCCATCTCACATGAAAACCCCTGCCTTTGATGTTTCTTTGAGGAACTGCTGTGGTTTTTAGAGCAGCAAAGCAGGCCCAGAAGTTGCATTTTCTTTATCACAACACCTTTGTCCTGGCCCCACAGTGATGTGCACTGTGCTCATCAGCTGTGACAGGCTCAGGTTTAATCCCTGCCCCAGCAGCCAGACTGAGCTCTGCTGCCCACCCTGTGCAATTAATGCCACACTGCTCCCAAACTTTGCTTTCAGTGTCCTTGTGATATTTGGCCTGTCCCTGTGTTTCAAACGGGCACAGAGAGAGCTCTGAGCTGTATCATCCCACACATGCAGAGTGCCCACACCAGCACAACAAAGCTCCAAGGACTGGTGCTTCATGCTTTGCTGGGAGTTTAATTTTACATCAGCCAATTTTACATCCTCCATGGGGATGCTTTTGTTCAGGAAACAACTTCAACTTCAACAGGCAGAAAAAATTAACTGAAAATCTCTGTGTCTGGTTATGGGGGCAATTGCTCAGGCTGTTAAACCCAAGTATCTGAGACCTTCTCATAAAACAAAAGATGTTTGCTCTTTTGTAACGGGCTGGTTGGTGCTTTATTATTTCAGGGGGCAAGCAAGGCTCTGCTCTCATGCCTTGTCTCCCTTTTTTGGCTGATTTCCCTCTGTGCCTTGCCTGAGGCTCTCCTACCTCAGGTCAGACATGGAGGCTGCTTTTGAATTTCAGCATTTCCATGGCTCAGATCAGATCCTCCCTGGCTGTGACGTGGAAGGCAGTGACTTTTTACCCTGGACCAAGACAGCTCTCACACGCTTTGAGCTTTGATTATTTAAGTCACATTGAAGTCGTTAAGAAGACAAAGCCTGAAGTTTTCTATGCATATGTGGGCAAATGTTTGCAGAATCCAACTCTAATTTCACCAATTGGTTTTGAGGCAAGACTTAGGAGGAGGGCAGGGTTTTACAGATTGAGGGGAATGTGGAAAAAGAGCAGGTTTTTGAGGAGACTGAAGATTAATAGAAACCATGTGCAGGACTCCAAGTGATTCAGTGGGGTCTAGACAGTTGCCCTTTCTTGCTGTTCCAAAGTCGTGTGTGACAGAGACAGGAGCCATATGTGAGCCACAAATAAACCCTGCCTAACTCCTGCCTCCCCTGGTTAAAGTTTAATCAGTCTGGTTTAGCTGGAAGAAGATGAATGTTTCGGAGTGAAAATGTCACAAAACAGCGTATCAGCATCTTGTAGCACCAGAAACTCAAACCACAGGGTGAGTATTCACTCCTTAATGAAAATGAGTGACAGCAGGAGCTCCAGAACATCCCCTTGTGTTATGATGGATTATCTCAGTATTAATTCTTCCATGTCCTAACCTCCCTCTGTATTCTGATTTTCTTTACCTCCCTCTGCATTCTGATTTTCTTCACTTCATGCATTCCCTGTTGGGTTTTCTTTGGTTTTGGTTTGTTTTGTTGGTTTTTTGGTTTTAAACTGAATTTATTTCCTTTCTATCACCTTCCTGTCTGTTTTTCTAACATGATTTCCCCCCACATACTTTAATTGTTGCTTTTAGGCAGTTGGGCATGTTTCTCCATGCTTTCTTTACCTGCCTCTTTATCACATGTGAATCTCAACGTTAAAGGAAAAATGATAAACTTTTCTCCCTGTTGAAAAAAATATCAAGAACAGTTTCAATTCAGAAAGTCAGCTTGCCAGGAGCTTTGATTCCATTTCCAAAGTTGATATCAATGCAAAGATGTCAAATTTTGCTGTATAATTTTTCTTGATGAGACTGGATTTTTAGGTAACATTTGAGAAAGACTGTAGGCTTGCAAATCCCATGTGAAGAATCAAAAGAAGGAGAAAACACTAAGAAAAAAATAATAAATTATTTTGAAAAGGAGTGGAATAGAAGAAAGAACAGGAACAATACTATTTTACCTATGAGTTGGTTCAGTGCTTACACAGCCTGTTTTGTCTCAGTTTCTCATGATCACAAATTCTGGTCTTCAGCTGCTTTCCCTGCAAAACTCCCAAAATTTTATCCTGAAGTGCTGCACGTGCAGAAACTTTCTGGCCTGGTTTGTATTTTCCTGTTAGTGCCATGCCAGGATCCTCATATCCTCAAGGGAGGTGAGTGATGTTTTTTTTTTTTTTGTGGCTGAAGTAGTAACATAATGCAATAATATCACTTCCTTTGGTATTTCAATCATGGTACCTTGTTACCACCACCTTTTGTGAAGAAAGAAAAGTCAGATGTGTGTAAGGGGGAGAATGTTCTTAATAGTGCCATGACATTTTAGGTGCATGAAATGGAATTGTATCATATTCATGGTGGGGGAAAAATAAAGTCTTTGAAATGCCTGTGTATTTTGTTTTGGGTTTTTTGTTCTAAATGAACTGTATTAGTGTTGGATGCCATCAGGAAAAAAAAAAAAAAGTGGCCTTAATTAGCATCAGGTTTTGTTATCTTGCCAGGTCTAACACTTTGTCAGTTGGTAAATAAATATTTGACTCAAATGTAATCAGTGACTTCAGCATTTACATTGTGTAGCTGTCGTAATATTGGGAAATCAGATTTTTCCTGGGCCAGTGCAAGCATTAAGGTTCAATCTGTCACAAAGCTTAGGTAGGTCCTGACATGCTTTTAAAGATTTATACTGCAACAGTACATTTAGTAATGGTAATAAACTGGCTAAATATTATATTTCACTGCAGTGTGCATTTCCAAGGAGTCATAAGATGTTCAGTCACTATGTGGAGCAAATGCACACAGATAGCAAGACTTGAGATCTCTGAACTGGTCTCACTTTTAAATCAAATTATGTGCTGTATTAACAAATGGCAATCTTAACTGAGGCAGAGTGGAATAATTCAGCCAAAGCAAATGCTCTAAGTGCTGAGCTATTTCCCTGTGTGCCACTTTTGTCACTGGTTTCAAGAGCAAGGAGACTCTGCTCCCTGGCTTTGGGGACATCTTTCCATTTTATTAGGATTTAAAATACATTCAGCTTTTCACTGCAAAGCGTTTGGAAATTCAATTAAGTGGAAACAAGAGCAAAAATACTTTCTTATATGTATGTATTTGTGTGTTTGTGAGTTATTACTGAGATTTGGAGCTCCCCACACCCCAAGCCAGCCCCTGCAGTAGCTTTAGAGTTTCTTGTCCTGCCGTGGAATTCTTGCTGTCTCTGTGCTCTGACCTTGCTCCTCTGGGCTGGAACCATTCCTGCTCTAAACTGCATCAGGGGTTTGCTGTGTTTTCTTTTAAAACCCAATAATCTGGGTCACAGCAAGGCCTGGCAGTGTCATCCAGAGGGGATGTAGCCCCTGAAGGGGGAGAAAAATGGAGAACAAATCATGGGGTCAGGGCTGTCCCCTCTCTAAAGCAGAATTCTGGCACAGCCTCAGGTGGGTTTTGCCACTTCTGCAATTTTGTACAAGGCATGTTGAGTGTGTGTCCTCACTAAACATGCCACTGGTTTTCTTGACAGCCAACACCAACTTCTGGGAAATAATCTTTTGGATTTCTTGAAAGTCTGTGTTTCAGTAACTGAGCTTATTAATCAAGTATATGTTTTAAAAGGCTTAGGTGAGTGAACAGTGCTGCTGAAATAAATTTTACCAAAATGCCAGGTAAATCTGTCAATTCAGAGCAAAGAAAAATGTCCAAGAAACTGCAGAAGATGATTTTCCCTTAACACTCTGAAAGGGTTTTATCATAATATGGAAAACATTTTTTTTTTCTCAAAGCCAATGTGCTTCATTTCTTTGGATTGTTTGTCTATACTGTCTTTATCCTCCTTTCTCCTGATGAAATTTCCAGAAAGTTATGCATATTCTTATTAAATGTGTGATCAGACCCCAATATTTATTTCAGGTAATGGAAAAAGTAGCTGGAAATTGGATTTCTGTATTTTGCAAAACAGACAGAAAATAAATTATCTTCTAACTTGCTCTAATCTTTAAGCACCAACCTTTATATTATTTACAGTTCAGGAATGTTCCAAAAAAATCTCATTTAGTGAATGAAATTATTTCTGAGAGGTTTATTGTCAGTCACCTTGCTGCTTACTTGGGCAGTTCATGTCAGCTTCATTTTACATCTGTAAAAGCTGCAAAACCAAAACTTTGATTTTTCTCAAAAGACTTCAGAAGTCTATTCCTAAAAGTTTACATTTTCTGTTAAGGTAAGTTCTATTAAAAAAAAAAAAAAAAAAAAGATAGAAAGAAAAGCTTTTTGAACATATTTGACTCTGCTGATTTCCCCAGGACATTATTTGGTAGAAATTGTGAGAAGTCTGTAGGTATCTAGTGCCAGATGCTGCTGAGAAGCCTGGCTTTGCCTAGTAAGCTGTCAATAGTCTAGATCACCACAATTTACTTTAAAATCAAATAAAATTCTTGATATCTTGATATATGTGCCTTTTTTTTTTTTTTGGTAGTGAAAAACCTCAGCTATAAATGATCAGCTATAGAACTGCTCACCTTGGACATATGACTAAGTAATATTTCCTTAACTCTCTTTGAAGAGAACTAATTTTAAGCAAATCACTATTTTTGTGCAGTTTTAATAGAAGCCAATAAACTAATCTAGACTTTTCTCAAGAATGCCTAATGAGGGCCTTTTAAAAAAAGTCTCATGTTCAGTGAGATGGGAAGGCTGGGGCTGTTTATCTTACAGTAAGAATGAATACAAAGGGGCACAGTCAAAGGAATCACAATGCATAATTGTGTGCCTAGGTAGATTAGTTTATTTGTTTAGGGCTCTATTCACTCTTTCTAACAAAATAAGACAGCCAATCAATTTGAAGTATGTGAATGAAAGTAATTTCTTTCCCATTCCCAATTAACACACTGAATTCACTTCTGTGAATAAAGAAATAAATGGAGACAGTTCCTTAAAATCCAAGAAGTGACACAGGGCACTGTAATATCTGCATCTCCACCCTCACCAAGTCTCTGATACTTCTACAGTATGATTAATCTTATTAGAGAAAAGTGTGTTGCAGGAAGTTTATTTTCTCACTATTGAAGCAGTGAAAAATCAAAGCAGAGTACAGGGATGTTTCTGTAGTAATTCAGTTTTTACCTGACTTTGCAGTAGTCCCAGGCCCTGAGATCTGCTCTGGTATTTTTCAGACCAGTTTAACATTTCTCCAGGTCTGGCTGGAAGAGTGTGTAAATAGAGAAATTTGGCTTGGAACAACCTGAGCACTGTGAGATTTCCTTGGGGATATCTCTGGTTCCACAAAAATCAGATGGATCATGGTGGCCTCTGCTGTTTTTGGGCTTGCTGGAGCTGCATTGCTGAGTACAGGAACAAAACACCAAAGCCCACCTGATTGTCACTGCAAATAAAGGTAATTTGCCCATTCCCACTGATCTGGTAGTTTCAAATATCCCTTGTGCCATTTGGTCTAAAAGCAGGTGTTTGGTACCTTGGTGATGCTTTGGTCTCTTTTTTTTTAAATTATTTTTCCATCTGGTAAGAAATCTTTTGTTTTATTTTTCTCCTTCTGTCCCCTTCTTTTAAGCAACATTTCTTAGATTTATTTTTCACTATAAAATCCTCAAAAAATTTAGATATTTTCTTCAGAAAATGTAGTTCACTTGTGTCCCTTTGTTATGCTGCTCTGTTTATCCAAGAAATTCAGTAATAGGGATTGCAACTGTTGGAGATGAAGCTGGAGACCAGAAAAGTAGAGCTCTGAGCAGCCTAGAAAGTCAGATGAGAATAGGACATAATAAACTAGGAACAATTAGAGTGAGGAGAAAGGAAATAAAAGGGAATTAGAAGAGTGAGTGGTGATGGAAGACAAGAGTGAAGAAGATAGAGAAGCAAACACAAACACTGCCATGGTGAAGAAAGTGTTGAGCAGCCTTTGGCAAATATTTGCTGGGGATTAACAAGTGCAGGAGACAGAATGTGCAACAAATCTGAGCCCCAAAGCCATGTGGAAGGAGAATGTGGCCTGGATCAATGCTGGGCATTCACACCGTGTTCT
The DNA here is from genome assembly GCA_013397375.1 of Toxostoma redivivum. NCBI lineage: Eukaryota > Metazoa > Chordata > Aves > Passeriformes > Mimidae > Toxostoma > Toxostoma redivivum. The sequence continues at coordinate 251,721 of VXBI01010369.1, forward strand.
TCTGCTCTTTCTTTATTCCCTTTTCCTCCTTTTATGTTATGAATGGCTACCAGAAATGTTTTCTACTCGTTATGTTGCTCAAAATGAATAAAAAAGGCTTTTTTGTTTTATTTTGCTGATTGCACCCAGTAGATCTTAGTGTGGCAATGCTCTCTTCCTGTCAGTGGTTATTGTGAACAATTATGCAGCTAATAATTAATTTCTCTCTTTATACTGCACTTTAATTAATAGGTTTCTCTGATAGGATAGTTTCCTAGATTTTTTCCTTGATATCAGCAGTGACTGACTCCTAAATGGTATCTGTAATGAGGAAACTGAACCACTCCAGGCTCCCTCTCTGCTTCCCAAATTGAGCTCTTTTTTTCCTCACTGCACTTGTATAGGTGGTGAATTATCTTTCATGTTAATGCAGAAGGTTGATTGAGCTTAAGATAGTCATAATATTTATTAAGATGATGATAAATGCAGTGGAAACAAATGCAGTAATGTCTCAGGAGACCAGATTATTTCATTTCCAGGTGCAGGATCACTACTAAATCACCTCACCTATACACTTATTTATCATTCCCTTTATTCTCTTTGTTATTAGAAAATAAAAGTGATTAATGCAGTGAGTGTTGTAGCTTGAATAAAACCTCTCTGCAGTGTAGATAACTTTGGTGACAAAGGAAAGGGAAATTGGTGTTTGGTTCTGTCACAGGCAGGCAATGAATGACAAAAGTTAAACTGAGCTAGAAAGCTCAGCTTAAGCAAACTCCAAAGAACCAAGCTCGTGGTTACATTTTAAAGCATAGGGATTTAGGCATCATGTAAAGTGAGGAAATTAAATTGTTGTGTTTGAAAAGCAGCCAGCAGAATTGTGCACATGTTAGAAAGGAGGTGAGGGAATTCCTGGTTGGGGATGGCAAAACTCTCTTTATGACTATTGAACTGTACAGGGGAAAAAAAAAATCAGAGTCAAGGCCACACTTGGTGTTATTCTGTATGTAGTAAGGGATATATAAAAAAAGATTTTAATCTGTGTTTGGAAGATACCCTGCCTGGAACATTCAAAAGATACAAAAATTGCAATGTATGAGCGTGCCCTATGCACCTCTATGAGCTAAACCCCAGAGGGATCTGTATTAATGGGTTTTTCCTCAAATACAGTGTTAAAAATCAAGGAAACAAATCTCATGGTCTGACTGCTGCTTTTGTTACTTAAATCCCAAAATTGCTACCTCCACTGCCAGCAGGAAAGTTCCCTTGATCTCCAAATTGTCATCCTTAAATCCTACCAGTGTCAGAAGCTGGGTGATCCTCAGACTTAAACCTCCAGTTCCTCTGTCACTAATACAGATTAAAGTAGCAAAATAGCAAATTTATTGATGAGATGTTTGCAAAAAACAACAAAGAACAACAACAAAAACCAAACCCAAACACCCACAATTCTTGCCCTAATTAAAAAAAAAAAAAAAAGCTTAAAGCTAATTAAAATATTTTTGATAGCACTGGTGACAGGTGCGTTGGACTGTGTTGAAATTTGGAGATTATATAAATGAAAGCAGAAAGCCATTTATAAACTGCTTTCATTCACTTTTCTTTATAATACTCTGCATTGCTGTTCTAATCCATCACACAGCAGCAACTCTGCTTTTGGGAAATGATTAGGGAAAAGTTGATTGTATTTACAATAATTGTGTCCAATATCTGTTGTTATTAATGCAAACAGCTTTCACATCTCACTGTGCACTGAAAATGGGCACCTCAGTGTCATCCTAACAAAGATCTCTGATGGGCTGAGGCTTCTCAATTCGGCCAATGATGTTTATTAAATTAAAGTTTGCATTTCAGCTCAGAGGTAGTTGGCACAGAGTGACACTGAAGCCCAATTACTGTTGGAGTTCCTGTTGTGATGTTTAGTTCCTTAGCCTTTGAGGGAATTACAAGAAAAAAAAGAAGTAATTAGTTTTGTAGTGTCATAGTCCATTTCTTAGCTTGATAGGTCAGAAACAAGAGACCAAATTAAGTGGGAAGAGAGAATAAATTAGGGAGAAAACTCTACTGACATAAAACTGGGCAAGGAGTAATATCCTCTGGATTTTATTTGATAAACATTGGTATCACAGTGCAGTGTCACAGCTACGAGGAGTTGGGCTGGGTTTTTAATTTTGGTTTTTAATTTTATCTCCTGTCATTAAATTAAACAAGTTTGTTTCTACCTTAAAAACTATCAATGATGACAGAACCCAACACTGTTGTGCAAACAATCCTCTTGCACTGTAAATGCACAGACATATCAATTATTGGAACTTGCTGGCCAAAAATCACTTATTATTGCTTGCAAAAATTCTTTGCTTTATTATTTTCAAGCACATTTGTCAGGCATCTTTTATTGAAGTGTCTGTAGCTCAATGATGAGGTTATAATCATTGTCCTGTTTGTCACTTGCTCTGGGGGCCTTTTGCATTATATAAAACTCTGAGCTGAATTTGTCTTGCTTTTCCCAGGACAAAACAGGGCACAGTTTAACTGAAAATTTTAGCCACTAAACTTTCCACAAGTAACATGATTATCACTAGAATGTGTCTTTCTTTGAGGTGAGATAATATATATGGAAATTGATAATATTTTGTATTGTTAATAAGGACATATCTGTCTCTGTTTCCATGTCTGTCAGGGAAAAGGTCTGGATTTCTTTCTTCCTGAAGCCTGTGCTACTTTTATCTAATTAATTTCATTTAAAGGAATGTGTTGCATGGAAAATTTCACTGCTACTAATGGCTCCTTCATAAATACAAAATGAATATTTCTTTTCTTCTTCTGCAAGCAGTGGCTTTGTCTTCAAAGATTCATAAGCAGCAATTCTAGGAGGAGTGTTTATGAAGGGAAAGCTTCAGTGTTTGTGATTGAGAAGGGATGGAGTTCTGCTGTGCCACAGGGAAGGTCATTCATTTAATCCTGTGCTCCTGGGCTGCTGTAGTGGCTGAAGGTCGAGATTTTGAGCAGACTCAGAGAGCCAAAGGCAAAGTGTGACAAACATCAAACCAGGAGGTGCAGGCAGAGGTGTTGGTGACATTTCCTGCAGGCAGCTCTTCTCATCAGCCCAATATCCAGGGTCTTCATTTTTCCTTTGTTTTAACAGAGCAGAATCTATTCCACACTTCTTTTGGATAATTCCTGTTTTGGTTGTGGGACTTTTTATTTAGAATTTAAGGGAAAACCAGATGTAATCTGTGCTTCAGGTTTTATTGTTTGGGCCGGAGTGACACTCCCTGAGCTGTGAGAAACTCATCACCAGGACACTGCAGAGTTTCTCAGTGTCACTCAGTGCTGTGTGACTGCTCCTGCAGCCCTGGCAGCTCTGAGCTGCTGCCTGAGGTTGCTGTGGCTCCAATCCAGTCGTGCATTCAGCCCCTGTGCAGTGGCCAGCTCAGCCCTCAGCTGGACTGGCCCTCTGTGCTGTCAGCATCCCCTGGCAGGGCCACCCCAGCCCCAGGGCCACCGTGCCCTCTGCCAGCCCTGCTGGCCTGTCAGAGCCACTCTGCATAAATATCCTTTGGCAGGCACTTGCCTTTGTCTTGATTAGGTGGAATTAATATTTGTTCCCGTGCTCTCTCCTGAAGACACTTTCTTCTTCTTAGCAAAAGTCACTGTGTATCTCCAATTGTTTGTTGTCCCTGTCAGTACTGGGACATTTCCTTGCTGTCTTTTTTTTTCCCTGGAAAAACACCTTGGAGACTCTTAGCACACACAAGGAAACTCAGGTAAATTAAATTAAATGTTCAAAATCATACAGGATGATGTAATAAGGTAAGTCTTCTGGATTTCTAATTTTCAACCTAAAATGAGTTGGTGGATTCTTATTAGTCCCTTGAATGCATTTTAAGCAAACCTCCTCTTATTTTCCTTATTTCAAAAATATCTTTCAGTGCATGTAGGATTTTTGGGATCATGCAAGGATGTTCATTGCAGGAACATCTTCTGTAACAAGATGACAAAATATACTCTTTCCTGGCTAATACTTAAGGTCATTTGTACATTTGTTCTGTCCCAGTTGAAACTAAAATCCTTTTCCTCATACCACTCTTCTTTCCTGCATCTGTCTTTCCTGGCTGCAATCCTTCTGGATTCTAATTAGGCTTCCAATGGCTTGGCTCAGGGTGTAACCATAACCAATTTATCATTCCCTTAATCTCCCTCCGGGACATTCATTGAAAGAACAGTACCTGAATATTTCCCCTTTATCTACAATTTCCAGTCTATATCAAACATGAAATCTTGACAGATGGAGTCCAATCTGTCACAGAGAGTTAGTGTATTTTTATTCTGATTGAATGTATTTATTGCACAAAGAAAGATGGGAAAATTGTAAAGGTGAATATTTAAAATTTGGGTTATAGAATGCTTAGTTGGACTGGGCATTTTTTTTTTAATATATATATATTTATTTTTTTTACAACTGAGAATCTGGATTGTGTTCGATGAGCAAGGAAACAAAATGAGACTTGTTTTTGTTGTCATAAGAGGAAGAACAGATCTGATCATAACAAAAACAGATGTAAAGCCATAACTAGTCCCTCACATTATCCACTCCACACTCTCACACTGACCAGCAGAGAATGCAAGGAAACATTCTGCCTTCTGCCAGCACAGCCCCTGCCAGCAAATCAGTGTGTAAGACACTTCCTGAAATACATTCTGCTGCAGAAAAGTGTGATAAAAAACCACCCTGCCAAAGTGCTGGGCCAATCAATCAAGTGTTAATGATGGATCATGAAACCCATTTGTTGACAAATAAAACCTTGTGTGCTCTGCCAGTGAAACCAACTGTGTCACCCGTTTTTCAGTGGCTGCCTGAAATATCATGTGCAGGAGCGGAATTTATTGATGGCAGGGGCTGACAGCACAGCCAGCCCATCCAACTGGGTTTGCAGGTGCATTGTAGCCTTAACTCTTGGTGGTTCTTGGCCCTGCAGAGGATTGGGAAGTGTTCCCCAGCCCAGGGCTCTGTGGGAGGCACAGCACCCAGCCCAAGCCTGGTTCATTTAGACCCTGCAGCTGCTCCCAGCCTTTGTGCCCACGTGGTGCAGAGAGAAAACCAAATGAAAGGTTTCATTCTGGGACACAGCAGAGCTGAGCAAATGTGTTTGAAACCTCAGAGGTTCTGCAGTAAAGATCAGAGCTGGAGTTGTCTCTATTGCCATGCCTACAAGCAGGGCTGGGAAGCTTTGGTGGAGTGAGAAATTCAGCTGCCTATCCATGTGTAGGCACCTTTGCTTTCTCATGAATAGATTTTTTTCTTCAGCATTTATTTGACAGGCACAAGGATAAGTGATTGTCCCTGTACTCTGATCTTGTAGGAGATTGCCAGTGTGGGAAAGGGAGGATTTGACCAAAGTTTCCCTGAGGTTGTATCCAAGGATTCCTGGCTCCCTACCTGCCCTGACATGCCAAAGCAGCAATGCTTCATGCAGAGAGGCTGAGGAAGGAAATTGGGATAGAAACCTTGCCACTGTTTCTTACTTAATATTTCCAACTCCTTTGTCCCAGCCTAAACAGAAGCAAAATTCTGAGCTCTTGAGGAACTTTAATGTTAAACTGTAAATAACCTAAGAATAGCATAGTTACTATTGTCTAGGTGATGACTGGATGTTCTGCATTGTGGTACACTAAGGCCTCTTTAAAATGACATTAATATCTTTGTTTTGTCACATAGTTTCTCCTGATGATCTCTTTGTTTTTCTGTTTTGTGCCTAAAATGCATCATAGCATAAGCCTTCCTATTCAAAAGGATGGTTGCAATGAAGTGTTTCCTGGCAGAGAGATTTCTCAGGAGAATTTCTGAGCTCTCAGGGTTCCTGAAATCAGGTGAAAACCCTTTAAGTAATGAACTGGAATTTTCTGTAGTGCCCTTGTGCAGAAGAATCACAAAAGGCCCTTGTTAATAACACCTAACATGAGGAGAACGGAAAGGGCAATCTTTCAGCCCTCAGTGCTATTGCAGATTTTTAATTCCCTTAGCAGAGGGCAGAAGTTACCTTCTAATGGAGAGCCTGGGTGCATGCTGTGATTTTGATGTTTAGGCTCCAGATTTTTGGTCTGGCATTTGCAATTCCTGTTTTTGTGAAAGATGCACAACCTTTCTCCTCCCCCTCAGTTTCCCCTTGCTCCCTTCCTTACCTTGTTACCATCTATGATCCTATTTGACTTTAAAGAAGTTAAAGAAATAAAGAGCTTAAGCTGAAAAGTCCAAGTTTTTCCAGAAGGGATAAGTGAATTTTCCAAAATCTTCTTCAGCCCAGAAAGTTTTTGACACATTTGTAATGGACAATCACAAAATATTTTATTCCTACTTGCAGCGAAGCACGAGAATTTAATTTCAAGATTTGATTTATACATCATGGTGTTAGGTGACTGATGTTGTATTCAGGCATAAACGAAAATATTGATTATAACTCAAACAGGAAGCCAGAAGCTACAGCTGGGAGGATGAAATCTCTTTGTCATATTTTCCCCGGGCAGATACAAGTGGCTGCAAGGAGCCCCTGTTGGAGACATTGATGCTCACCATGCTGGATCCTTCAAGATGCTGTTTGGTGTGAAGGACATGGTGCAATTTTAAGAGTTCACTGACCAACTAACTTGCTTTTGGAAAAGAAACAAACAAACAACTCACTTTGTTGTGCATTCAAATGCTGCTTTGGGTTTTGGATGCAGACAGCCCATCATATGCTGCAGCAGTCTGTGCTCTGCCCAGCACAGCCCCTCTCTCTGTCTCTCATAATCTCTTATGTTGGAGAAACAGCTCCCCAATCATTTACAGGCTCATCAACACGATCCAGCAGCATCCATGTGCCCAGCAGAGCAGGGAAACAGCTCCGGAATGAGAGCCAAAGAAAACAATAACTCACGGCAAACAAACAGGCAGTACAACAATCAGATCATGCTGCAGGAGCTGTTCCAACTACCCAGACACTTCATTAGGCATGGAATAACAAAGGAAAATAGACCAGAGTCATCTCATTTAACTCTCTTAGGCAAATTACTTCTCTTGTTTCCCCCTCCCTAACTCCTATTTATTCTTACTTTCTGCTTGAGGTGAAGAAATGCAACTTCTGTCTGGGGAGAGAATGAGCAGTGTTTGGAGCCACAGGGCTGGGGCTGGAAGAGCTCTTGCATTCTAGTTTTTCTGCCCTTGGCATTCTTCATCATCTTTGGCATTTTAGTTATTTTCAAGATCAGGCTTTTTATTCTTAAATGTACAATCTGCTTTACACGTGTCCATAGCTTTGATTTGAGCTTTGAGAACTCTGTGGAAGAGAATTGTCCTTCACTACATCTCAGATGCTTTGTGCATCACCTAATACTGTTCTCAGGCTTTGTTGGATTGTAAGATCTGCAGTGACACCTTAATTTGTGAACTTTTCATATGTTATTTTTCTTTTTTCATCTGTGGATGCTGTGTTCTGTTCCAGCCTCCCCTTTACAGGGCTGTTTGGTGTCCTGGAATTGGGTTTTGCAGCTGGTCCCAGAGCAGCTCTGTGGTCTGTTCTCTCCTTCTCTTGAATTTCTGGGAACTCACGCTTTTATACCTGCAAACTTCTCAGACAGAGGCCTTTCAGCCCCTACAATTTCTAAAGTTTTGATCCTTAAAAACCCCTCCTCACATGCTATAGACACAACCAAACTGGTTTTTATGGACCAATTTTGGTTCTAACTTAGCATATAGGGGTTCATTAAGAGGGTCAAACCTGGCACTTACAAGTGCTTAGGTGTATCTAGCACAATGTACTCCAGAAATGCCAAATATTCAAGATACAAAAAATCTAGGAAGATAAAAGTGTTTCAAATCTCCTAAGGGAAAATAAATGATGAACTGGAGATGGGGATTAACACTGCTGTGCTGATGCTTGTACCAATACCAGAACATCAGATGTGAAAAATCCTCTCAAGTCATTATTGAATAGAGGCATTGTAAACAACAGATATCCTAAACTTTGGAAAAGGTCACAGGTATCTCCCTATTTCCAGTGTTTGGTGGCTGTTGTCAGCTTTGCATTAGAGATAGAAATGAGATGAGATATTTGGGGGTTTTTTTTGTGCAGAATAGTTAAATTTTATTGTACAGAGCTCATTTTTATATGGTATCAGAAAGTATTGTGTTTAAATCTAATTGGTCAGGAATCTAGTGAAACTCAGTTTATTGGTTGGTGGTACATGTTTATGAGACTTTTCTATTTTTATATAGTTTTGGGGTTTTTTACAGATTTTTATGCAACAGAATTTTTGTTTTTGCAGGTGCAACCTGCTTTTTTCCACAAGAATAGATTGTTATGCAAACTGATTTTCATTCTTAGAATTAATTTTTTATGGGGAGGTAACAGACTACTGTTAGTTTAGCTGAAATAGCAACGAGGCCTGATTTTATTTTTCTTTTATAAGGCTTTACTTACATGCAGCATTTGGCTGAACAGGTATTTTGTATGAAATTTTGTGTGCCTCTCCCTCCTTCCCTTCCAGACACACAGCCAGGTGTCAGTGACTGCCCTACCTGTCCCCTGTGCCACTTTATTGCTGGGCTTTGTTGAGACAGCCCCAAGGGAGAATGCAGCCTCTGACCAACACACGTGGCAGAAATCTCCACTTGGAAAAGCTGCTTTACACAGAATGGGAAATGCTCAGGAAGAAATTCCCCTGGAAAATACATTCTGAAATATTTAGTTGAATTGTCAGGGACCAAATTAATCACTCTTTATGTTGTTCTCAGCCTGATTTGTGTGTCCCACACTGAGCAGAGCTGCCTGTGTGGGTTGCTGCACTTCAGCTGCTGTGCTGACCAGGTTCTCTTATCTCTCTGCACAGACCATCCCTGCCCTGCAGCATAAAGAATGTTTTCTTCCTCCTGTGTCCAGCCAGGCTCCTGACTATCATCACTCATGTGAGGGAAGGCAATCTTTCTTTTAGTTTTCGAAGCAGAAGCCACTCTTCCAGTTCAGAGATGAGCAATCCTTCACTTTTTATCTTCCCTGGTGAAAATCCACTGCCTTTTCATCCCTCACTCCCTCCTGAGCTGCTGCTTTGGCTCCCCAGTGTGTGCCAGCCAGGAGCTGCCACACACAGGGTCAGGGTTCAGAACTTTGGGGTGCTGCTGGTAAATTTGGATTTTCCTGCTGACTGCCTTTCAGCAGCTAGATGTCTCTCTTCCCTGCCTTATTCAGGGATAACAGCAGGGGTGCTGCTCTTGCCTTTGGAAAAGACTTGTTGCCCTCCATCATTTGGCCATTTTAGAGGAAATTTAAGATCTGGATTTTGCTATAAATCTGTAACTCAGTGAGCACGTGGCTTGATTTTGCACGTAGTTTTTTCAGATCATTGATTGCCTCTCTCTATTAATCCATTGGGGCCCGAGGCTGACCTGTGCTTTTGCTGTTCCTGTTCCTCTGTGCTTCCCAAGCAGGGCTGTAGATCACAACATTTCTGCCTGTGGCATTCTTATTTTCTCTTCATCACAGCTGTGTTCCACTGCGTGTTGGAGTTTGCATTTTGTGAGATGTTTTAAGGCAGAGATGCTATGATGCAAGAGCCAAAATCCTTGGTGGGAGAGATGGATTTAGTGTGTGCTGTTCTGGAGGGCAATTCCTCCTGGATGAGCCCCTGTCTGTTCTGCAGGGCAAAAAATGGTGCTGGGTTTAGTGAACTCAAGGACCATGCTGGAAATCTGGGGAGACCCTGGCTTTTTTTTTTTTTTTTCCCCTTGTTTAAGGTAAAAATTTTGACATTTGTGGGGTTTTTATTTAAAAGATCTTTCTTTTCGTTAATGCATTTTCTTGCCTTTTTTATTTTTGGTTTTGGGGTTTTTTTTTGTTGTTTTCTTGTTTGTTTTGTTTTTTGTTTTGTTTTTGTTTTGTTTTGTTTTTTTTGTTTTTCCTCAGATTGTTTCTGGAGGTGTGGAATCACTGAGAGAAACCAAAGGAAAGGCTCTTTCTTGTTTTCATTCATTATATAGTGAAAATAATATAGTTCCTCTAATGTTTTTCTCTAATCTGTTAACTCTAAGCCTAAAACACCTTGTAGCTATTTTAGCCCAGACAGTCAATGTACACACACACACACACACATATATATATATATATAACATATTTAATATACAGGAAACATAGAAATTATATTTATTATGTCATATTTTATCTGATGCATTGATGTATTTCTATTGTTGCATTTTATAAGTGTGTGTTGCATGGAATATAGAACATATATCTATATGAAATATGTGCCAATATAATTTATAGTTACGTTACTGACATGAACATATATATGTGCCCATATACTAATTTTTAGAATTTTATTGTGGAGTGAAATATCAGTGTAAGTGTATGGTATTATTTTGCACAAATTTCAAATGAAATTTCATCCATGTAATTAATCATTAAGCTTTTCTGAAATCTTCTGAGGATATTGCACTTTAGCAAAGGGAAGAATAGACACAGCATTCCTAAATGTTGAAATTATTAGTTTGGCCCAGGACTTGTGACTCTTTTTTCATCCTCCTTGGAGGCACATGGCTGTCACATCTTGTGTATAAAGCCAGCTGCACCTGTCCCACTTTTATGGTCATTTTTGAAGGAAATTTTTAGCCCTTCATTTTTGTTGGTTAGCAAATAATGTTGAATTTGTCTAAATCAGAGTATTCTAAACATGTTCCTCGTGCACAGAAGGAAGTTTGTGTGTGTTTTAAGGAGTTATTAAGGTTTAATTCCTGGAGAGCACTGACCCCTTCAGCTGCTGCTCCTGGGAATTCGTGTGTGGGTCTGGAATTTGTGGATGCTGTTTGCATGCTGGGCAGCCAACCTTTGCACCTCTGAAAATATCACCCCAGCCTCTTCTGCCTGCTCTGCTGCAACCTACAATAATAACCCATTAATCAAGTGTCACCCTGCCTAATACAGAGGAGCTCTTTTTTTATTGCCTTCATTTATAATAATTTAGTTTATACTTTACAATGTTATTGATTTTATGAAATGGCTCATTACATCTACACAAAGCTAAATCATTCAATTAGATGCTTTAAATTAAGTCATATAAATTTCTTACTAGATTTACTGTTGGATTGAATTGGAAATCAAGCCCTAAGAAATGATTTTTGAAATTGTTGTTGGGAAGACATTCTTACTTATGTTATAGGCTAGCACAAGAATATAAATTACTCAGCAAGATTTTTTATTTGTCAAAACCTAAATCCCCTTTTGTAAAGTGCTGGGTGGCACGAGCAGTGAGAAGTTTGCTTGACTTCCTCTGCATGAACTTGACAGGGGAAAAGCGCCATCAGAAGGGATTTTTGGGAGGTTCAGCTAAATGAAAAAACCCAATATTCTGACAAAGGTCCATCAGCCAACCCTTTTTACCATGGCCTATGCACAGAGACAGAAAAGACAGGGAGGAAGGGGCAGTGTAAGACCTTGGCCTCCTCCTGCCTTCTGTGCTGACCCATGAAGAAAGGGTGAAAGCTTTTTAACAATTTCAACTGGAGGAAATCAGTCCAGTAAATGAAAACCTCTGCAAATATGGAAGCCATTAATGAATGAGCCCAGTGCTTCTGAGCATAAAGGTATTCCAGCTTTTCTCTTTTCTGCTTTTCTGCTTCTGTGGAAGTTTTTATAATAATGAAATTAAGAAAATTAAACATTTTTTTCAATCTTTTAGAACTGAAATGAGGGGGAATAGAGGCACAGCAGAGGGAAGTCTGCTCTGAAATGCCTGGGTGGGTTTGGAGTGCTCATCATATCTCTGTGCTGACACTGCTTTTCAGCAGAGTAATTGTCAGTTTAGAAGCTGAGACAAGAACACATTGTAGCCACAAAATAAACCTCAACAGCCAAAGCAATAATTATTTGTAATTCAAAATTTGTTTCCCTTTTATTCAAACTTGTCAATTTTTTTCCAAAGGGAATTCATTTTAAAAATGGGCTCGTCTTAAATCATAGTTTGACTTGCTGCTCTCCCCTCAGCTTCTCTTTGCCAGAGATGACAGGCTTACCTTCTTGAATTTTTTGGAATAATTAAAAGCCTCGAATCTTTGATTACTGTCTGCTGGACAGTCAGGATTTGTAGCTTCAAAAACTCATAATTAGGTGCACTGAACTCTTCAAATATTCCAGAGGTTTTCTGTCTTTGGCAATAAAAGCAGTTAGAAGTGAATCAATCTATTCTTCACAAGAAATTTTATTTTGTGTGAATGTGGAGTTTCTAGGGGATATTTTTATTTCTTAATGCATGCTAATTAAATCTTTTTTCACTTAACCTTGATTTTTAATTGTTTCTAGTGTTAGAGATAGTATGTTTACTGAAGAATCATGTCATTTCATTGTCTTACATTATAAATTATCAAACTTTATATTTGCTGCTCTGTGTTTATTCAACATTACCTGGATGCCCTGGAAAAAAAAAGTTATCTTTCTTTTTTGACCTTTTTGTGTGTGTGTGTGTCTTGTATAATCCTTAGCAAGCCTTTCCAGTGTGTCACCTTAGAGGCAACTGTTGAATCTCTAATCAGTTCCTGCATTAAGGACACGGTGCTGTGGGTTTTAGTTTTTTCAGAGATGTTAAAGATTCCCCCCTCCAGTGCTGTTCCTCTCAGTGTGATGTCCCATCACCAGAGCCTGACCCATCCCTGCTGCCTGTGGTGCAGCTCTCCTCAGCCTGTCAGATAAGAGCACACAAGATTTCAGCTGGAGCCAAGTCTTGCAGAGCTGTCCCTGGTGTTGTCACATCAGCTCTGGGACAGTCACAGCTCTGCCCTTGCCAGGACACAGCTCCCAGCCTGGGCCATCAGCAGAAGCCCCTGGATTGTGAGGATGTGTGCTGGGCTTTGCACCACTCACTAGTGGTTTGTCATCAGTTTTGTCTGCTTTTCTCAGAGCCAGGATTATTAGAAAGGCAGTTGAGATGATTTTCGTGTTCGGGTTTGGGTGTTTATTATATCTTATCAAAAATTACAGAAAGTACAACAGCACCTCCAGCTCCTTGCTAGAAGTGGGAAAAATGGCTCCAGCTGAGCCTGCTTCAAGACCTTTTAAAGCTAAACACACCAATAGAGGTTTTACACCTACATTATTTATCCTTTTGACCCAATAATAAATTCCCACAACCCTTGGAGTGACATTTGACCAACCAAAGGTCACTGCCTGAGTTCTGTGAAGAAGATGAACAAGGAGAAAGACACCACCCAGAATTCTCCATCTTGTCTCTATACTATAAAACCCTTAAATTTCAAACCCATCCCCCAGTGCAAACACACACACCTAAGCCACTGCACATTTGTGATTTCTAACTCACTATTCATATTTCCAAGCCTTCTCCAAGGTTTCAGCTCCAGAGCAGGGTTTTCCAGGGGGTCTGTGCCTGGAAGCACAGAAAACTCAAAACCTCCAGATTTCTGAGGCCCAGCACTGGATGGTCTCTCCAGCTCCTCAGTTTGGGCAGAAAATGGAGCAGCAGCACTTTTCCTCCCTGCTGGAGCTGCCTGTGGGATCCTGGGGGCTCTGAGGATTCTGCACAGGGGTTTGGCTCTGCTGTGACAGAGTGGGAACCTCGTGGGTGACACAAAAGGGGCTCACACTGGGTGGGAATGGAGTGTAAAACACATCTCAGTTAAAGCTGCCAGTACCCCAGGCAGTGCAGAAAGGGAATTGGGTAAAGGGATTAGTTAGGGAAGGGAGAAAATCCAAGTCACCTATTTGGTTTTGTTTGTTAGTGCTCACTTCATGTGCATTGTCTGGTTTATCTTTATCTTATCCCATCCTGCACTAGAGGGAAAAGGAAAAAGCTCTTTGGATTATTTTGCAGTTTTTCATGGGAGGTTTTGCCTAGTTCAACGCCAAACTCTCTGATATAAATTAAATTAGAAATATCTCACATTTCAGTGGCACATTAGCTCATCTGGTTGGAGCATGGGGCTAGAGCCAGGCTTTGTGGGTTCCATCCTCAGTGCACCATTCATTTAAGAGTGAGACCTGATCCTTGTGGGTCCCTTCCAACTCAGAACACCCTGTGATCACATAAAATTACTGCTCTGAATTAATCCTTCTTCTGCTAATATTTGTTGCTTTAGAGATTTAATCTGGATATCCCAAGACCCCTCTTGAGAGTCTTTACCAGCAGGGCTGTTAGCAGCTTTTCTCTCCGTGTCCCACACTGAATTTGGAATTATTTATTCAAAAAGCAGTGATTGTAAATTGAGAAACTTTTACTCAGAATAACCTAGGAGCTGCTGGGGAGTGTAACACCCAGGGAATGGCAGAGGACATCCCACTGAGATGGAACTTCCATCCCTTCATCCCCAGAGCTCTGAGTGGTCAGAGAAATCTGCAGGGTGTGAAATTCTCCTTTTCCCCCTCCCTCCACATGACCTTTCCTCTTTCATGCAATTGAAAAGGAGATTTCTGACGCTATGTAGAACAGAACATTTGCTTGTTTTTCCAAAAAAACCCCAGCTATGGGTTGCTTGCTGAGAGGTTGAGAAGAATGAAAAACATTTATGTAGCAAATAAATCACATAGCAAATAAGTAGTTTTGGAACACTGCATTTCATTTGCCTGTGGGGCATTAATGCCAATCCTAGAGGACAGAACAGAAAGAATAAAATTGAGTTAAATAAAACCAGAGTTTAGCCTTACATACTCACCAGCAGCCATCAGTGCCAGGCATTAATTCCTTTCCTGCTGGCAGCAGGAAGGTGGGTGAGACAACACTGTCAGTTGCACAAATTAAGTCACTGTGGCAGAAACACAACACAAATAAATAGGGGAAAAAAAAAACAATGCAAAGAAAACCAGACTGTTGTTGCTGCATAAACCTTCTTCCAAGCTGGAGGCACAAAAAAAGGAAATTTAATGACTTGGTGCATGACATCTTGTAGCCTGACAAGCCCTTTCAGAATAGAAAAAGAGAGTGAGATGCCAGGAGAGGTCTTGCAGCACATTCTGATAGAGAAAAGGGGCTTGGAGGCAGCAGAATCTCCTCAGTAGGCTGAGAAATAGAACAACTCAGCTGTGCTGAACCCTGAGAGCTGATGGAAACCCTAATCAAGATGAAGCTGAAAGAGAGGACAGAGAGGTGATAAGAATACACAGAGTTTTTAAATCACTGCCATGATAT
The DNA here is from genome assembly GCA_013397375.1 of Toxostoma redivivum. Lineage (NCBI taxonomy): Eukaryota > Metazoa > Chordata > Aves > Passeriformes > Mimidae > Toxostoma > Toxostoma redivivum. Next base: position 266,856 of record VXBI01010369.1, read on the forward strand.
TAGAGGCCAAATTTACAGAACTCATTTTTTAAAGAAAAGAAAAATATAGAATCAAATTTTTAACAAAAAGATTTAGAAGTTCCTAACAACATAGAGGCTGCTTTTCCCCTGATATCAGATTATTAATTTACAGTTAGAAAATAACATTTTACATGATTTTTATTTATAAATATCTTATTTATATACATACCTATAATATTTATGTTTGTTTTTAAAACAGTTTTAGCACTTTTTACACATGATCCTGTTTCTTTGTTACATTCCCAACTCTGTTTGCTGAGAATTCCAAGAGCTGCAAACAGAAGTTGAGGATAGAAATCATGTCAAAGAAAAGGGATTGAGTACATATCCCATGTGCTTCTTGCAGAAAGCTACTAAGAAATTACTGTGGAACCACTGGAATTCTGGTAATAATTTGGAAGTTCACCCCCTCTGTGTTGTTCATTATCTCCAAACTAATTTAGTGTGGCTAAAATGATTTGAAAGTGATGCATAGAGTGGCTTGGTTGATTTTTAACTCAGAAAATACTCAAGGTGATGTTCCTTCTGCAGCCAGCCCTGGGCAGGAGCACTGGGATGTTGCCAGGTCCATGCCCAGCAGTGGAACTGGGAGAAAAGAGAATTTACTGACACTTCAGCTCATTCCACACAGATTTTTGCTCCCATTCCCAGCCCACTCCAGGGAGTGATTATTTATTATTTTTATTGTGCTGGATTGAGGGCAGGACAGGCAGGAGGGGGAGCTGAGGATGTGAGCAGGGCTGTCACAGGGCCTGGGGTGCTGGAGAGCAGTGAGCCAGCCTGGCTGTGCCTTCTGGCACCTCAGTAATTTCACTGTGCTTCTTTTCCACTTGATGCATCAAAGTTTCCCCAGCTGATGATCCAGAAACTTGAGAAACTTGTCAAAAAATTTGGTTTTTCAGCATGAGCTCAAACTGTGAGGCAAAGTAAGAGAGCAGATCCCCCCTTTTGTCTTGGCTGGGTTTTTCTGCAGCAGCGCTGGCTGCCAGGTGCTGGAGGTGATCCTGCTGCTCTGAATATGATTAAGGGCATCATCTTGTTCCTGCTTCCCTGTCAGCTCTGAAAACCCCACGCAGCCCCAAAGTCTGAGAGGTCAGGAGGTGTTCCTAGATGAAAAAGGTCATTATTTGATAATGCCACTTGGTAGCTGACATCCCAAGTTTGTATTTATAGCTGTGCTTTCTTTAGAAAGTGTTCTTGTCCTACAGGTCGAGCTGGAGACAGTAAAAGCTCCTGCTTTGAAGATTCCATATATTAACAGATTAAATTGTTCAGGTGATTAATTTTATTGTAAGACAGGCAAATCATTTTTCCAGCAGCTCAGAATAAGATCTAACTCTTATGCATTTAACAATCGGTTGGAGAATGTTTTCCATCCTATCCCCAGGAAAAAGATTTCTTTATTAACCTGAATGCAGCAAGAATGTGAGCTCCAAAATAAGAGAAAGGAGCTAAAGTAGATTTTTTATCTTGGGACCTAATGCTGCTGGAATTCCCAAAAAATATGTGTGGGACTATGAAGTTCCATCTCTTCCTGAACCTGTGAGAGTGCTAAGGTTTGCAATTCAGGGCTTCCACAGTTATTGCATTTGTTTTTGAGTTCATCTAAGAGGGAATTCTGCTGATGGAGGAGTGACCTGGCCAAGCTGCACAGGGGAGCTTTGAGAAGCTGCAAAAGGAAAATGGGGAGGAGGGAAGCTGCAGTGGAAATGGATGTCAGAAATGGGAATGTGATTCCTGTTAGCTTGGGCAGCTGTTTGATTTGCAGGTACAAACCCTTGGACAGGAAATATTATTCTAATAAATGCTTTCTTTAAATTTTAAATTTTTAATTTTTTTTTTGCAATGCATTAGGTTTGTCTTTCTTGTAATTTAAGATTTAAAGGAGGTAATTTAGCCATAATTTTCCTCTGTGAAGGAATAATCCTATTTTAACTTGTCCTACACTAAACAAGAAAATAAGTATTTAATTTGCAAGCTGCCTATTATCCTCTAGTTTATCTCATTTGTAGGTGAAAACTTATTGGCTTCTCTTGTCTAGCTGGTAGAAAGAACATGTTGAGCAAGAGTCATTGGACAGAAAAATAGATTCTCACTTGCCCACATGTTTTTGAGTTACTTGAGATATAAATTTAAACAGTTGATATTTACTTATGAGAACTTAAACTCTATTTCAACTGCCTTTTTGTTAGGTACTGATATTCTAAGTTTATATTGGTTGTTACTGATGCATGGACAATCAGAGACTTCATCAATTGAACAGAGAAGGCAAATTCTATAAATCAAGTATTTATACGTATGTATATGCATTAAAAGGTTATTTAGAATTAAGAAATTAGCAAATAATTTTTGAGTGATTAGTTATTCATATTGTACAATGATAGAGAAAATAAGGATGTAAGATTCACGTCAAAATTTTTCCAGTAATTTTTAAAAGCTGTCATGACAAATTTCAGGGAAAGAATCCAGATGTTTTAGTGTATATTTAAATTAAATTGTGAAATATATCAACCTAGACATGTGTATAAAATCTATAATTATGACTCGCTGGTAAGAAACTTACCTTCTTTCCTTTAATAGGAAATTATGACAAATTTCAGCAGCAAGCAAATTTGTAATAGTAAGAATTCAATTAAGCTATTTCTTAGCTTAATCTTTCCCTTAATCAGTGCTTTTGGGTTAGTAATTGCCAATTGGAAAATTAATTAAAAAGCATTGATATTGAAATGGCCATGATGTACTGTATGGAAAAAAATGAAATATATTCTCAATACTACATTTTCATTTCACATGTTAAAGAAAAGGGGGAAATATTGGTCTCTGAGGAGCTACAAGAGGAGCTTGAATACAAGGTTAAAACTGGTACTAATAAATTGGAACAGAAAAAGGCATTCCTTGCCAGTGTGTGACAGCTCCACAAACAAATTTGTGAGGGATACAGACAGGACCACTGGGGCTTCCCTCCTCTCACATTAGCCAATAAGTTCTGCCAAGAATCTTGTTTGTTCCATGCAGATGAGAAGTCCAGGATTCTGAGCATCATTTTTGCTGATAATTAACAAGTTTGAAGCCTGCAGGAAGTGAGTGGTTCTCTCCAGATCAGGATATGATTTGTTTTGGCAAATCACTCCCAGATTTCAAGTTACAGCGCTGAACTGTGGTGAGACATCAATCTCCTTGGAGAATACAGGAAAAAGAGAAGAAAAGCAATGTGAGTATAGTTTTTGGAAACACCTGCTAGCCCCAGTGGAAGAGCAACATCCAAACCAACTGCCCCAGGATTATCTAAGAAATGTGGGTGCCACACAGTGGGTGGTAGCAAACAATTTTTACATTTGATTTACCTGCAAAATTCTTCAGGTTTATATCAAATTCCTTGGAAATTTGGGATTCCTTCAAACCAGTCTAAATGTGAATCCATTTTTTGAGTGAGCACTGCTTTAATTTGTGGTCAGGGTGAAAGGAGGCATCCTCTGGTTCTTGAGCAAAGGGAATGAATTAATTTCAGGGTTACCAAAACCCTGTGTATGTGTTGAAGGGTGGAATGAATTGAGTGGTAGCTCAATTTTTGTGGTTTTCTGCTCTTTCTTTACGAGAAGGAGGAGTTTGTGAAACTCCCTTTGAAGAGTGTGTGGGTGTGTGTGTCTAAAACATGGACAATCAAGCAGCATTGCTGAGTTTCCAATCAGCATGAGGCAGTGCATAATTAGTTTCTGCAGTTATTGCTGTGACCTTCCTCAAATCTTGGCTCCGTAATCATAAAAAACCTTGGTCTTTAGCATTTGTTTGTCAGCCCCACTTTAAATGTCTTCCTCTGCTCTTTATTTAGATTACTAATGCATAGAAAAGGGTATCACAAGGAACTTTGCATGATAATTAATTTCACTCAGTGTGGTCAAGAGGTAAGGTTGTAGATTTTTAGCAGAACTGTCTGAAACAATATTCCCAGGGAGCTGCAAGGGCTACAGTTCTCAGAAATCTGAAATAATGAATGGCAGCCTGCCTTTCCCAAGGGCATTTTAGGAATATTTAGCCTGTGAATGCATATGGAAACTGCAGTGGACTGCACAGAGTCCTGAATTGTACTCAGCATTATTGAAACTGAAAGGCGGCGAAGAGGTGTAGAAGTGAATGGGCTCCTAGAGGCTTTTTTATAGATTATGGGGGGAGGATGTGTTATAATAAAAGGTAATAAGAGCTTTCCTGACTCCGATAGACTCTACCTTCAACTAACCTACAGCTATCAGGAGTCAGTAATCCATGTTGGATAAAGAGACTTTGAGGAGCAATTTTATTCTATTGCAATGCACCAGTTTGCACAATGGATTTGTTCGCTTTTCGCAGGCAGCCTTCCTGAGGGACAATATTTCTGAAGCTCCACAAAGCGCTTTTTCTGTTTTCATTCCACAGTCCTTTAATTGGATGAATGGGCTGCAGGGGCCTGGAAGTTGGACTGAGTAAAATTTGCACTCTTTGAAACAGCAGCCAAACAAAACATGTCAAGCAGTTTCTCATGATGCTGGGATAAAGCGAACATAAAAGGGGAGCCTATTTAAAGAACAGAGCATTAATGTTTTAGTGGTGTTCACTTCAGGTCGGTACATTTTACATGAGTCTTTTTCCCTTATGGGAAAGTAATATGCTCCAAGTTGACTAAGTGCAGATCCTTTTCATGAGAGGTTGAAGGAATAGGCATTGGGAATGCAACAACTGTGGTGTAGTGAGTGCAGAATTGGGATATAATGCCATAAGGCTAATTAACATCATGTTCTCCCATTGTGCTCCCTTTGGGGGAATCGTGGTTTTAAATGATAAGTATGTAGACTGAAACATTCTTAATCTGGGCAAGTGGTGCAGTAAAACATTACTCACTGAATAACAAAAGGAATATAAAATGGAGTATGGGCAGTATATTTAAAATAAAGTGCAGAGTGTCCTTTTTCACCTTTTCACTGTGCTTAGTAACACTGATTTATTCACTGAGGAGAAGATGGAAGATGAACTGTTTGAGTCTTGGGGTATAGGTTTGGTTTATTGCAATCTATAAAGAATTTCGACTTCTGAGGGGTTTGTCCTTTGGAATATTTTTCCTTTGGTGCAATCTCGATGTTCAGCAGTGACAGGAAAAGTCACACAGAATCTTTTTGAAGGGTCACATGGAATAAGTCCTTCAAGAAGCATTGATTTGCAAGTTTTTTCCTTGCATATGTCAGACACTTCAGAACATCCCTTATGGGGCACAGCCAGGATCTCCTGCTCCTGAGAGTTCCTACTGTCTCAGAACTGGTTGGAAAACTGATGGCAGAGACAGGAAAAGGCAGAAAAGTCACACCTGAGGTGGGAACCATTCCTTCAGCTGGGATAATGAGCAGGGTGAGACCTCAGCAAGGTGATGGATGTGGCTGGGGAAGGGGAAGGTGCATTTTTCTGGGAAAATGTTAAAGATCCATTCTGGGAAAAGGGAAGACAGCACAGCAAAGAGCTTCAGAGTGAATCTGGGAATCAGACTGGGAATAGGAGGCAGGGAAAGGTCAGAGAACACATTATTCTCTGAGGGGAAAGGATTTGAGAGCTGCACAGGTAAAATCAGGATTTACACGGGAAAGGGGCTTGGCTGAATGTGCCCAGTCCCTGGAAATGGGAATGCATTGCTCTGGGGATTGTTCACAGGCACTGTGCCTTTGTAGGGCTGCTTTGCCTTGAACAGGGTTTTGTCCTATTTTTGAATTAGGCAGAATCCATATCCCTCTAGCAGAGCTGAATTTTGTGACATGTCTAGGAATAGCAACAATTGTAGGTCTGAGTCCAATGATTCTGAGCTGCAGTTCAAACTTCAAGTGTAGTGCAGATCACAGTTTAAAATACCTGACAGTTTTTGATTTGTCTTCTGTCACTGAAGGAGAGAGCAAGTTAAATGGTCTGTAGTAAAAAGTGACTGAACAAATCATTTTTAAAAAAAGAACAAGAAGAATACATTTCTTTTTCCGCTTGGTTGCTAACAGTAGCTTTTTGGTCTTTTCAAAAATTCTTGTTTCATAACAAAATAAGTAGCACTATCCATGGAGAAAGCTGCTTGCATTTTTATATATGTGCATATATATATATATATATAAATATATATATATGGGGCTTTTATATGAATACACATAACATATTCTAGATATAAGTAACCTTAGCACACCAATTCTAGAGAATATGCAAAATATTTTCAACTTTTCCTTAATTTCTCCACTCTTTCAGGAGACTGAAAACAGGAAGCTGCCATTTGCTGAAAAAATGAATAAATGCAGATAGGAACAAAAGTTATTGCATCTCTTCATTCTTTTCTCCACAGCAGCTCTTATAATATAGGAAAACCCAAAATATTTCGGGTGTTCAGCAGTATTATCCTTTGCATTCAGGAACATATTTGATCTGGTTTAGCCATAGGAAGGTGTTTGGTTTGGAGAACGTTTCTCAGGGCTTGTAAACAAAGCAGACTCGACAGAGACAAATTAAAGCTCATGTGTGTTTTATTGGTGATGGGGATTTTTAGATTATACTTGACTGGAGGCTGAATAGGTGCTTCTAGAGGGTTTGCTTCTAGCTTTATTTTTTAGCTTTTTTTTCTTTTTCTCTCTGAAGGAAACAACTGTGTAGAGGTTTTTGTCCATTTTTAGGCTGGAGATTTTGGTCATTGCCACTGCCACATCTTGTTTTCCCCTTCTTCTTCTGTTCAGGATGTAATACTTGTCCTCTGAATCATGCTGGAACATATTTTGGGAATTCATAGGATTATCACCAGGGCTACTGCTATCAGGCAGAACACATGCACATTTTATTATCTCACCCAACAGGTTTTCATTCTCTGTGCCCATTGAGTCAGCACAGAGGGGGAACACGCTGCCATTACCACTGGCAGAACTCGATAAATATTATAACAGTCTTTTCAGGGCTGCAGGAGCTCGTTCTGCCATGATAATTCAAAATCTAAGTCGTTATTTCCTCTCTCTTCCTTTCTCCCATCTGCCCTTCCAAAATGGGTGGTATCCTGACCCCGAGTTGTCTAAAAGATGGTGCCTGTTACTGGGCTACAAATTGATTTCATCAGTCAAATGGATTTGTGGAGCCTCTGAAATAGAAACACTTCAGCTTTCCATATTTTCCCAGCATGTAAAAGTAAAGAAAACAAAGGTTTGTTGTTGTTGTCTTTTGTTGTTGTTTTTTGTTTTTTTTAATCAAGTTTCTCTTGCAGAATTTTATCAGTGTGTAAAGATAACAAGTGTCTGTGATTTTTAACATCTCTGCATATCTGAAATTTAAAGCTTAAAACTCTTGGTGTGACATGCAGTTCAATTTACTTATTTTTTTGTTTTGAAACAAAAGTGCTTTTTTACCTTTGTCAATTGCAATTTCTTTCCTTTGTAAGCAACTTATGTGTTGTGGAAGAAATGTTGAGATCACTCTAAGTTTCCTTTGTTGCTCATTTCATCCAGATATGTTTCCATAACTGCTTATGCCATTTCTGTGCTACCCATTTGGAGTGTGTGATCCTTTCCTTCATGGATTTTTCTCTTTCTTCCCGCTTGTACCTGTCCCCCACCTCTCAATCCATCATGTGACATTTTCAACTCTGCTGCTGGTTTTTTTTTTTTCCCCCAAAGTTAATTCATCATCCCTTGTTCCTGTTTTTCAAATCTTCACATTCAAACCTATGCACGAGGAATTTGGAAGTTCTGCATCTTCTGGGAATGACAGGACAGAAGTGAGGTTTGCAGTTTGTGTATCTCCTGTACAAAAATTGAGGATGATGTTCTGTAACTTTTCATTGCATTAGCAAAAATAATTCTGTCTCTATTTAAAAGGGGAATAAAGAACATTTAACTAGTCAGATCATATTTTTAGGATGAGAAACCAGCCTGTCTGCAACAAAGTTGTTTGGAGTTTGATTTGCAATTTAGGGCAAAACCCAAAAGCAATAATTTCCTTGTGTTGGAAAGGAAGCAGGTAGAAGTTTACTCTGGTACATAATTAGGGGGGAGGAATTGGGATCATGATGCAAGGACATCATGGCAACAAGCTGAGAAATCTGTTTTCCTAATTAGGCAGAACACTTTCAAAAATAAATAACAGATACTTTATTCTACAGCACCTATTTCTGATAGCTTAATCCATGAGAGCAGTGTGAGAGCAAACCTTTATGAACCCTGGCCATGCCTTCCTTGGGTTTAGAGTACCAAGGCCCCCAGTTCTGCCTCCATTTGGGTACTGCCATTGTCACTTCCAGGCACATCCTCATCCTGAGACCTTCTAAAGGGTAGACCTTCAACTGAAATGCAGGATTTTGAACTAATTTTTATCTTGCTTTCCTCTGCAATGGAAGTACTTGTCTTGAATATACAAGAATTGCTGTGATGTGGGCAAGTCAGGAAATACAAAACGTTCCCTTCCAGATGTTTGGCTGGGGTGTGTTAAAGTTCTGTGCCCAGTGCAGGGTCAGGAGTGTGCAGAGAATGCTTTGCCATCCACAATCCTCTTGGTAGTGAAGAACCTGAATTTTTTTTTTGGTTTTCCAGCTGTGCCCTTCTCTGTTTATATTGGTGTTTTATTTTTTTTTTTTTATGAGCCTCATCATAGGTCTTTAAATATGGGACGTTGTTTGCTATGAAACCACTCCATTATTCCAGGAACATATGTTTGTGACAAGTACAAGTCATGAACATTTGAATAGTCTCCATCTGGCATGAATTAACATAGTATCATAATAAATGAGAAGTGTTAATACTGAGAAGATTGTCTGGGAATTCTAGATTTAACCAATATTTATAATTATGGATGGAATTTGCTTTTGGCTTTGCTTTGAAGAGCATGGACAAAGGTATGATGCCTCCAGTAGTGCAATTCTTGAAATGCCTATGCAGTGAAGCCTCTGTGAAATCCCCACGTGCTTTTGAGCTCTTAGAAACACTTCTAAGGAAAATAACAAATGAAAAAATCGAGCAGGTTATTGTTTGCTGTGGTGAAGGCAGCAATGCTGGGTGCCAGCTCAGCATTATTTGTTAACATATGTACTTTAAATCCTTCAGTGCCCCTTGAGCACGTAGCATATATCTCACATCCATATGGCCATATGGAGACACTGCACTCATTTAAATAACAAGTGCACAGGAAAATTATCTTGGCCCCAGAGTGCATGTTGTTTATAACAAGGAGTTACTCTTACTTCCTAAATTAAACATTTTTTTTTTCTTTTTTTTCTTTTCCTATAGAACCTTAAGGCTAAATAACCAATAGAAATTTTGGGACAAGATGAGCTCTTACTATAATATAACAAACTCTGGTCTTCATTCAGTGCTGTGTATTCTGTAGAACAGTCGAATATATTTTAAAAAGTCAGTATTTCTTTCAGTTTTTTTTCCCTAATTTGACTAGATATCAAGCTTTCCTGTTCATCTCTGCAGTCTGGAAATCTTTTTCTTTTGGGTTTTCAGTTTGTTTTGATAATCATTAACTATTTTTTGAATGCATGGAAAAAAAAACAAAACAAAATACGAGATCTAGAACATCTTGTTGGACACAAAACATTCATAGAATTTGAACTGAATTACCATAATTAACCTTAGGATGTGTTCCCAGGCCTGGGGCAGCCTCAGGTGGGATGAGGAGTCCCAGAGCTCAGAGCTCATCTCCAGTCCATATTTTCATATTCATATTTTCCATGTTCATCCTCTGCTGGAATTGTTTCCTCAGTGCCCCTCATCAGGAGCCAAACCTTCCCATTCCTTTACAATTGGGTGAGATGTTCTCTACAATCACTTTTAACTCTGGAAAAAAATCAGAAATTTTACTGGCATGAGGATCTGAAGAAATAAAATTACACAGAGACATAAATTTTCTATGCAATTTATTTTATTTCTTTTAATTTTTAAGAATTTTCAACATCAGTTCTCGTGTTTTGGCTGGACTTCCCGTGAAAGCCAGCAGGAGAGAAGCAGGATTTTCCCCATCCCTGCAGACGTGAGTGTGGCACTGTGTGAGACAGAGCAAGGAGTAGGAGCAGGGGCAGAGTCTGGCAAGTTGCAGAACCCAAATCCTGTTTTTGAGAAAGTCCCTTGGATTTGGCAGCGTGGAGGAAGCAGATGGGCGGCTACCACCCCCAGGAACACTCAGCCCCTTGTTTGGTGTGTCTGGGCATCACTTCCCTGCCACACAAAGAAGTGTTTTTAGGAGGGGTGGCAGCTCTCTGGCGTTGTTTGCCTTGCTGCAGGGATTCCCAAAATGGCATTATCCTGCACGGTAATGACTGCTCTGAAGGGCAGCTAGTCAAATAAATGTGGTGTTGGTGTTTCTGATTGTTTCTAAAATAGGCAGGGCAATTCCTGCTGAAGGAGAGCGGGTCTGTGCCAGGAATGGTTCTGATTTTCTAGAGGAATTCCAGGGTGTAAGCACCTGGGCTGATGTGTGCTCACAGTGTGGGCATCTCATCTGTGCAGCACAGACAAAGGGGACAAGGAGCCACACTGACTCTGAGCTGTGAGCTAGAACATAAGCACAGAAATTACAAATAATTGTGTTTGTGCTGTGAATGCTGCTTGTGTGGATGCGTGCAGTGTTTAGTGACACCAGGCAGGAAATGCAATTAATTTGGATTATTTCCTATTTAAAGCATTAAGAAATGCCAGGGATTTTTAAATAGGAATGGTTCCTTTTTATCACAACTCTGTGGACTGAGAAGGTTGCATTACAAAAACCTTTACCCAAATACCTGCAAGACTCTTGAAAACATTTCAGAGCAATTGAGAAGCAGGTTTATCTGGATTTCTGAGGGAAGTATTCTCCTAAGTCACTAAGGCAATCTACAGAATTCCATCTGTAATTACTGAACACAGTCAAAGAGTGAGGAATAATAAGAGGAAAATATTCTGAAAGTTGTTGGGCTCTGACAGTGTATAATGAGCATGTCAGGTAATACAGCTATTCTGTATGGCAAAGTACAATCTTTCATCCTGTGTCAAAAAGCTTCTCTAAAGTGCTTTTCATATTAAAAGTGTCAGGTATATATCAAGTGTTTTTTTTTTCTCAGTTTTATGAGGCAGAAAGTGAAGAATGAGTTAGTGATTTGCTAAAATCACTAAGAAATCAAAACCAGGATGAGGAGCTCAATTCTACTTTCAGCCCCTTCCTTTACTTTCATGGCATTTTAGGGGTTTTTCTTTTTAAATAATTTTAGAAATGGAGGAATGATACATTTAAAGACACTGGGTATTACATCCAAGCCAGTGGGGTTAATTCATTTCAGCATGTGCCTGTCATTTCGTGTCACTGAACGCTAAGCCCTCATTTTACAATTCATCTAAATGGATTTGTTCCCAGCTTCTCAGTAAATCTATTTTATAAAAAGTTCTGAGCTCTCAGCAGTATTCTTGACAAAAACCAGTATTAAACCAAGGTATTTTGGGTTATGCTGGGAAAACTGAAAGAGAAGAAGCCAATGGTTGAGTTATCTCAGTGCCAGCCATGAGCTCTCTCCTTTTTCTGGTTCTTTTGAGTGTGCTGGTGGTGGTGTGATGTTATGACTAAGGATGGAATTTTTTCTGTCTTTTCCTCCATCAGCCCAAAAGTCTTGTTGGACACAAGGCAGATCAGTGCCAGTGAGGTTGTCTTCATGTCTGGCACAGCACTGGCAACTCTGCAAAGAACCTGGGAGCCACAATTCAGAACTTGGCTGCTAGAAGTTGAGCTTTCTGCAGACTTTGGGGGAATGGCCTGCTCATTTCTTAGCACCTTTTAATTTTCAGCACATGTTCGCATCTATCTGCTCCCCTCCATCCCATGGAGGCTGGCAATTTGAGCTCGTCATATTAATCAGTCCAACTGTTAGGAGATGAAAGCAGCATGTACTTTACAGCACTGAGGGATGTGATCAGGGGAATTGATGCTGACCTTGCTCCTCTTGGCAGTTGTTCCCAGCCTGTATTTAAATGAAGTTCACTGCTTTTGTTTCATTTCCCTGGGAGTGCTGGAAATAATGAATTGTTCAAACAGCAATTTTAACCTCGGTCTTGAAGCGTGAAGTTTCCTGACACCTGAGTTCATCCAGCAGCCTGCTGCTCCTGCTGGGCTCCTCTCCCTCATCCTGCAGCCCAGGCACCTCTCCAGCTTCTCCCGTGTCAGCTCCAACACTTGTCACCTTCTCTCCCTTCTGAATTGTTATTTTTTCCTGGCAAAAAGCTGAGCTGCTTTCTGGAGAGGTCAGAGGAGCGTGTGGCCAGTCCAGGACAGTCTGGGAGCAGTGGGGTTGTCCCTTCTGACACCAGCTGGCCCTTCCATCTCCCCAGGTGGCTCTCAGAGCCCACCACAAGCTGGATTTTGGCAAAGTCCTGCCACCTCCTGCCCCAGACAGCTCATTCCTTCCCATGTGCCACTCCTGCAGTCCCTGCCGTGGTCCCTCTGAAGTGAAATGATTTAATAATGAGTTCAAAATAAGTAATCATGCTGGAGAAGCTCTCATTTCACTGCAAGTATCTCCAGTGAATTCCTCATGTCCTTGGGGTTTCTGCTCTGTTCCACGAGATGTTTTCATCACTGCCACCTTGGTTCTACTGATCTGGATGTTAGTGGAACTATTCTGGGCTATCAAAGCAAAGAATTGTTGTTTTTTTAGACTTCTGAGACAAATCCAACACGTTTTAACCCAGTCAATTTCAGTTATCAGCCATAACCATAAAAAGCACTGAGCTGCAGCTTAGAGCCAAGGAATTCTTAAGCAGTTTTGTAAGTGAGGAAATCATCAGAGTAAACTAAATTGACCTGTTATAATTTTAAACAGACCTGGGAAGATCCACTTAAAGCTCATGTATTCTGCACTATTAGAAGCATCAAGATTTGTGTTTTCCAGGTACTCCTCCATTTTTTCCCCAAGCAGAAAATTCCCAATTACTATTGCCTACTCAGAGAGCTTTTTACTGCTTTTTACATTTACTGCCTTCATGATTTTCTGAGCAGTCCTATGAAATGAACCAATCATATTAATGTAAGAAACCTGTGATGATGGAAATTTTGAAAACTTTTGAGAAATTAGAGTTTCAGTGCTTGACTCGTCCTGTTTATTGGATTTCTTCTACCCAGCATTTATTTACTGCAGTGCTTTGTGGTTGTGCACATGGCTTCACCTCTCCTTGCATTCCTAGCAGTGTTTTACTGACTGGCACCCAAAACAGCTGATGTTGGCAGAAAAGAGTTTGCAAACCTGACTAAATGGGATTTAACAAATTAGATTGCAACTTAATTTTGTTTTGCATTTTTGAAGTTGTCCCGTAGTGATGTCAAGACACAGTGCTCCATTATATTAATGCATTATCATATTAAGGCTTCTGAATGAATCCTTTAATTCTATAAAATCTGGGTAGCAGCTTGATGGAGTGTGGCCTCTGCAGTTGCTACTGACTCTAAGATGCATTTATCTGTTCGAGTTTTTTATATTTAAGAAGCTGGATTCCATTTATTTTATTTATCCTGTATATTGAGAAAATGAGACTATTTGTGCTGAAGCTCTTTAAATTTGTTCTGAAAAAAAAAAAGCTCAGTTGTATCACAAAAATTTTTTCTCCAAGTGATTTTATCTTAAGCAAAAAAGAAAAAAAATTCAATTTTAGCTGTGCATCATTTTGTAATTTTACAGGTGTTTGGTATAAATCTATGCTTTAGGCTGTTAAGTTTTTCATTAGCTAAACTTTATCCTGAGTATTCATCCCTTCTATTTTTCTAGTAAGACTTTTTGATGTTGAATAAAAAAATGTCTGTTTTTTCTCTGCTGAATTGCTGAACAAGGGGGGTTTATTTGTCAAGAGCAGAGGATCTGCTCGATAATATTCCTTTTATCTGATTCTATTCACTATTTTTGATGATCTTGGTGACAAGAAATGTTAAAAAAATGCATAAAGATATTTTAGACTTTAAATAGGCTGTTCCAGTGATTTGTACTTTTATACACTTCTGTATTTTCTGTATTAACACATTGTGAAATCTAAATTGAGGACAAAGAAAAATGGTAAAGTATGCATATAGTATATTTTAAATTTAATTAATTGATTGTTTTGAATTTAATAGAGAAACAGCAAATTGCATCTTTTCTTTCTCATTCACTGATACTTTTTCAAGTGTGTAGTTATGCACTTTACCTTTAGTTTTTTTTCTGAAGCCATGATTAATTTTTGGAGATTTTAAAATTTTATCATAACTAAACCTGAAGATTTCATATATTTAAATAGAATTCAAATTAATCAGAGTCTCTGAGTGTGGCTTTACTTGGAATGTTTGGTGATTGAGCAGGTCAGGTTTTAAATTTCATTAGGTAGGAATATTGGTAGGAACATCTTTACTTGTAATTCTTAATTACCAGTTGCATTTATTCATTAACAAGTATTTTATATGAAAGCTATAAATATGAATTGTTCTTTTGCATAGTAAGACAATGCCAAACCCACATTGTGGGTTTGTGCTTTTGTTGATAGATATTACTAATTAATAAACTCAAAATATTGATGTTAGCACAAAAACTTAAACATTTTTGTTAGGACTTAGAGGTACCTTAAAGACATTAAATCTTGGTTAATCTCTTTAAAAAGGCCTGAATATACTGAATTTTCATATTGTTATTTGAAGCTTTCATGAGCAGCTGGCCTGGGCCACTTCTCAACCCTGTGCATCCATCATTCCATGCAGAGGAGGAAGATCTGGGATTCCTCCTGGCTGCTCCCTGGTGTGTCCTGTCCCAGAGGTTTGGGTTTAGTGGGCAGTGACAGCTGGAACTCAGGACAGCAGAGTTCAGGTGCTCTGACAATTGCCCAGCTCAGGTAAAGCATATCATTTATATTATAATTTATATTATTGACAGCTGCCTGTCAAACTCAGGTTGTTTTGTTTTTTCATAAGCCAGTCAAGAATTTTATACTTTTCAAGTGTTGTAATGGTGTAGAGAAAACATAAATTCTCTCTGGGCTGCATTACCTTCCAGGATAGAATTTACTGTGTGATTATTGCCTAAAAATCTGATTTTATCTTAAATCTGTGTCCTTTAGTGGATTCCTCTGCTGTGCAAAGGGGTTTTACTGCATGGCCAAATGTAGGCAAGAACAGCCAACGAGGACACAGATAAAGAAGCAGATGGACTCTTGGTATTTGGAAAAAGGAAAAAATAAAAAAGAGGCAGTAAATCAAACATAGTTATTTCCAAACTTTTAGAGCAGTTTTGTTTCTGGTGCACATGGCAGCTGAGTGTGAGCCCCGAGCAACAGAGGGAAGCTTTGTTCCAAAAGAGAAAGGCTAAGGGGTGTGCTCATTAGATGTGCTGCAGCATTCCTGGGGAAAAAGCAACAAACCACAAACTTTTTTCTAAAGGTAGTGCATAACTTAGGGCTCTCCCTTGATGGCAGCAACTTCTGAACTGAAAATTTATACACATTCCACGTGCTTATTTTGCTCTGCAGTTCATGAATAAATGAACTGCAGTGTAACAATATTCCAGCTCAGGGTACTGCTGTTTTTGTTGCCTGTCAAGTAGGTGGTTTATGCTGTACCAGGGTTGTGTGGGAGCTCTGTCGGTGCCTTGGTCACTTCAGGATGAATATTGATAAGACTCAAATGCTACAGCACTCAATTTTGTATCATTTTCTCTTTTACCCTCTCTGTTAGTTTTTATGAGAAAGGAAAGTGAAGGAGCTGCTGCCTGGTTTTGCATCTTTTCCTTTCTATTTTCCTGTTGACATCACACTGCTGTGGGTTATTTTCCATTGATATAACAGCATAGCCTCCAGCTGGAATCACAAACCTATCATCCATCATCCATCATCCATCCATCATCCATCCATCATCCATCATCCATCCATCATCCATCCATCATCCATCCATCCATCATCCATCCATCATCCATCCATCCATCCATCCATCCATCCATCCATCCATCCATCCATCATCCATCCATCCATCATCCATCATCCATCCATCATCCATCATCCATCCATCCATC
>VXBI01010369.1:283900-311318 GCA_013397375.1 Toxostoma redivivum
ATCCATCATCCATCATCCATCGATCATCCATCATCCATCATCCATCCATCATCCATCCATCAATCATCCATCATCCATCCATCCATCCATAATCCATCCATCCATCCATCATCCATCCATCCATCCATCCATCCATCATCTCTCCATCCATCCATCCATTCATCATCCATTCTTCTTTGTAAATCCATGCTGACCACCCCAGTCATCATCCTGGCTTTATCTCATTATTTCCAGTGCTACAACAAAAGTAAGTCTTTGTTAGAAAAAGTTGAGACTAGGAAATGAATTATTTTTATTCTGTATTAATGCCTTAGAGAAGTTGCATTCTATAATATAACTTGTATGACTGTAGATGTGTGATTTCCAAAATTGGAGGAACGAGTAAATATGGTCATAGATCTTCACCTTCACATGTTATTTTTAACAAACTTTATTGCCACATAAAAAGTGTAAAAAAAAAAGTGGATTTTCAATATCTGAAAAGAATTGTCATAGTTAGATATTGTGTTTTGTTCCACAGGTCTGCTTCACCTACAAATGTAAATCCACACTTCTGTTAGTAAAGTATTGGAACTAAAGTAGCAGAGTTGGTGGTTTTTATTTCTCATATCAAAAGGACTGAAAAAGTGGTATTTTCCACTGTTTATAAAGGTTGCTATTTAATTATGTTAATTGGCCATTTCCACCCTATTTATTATTAACAGCCTGACAAGTTTAGAAAAACTTTTCAGGCTCTGTAACAGTAGCTGTTTCTGAGTTTTGCTAATTAATAGTGTCCAATGCATTAATTATTTATTTTCAGGCATGTTTAAAATGCCCCAAGCGGGATAATTCATGCTGCCCAAAATTAATGTGAAAATGTTACAAGGCTGAGGATAGCCAGGAGCAAACTCTTTGACAAGGGCTGCAAATCTCCTGTGTCTGTGTGAACTTCAGTGCTCCATGGATTGCTGGGAGATGCTGCCTTATTAATAGAATTGTCTGAATTAAGGGAATCTGTGTTCAGGGCTTTTCCCCCTCCAAAGAAATGCTGATTAGTGAGTATTTCATGAAGTTTTGGACTCTGTCAACTAGAAAAAAAAGTCAGATGGAGTCGAACTGTCTTGCATTGTGAGTCAGAGGTGCATGGAAATTGTTCTTGTAATTTTGTAAATGTTTCACAAAGCCCATACCTGAAGCAGAAAATATATTAAGAATATAGTCAGAAATGTGCTGAGAAGAGTGGCTGTGGTAAGTCATGGCAGAGGAAAAAAAAAGGATTTAAATATTATGAAGTGGTTAATGTAAGGCAGTAGAGATGTGGGAGGATGTTTAGAACCACAAAGCAGCTCAAAAATGGTTTCAGGGGTGTTTCAGTGACAAGTACCAGAAGAATCTCAAAAGATTCTCAAACCCTGATGGTGATTTTGGGCTGGTAAATGTCTTTGAAAAAAACTAGACAGTGGCTTTTGTTGTCCAAAGCAAAAGGGAGTGGATCTTGCCCCCTCTCATTTAGGGGAGAAAGAATTCCTCTGTCATACAGTGACAGAAAAAGAAAAAACAAACAGAACCAATGAGGAAAAAAAGTTATCTTTGGCAGTGGTTTTTTGTTTGTTTGTTTGTTTGTTTGTTTTTATAAATGAATTTATGCCTTTGGTTCTCCTTTCCCATTGTATACAGAGACTGTGAAAGGCTTTGCCTTTTCTCCAAGGTGTGTTTCTGGGAAGCAATACACATTTTCATCACATCCATTAAAAGTCTGGCATCTTTGTTACCTTTTGTGTTTTCTTAATTACACATCTATTAATTTTTAAAGAATTCTTCACAAATCTTGCCCCATTCCACTTGTAAATGAACCTGAGCAGTGCTCCTTTCCTTTTCTGATTCCAGTTTATTTTCTTTTCCCCTTCATGCTGTTGTTTATCTTAAAATTTTTGTATGAAAAAATATATTTCAAATTCCAGGTACATTGAAAAGTGACATTGATGCTTTTCAGCTCCATAACCTTTCTTAGAATAATCTCTGTCCACACACAGGGCACTGACAGCACTTTTTAATTTACTTCTAGAAGTTGAATTTTTTTTCCCCTGTCCTTAGTGTGGCCATTCAAAAACAGCAAAATCTCTGTCTTTTAATCTACCAACTTTCTATTTGTTTCTAAGGTCACTGAAATATTCTTTAATAGGCATGTTTTGGGGTTTATGGCACAGGCCAGAATAAGGGTCCTGAATGGAAAGAGAATAATGCATCAGTGTTGGTTTTGGGCTGCTGAACACGGAGTGCTGTGGCCACAGAATCTCCATCCAGTCATGAATGATGTATTTGTGTTACTGCTAAAAGAATAAAAGCAGCTGTTCCCTACTTTGATATCAACCAGAATAATTCTGTATTTACTTATAACCAGCTATGCATGGCCCATGCCATGACACCTATGGTTAGTGAAAAATAACAATGCCAAATATTTGAAATTTGCCAATTGAAGACTTCATCCCAAATGGTTAATGGGACAAAAAAAGTGAGGGCTTGCTCTGAGAGGGTGAGAGTGAATTATTGTAGAGATGAGGAGCTCCCTGCACACCCCTGTGATTCAGAGTGGCTCTGTTCTCACAGCTTTGATGGATTTACACTTAGGTGTTCTTGCCTCTTGTGTTGTCACAGCTGAGCAGTTCTTTTATTATTTGAATGCTGAAGTGTTTGTGTATGTCTATAAAAGTAATAAGCATAAGATTACAGAGTAGGAGAAAAAAACTACAATGTACCTTAGTTATGCTTTGGAAAGAGACCCTAATTTTCTGTGTTTCATCACATTTAAGTCAGAGAAGTGTGGTTTTCTTTTTTCTTCTTCCTGTGACTGTTGAGTTATATTTACTGTACCTGGATAGACAATGAAGTGTTACATTCAATTTGAATATTGGCTTATGTTGACTTTTTTTGGTGTGTATATTAAACACTCTTATCTTGAATTGTAGCCCAGATTTTACTGCCACTTACTGAGGTTGATGGATTCTGGACAAAACTCTGCTATCAATCTTTAAAAAGTATCACTAGTAGTAGTTGGAGTGCAGCTGAAAACAATTTTCTAACTACAGTTTAAGGAGTGCACTTAAATCAGGAATTACCTATACCTTATTGTATATTAAATTTGTGCTCTAAATTGTTTTGTCTTTCACCAGTGAGGACATTTCAAAGAATGCAATGTGAGTCCCACAGTGTAATACAGACTCAAATCATCTGTAATCCAGTCTTGCACTAACCTAAACTAGATGGCATTGGATGATAATTTTCTGATATGGAATTCTTTTTTTTTTGGATCTCAGCAAACAACTAAAACAATAATGACCCCCAAATATCCCAAACTACTGACACACTCAGTTGTACAATGGTTCAACATATTTATGTGTGCAAACAAAATGCAATGGAAAATTCTATCTGATTGAGATGGTTTAGAAGATTTTTTTTTAATGGACCATGTTTATTGGAAGTAACGTGGATTTACAGCCAAAGATTGTAAATATTTTCATTTGAGGAGTTTCACACTATTTCTAGTCACAGGATAAGAACTAAAATGTTCTTCTCTCTGTCCAACATGGGCATCTCCATACTTCTAATTGGAAAACTGGAATTTTTAATCTGCTGGATCTCTACTTTTTGTAGAACTGTGATTGGTGGTGAGGCTCATAAATTACAAAACTGCTAAAAAAAAAATAAAAACAAACCCCAAAAACTTTAGCAACTCTGTGCTGCTAACTGGGAATAGATGCTGGTTTAGGATGGATTCAGGTGTCAAGCCTGGCAACAGGAAAGAAGCAGCCCTGGAATGGTGAGCAGTGCCAGCTCAGACATCCCTTCAGCCCCTGCATCTGCTCTGAGTGTCACTGCTGGCTCCCATTCTCAGAGCACTGTGCAAAATGTGTGCTTTTGTCCCTGTAAAAACACTCAAACTCAATGTGCTTGTTTGGAAAACTCCTACATCACTATAAAACTGAGTTTCACCTTTTGCTGAGCTGTGGTAAATTAATTTATGGAGGTTTCAAAATGAGCAAGTCAGTTTTCAGGGCTCTGAAAATGCTTCTCATGCATTGATTGTCAGTAAACCTGATTAATTTGCAGTGTTTGCATTAAATATGTCTCTACTACTGTAATATTCTACATAATTTCAAAATAATGATCACTTAAACTTTCACTTAATGCAGTTTCAATTGAATGAGTATACAAAATTCTCCCTGCAAGTAAGAGTTTTCTGTTTCTCTCTGCCTTTAACTTGCTTTTCAGAGGGTTTTGGAAATCTTTCCAATGTGTTTGTAAGGACATAGGCATTCAATTTTAGCCTGCTTTCCTGAGAGCAATCAATGCAGATTTTTATCTTTTGATTGCTTCAAACACTTTCCTGTCTCTCTTTTTGGAGGAGAAGGGTAATATACAATTTAATCAAACCTGTTTTATAAAAGTTTTCTGTTTAATATCACCCTGGTATTCCTGAAAGCAAGCTCATGGAAACCATGAGTGCAAACTACACAAATTTACAATACCATAAATACATTCATACTTGGAAACCTCCAAATACCTTGATACTTCTTTGAATTTCTTGTCCTTGAACACCAGATTTAATTGAACTCCCTCAGATGAGTTTAATTGCTGGTATTGATGAAGAGCACAACTAAAAACTTATTCTGTAAAACCTGACAAAGAAGTTAAAGGGATCATGACTTTTGATGGATACTTTTGACATTGGAATTTGACAGTGCAGTCACTATATTTTTGTCTAGCATCTCTTCCAAACCAGCCAGCCCAAATAGTCTGAACTGTCCAAGGACTCATTTTATCCCACAAATGTTTATGCAAATGTGTTCTGTACGAGTTAACATATTACATAAAGTGAGTTTTATTCTCAAGTTTAGCATTTCATTTTATCAGTCTGTCATTAAAAATAACCAGTTGCAAATTAGCAGTGCTAGCTGGCTCTCTTTAATCAATTTCCTTAGCAATTGTGAGGTTCAGAATTGCTTTCAGAGGCCTTTAATAATGCCAGTGTTACATTTATATGGCATCTCAGGACAAAGGAGTTAATCATGACACAGAATCTAAACTGCAGATTGACAGAAATAAATCAGATGAGGGAAAAGAATTCCCACCAATATTATTTTACAAACAGTGGCATCTAATTACCTTCTGTGTGTTCACCAGGACTGCTCTGAATCTTGTTTTTGAATGATTGATTGCTCAGCTCAGCTGTTAAACTGGATTTGCAGTTTATCTCAGGCTGTTGTGAAGTGAGTAAGCCTGGAAAATGAGTAGCTGCTGTTGTGCATGACTGCTGGCTGGCCAGTGCAGCACATCCAGCTCTGCCATCCCCACAGATCAGGAGCTGCTGGAATTGCAGGGGACTGCACTCAGGAATGAGCAGCTCAACAGCAAAAGCCATTTGCTGCTGCAGGGTTGGGATTTGTCCCAGGGGCTCCTGGTGCCTGACAAAGGATGCACAAATGGTTTTGGTGGCTGTGTTCAGCTGGAGCTGCAGCCCTGCTCAGGTCTGACAGCCTGAGTGCTGCTGGGATCTGTGTGGGCTGCTGTGGAGTCACCTCTGGGATGCCTTTTGGGGCTACCTGAAAACAGAGGCCAGACAGAATTAAGGGAATAAAAAGCAATTATATTTATTGAAGAGCCTCCAGGTACATTTAGGGGAGATGAAGCTCTCCAGGGGCTACACCCAAAAATGGACCACAGGTCACAGGTTTTCATATTTTTATAAGTTTGGTCCATTTGCATATTGAGGGTTAATCTCCCAATTACAGCTCCAGGTAATGAAATCATTTACCCCAAGTTTGCTCCATCCCAAACTCGGTTTTGTTTCCATCTCTGGGGCCTGAGGCAGTGAGGAGTCCTTGATTGCCAGCCTGGAGAGGAATTGTTGTGCCTGCCCAGAATGGGAGAGCAGCAGCTCACACTGGGTGTGGAGTTTAGAGTTCTACACTAAAGAACTGCAGGATTACGAATAGATGAAAAATATAAAAACTGAAATCCTAAGGCATCACTGTATCATCTGTTTTTTCCTCCCATTTCCCCAAGGGCAGGCAGGAGGCTCCAGAGTGCAGAGCCCATCCCTTTCCTCAGCTGTTCACTCATGAAGCAGCTCCAGGACAGTTCTGGGGAGCCTCAGGGTGATGGGGAACCTTGAGAAGTTCCAGGTTTGGTTCCCAGGTTTGTGCCACTCTTCAAACACTGCAGAAAGAACAACATTTTTCTTATTTCTTATGATTTTTCAAGCTGACTGAGAAATCAGCTGTACAATGAAATCTCTTGGTTTTCAGTCTAGGATTGGTGAAAGGTAATGCTATATTTCCATGGCTTGTTTTAGGTATTTCCCAAGCAGAAATGTTTATTTGAGTGAAATATCAGCTGAACATGTCCCCAGTCCCAGCTTTGTGCTGACATATGCAGCATATTTGAGTCCAGCTGGCAGAACTAATAAACAATACTTGTCACCATGTCTTATATTTATTAAGAGAGAAAAAACATAAAAGATTTAACACATGTGTGTGGTATACAAATATATATTTATGAAGAGACTGTGTTGTTTTAAAGTAGAGGTCAAATGTCCAATCTGTCATGAATTTGGTCTCTCCAACACTTAGCTGTGTTCTTATGGCTGTTCCTGGTGTTTGCTATGGGCTGTTCTGACACTCTGTGGCTAAAGAATTATTCAAAGTCATTTTAGGTCACTTTCACACAAGAGCAGCACAATCCTGTAGTGGAAACTATATGCACTGGCAGCTTGCCCAGCAACAAACCCAAATTATTAATTGGGAAGCAGAAATGCAGGTGGGGAATAAATACTGTGGGCACTGTGTATCAAATGGGAGGGCTTGATTTCAAGAAGGATTTTTTTTTTCTTGAATATCTCAAGATTCTGCTTATTTTAGTTTGATGCTATCTGCCTAAAATATTTTCTTCATGATTGCACATTAAAATTTAAATAACTCTTCTTCCCATAGTCATTGCTTATGGGCATAATTTGAAGCAGCTGATTAATTTTTCCATCTTTTCTATAGAAATCAATAATGGACACTGGGAAGATTAATATTTGTGAAAGAAAAGATGATATAACTGTAATAAATCTTTTGTGGGATTCATGTGTCTTCTTCAGTTGCCAGGACAGAAATGATCAAGTTAAATATTAAGGATTGGCTGTTGGCTGTGGAGCAGAACCCAGCAGTGCTGGGAGAGGAAGGTGAAGTTTTTTTTGGTGATATTGTGAGGTTTTTTTGGTGACATTGTGAAGTCTTTTTGGTGACATTGTGGGCTCTTTTTGATGACATTGGATGGCCCCAGTTCTGCAGCAGAACTCCTGGAATTCCTGCCTCAGCATCACATCTGGGGCATGGTAATGAAAAATTCATGCAGGACTTTTAAAAGTTCTGTAGAAGTAAAATAACTTTTTTATTTTCCACTGGTTTGGGATTTTTTTTTATCACCAAACCACATAAAGTTAAAAAAGAAAGCCCTCTTTGAAGCAGTGTTCTGAGGAACATGTCCCTTTCCAATTCTCTCAGCAGAACTGACAGGCCATAGAAACTCCTCTCCCAAATGTTTCATGACAAATGCTTTGCCAGGATGGCTGAGCAGGCTGCACTAAAGCCCAGTCCCAGCTGACATGTGAATAATCTCCACTCTGAACAATTTGGAGCTGCAGTGAAAGTGTTGTTGGATAACAGATGGGTGAGTCCATGCCACAGCAGCTGAGGGAGTTGCAAGAAATGCCATGTGGCTGGATTTTATTTTTTAATTTTTTTCCCAAAGCCTCTCTATTGCTGCCTTGCCACGGAATCCTATTCCCCCAGCTTTCAAAGTGAGAAGGAAACTTTATTGTCTACTTAATCTCAAAGTCCTTTCCCACCAGCAGTACCTGGAGAGCAAGGGGACAAAATCTATGCTGAGACACAGCAAAGCAGTTTTCCTTCACTCAAGAGGTTTTGTTTGTGAAGTCAAACATCCATCATAAAGGTTGTTTTTACTCCAGTGGTTCTGGCTCCCTCCTAAGCAGGTAACAATGTCAGCTAAGCCCAGTGCACAGAGCAATTCAGATCTCCTTGTCAGGTCCTGCACTCCTGTCTCTCTTCCAGGGGTCACAACAAGAATGTTCTTTGGCCACAGATTTCCATATGAAACAAAATTCAGGCTCTGTGGACTAGGAAACTTGACTTTTATCCTTCAGTTTCTTCTTTGCAGCTTCCCCACAGGCTCTCTTTAGAGGTTATCCTGACAAACAGATGAGAGAAAAGTAAAGCAAAAGAAATCAGAACTCAAAACAAAAATACTCAGAATTGTCTCTGGAGTGGGGACTCCCCATGGCACAGCACAGGTTCCCAAACAATCTTCCTAAATTTCACACCAAAGGAAGAGGGTTTTGTGCTGAGCTGAAACCCAGGAAGAAGCTGACTTTGAGAGCTCTGGTTCCTCCTGGGCTCTTGCATGAGTGGGATGAGGACAGTGTGCCAATTTCTGAGCTGGAAGGGGAGCTCTGCAGTGCCCCGTGTCTGCAGGGCTGCCTGGGGACTGGGAGGGGAGAGGGACAGGGACTTGGACAGGGACTGGGGAGAGGGAGAAGGAACAGGGGAGAGGGAGAGAGAGAAAGGAGAAGGGACAGGGAGAGGGACTGGGGAGAGGGACAGGGAGAACGGGGAGGGAGAGGGACTGGAGAGAGGGAGAGGGGAGAGGGAGAAGGGACAGGGACAGGGAGAAGACTGGCAAGAGCAGGACAAGTTTGTCACTGGGACCAAAGCTGGCTCATTCCTGAGATATGGCCTGAGCAACTTAGAGGTTGCTGAGGATGTTCAAAGTAAAATCTATTCGCGTTTCTTAAGCATATTTCTATTATTTTCCCTCTATTTTTAAATTGATTCATTCTTTAGGAGTGGTGCTGGTGTTTCCCCAATCCTGGGGCCATTTTCCATTTGGAGTCTTTGAGGAGCTCTGGGCTGAGCTGATAGACAGGGCAGCAAAGGGCAGTGCCAGGGTGGAAACTGCTGAGCATCAATTCTTCCTCTGAGCTGCATTCCTTAGAAGGGAAGGGATGGAGAGGACCCCAGGAGCCTCCTTGAACACTTTTTTATTTCCATTCAACTCCTTTTCATGGAGTGCTTTAGCCTTTGAACAGATGTTTTGAAATTGGGATTATTTCTGTGCTCAGACAGGGCTGCAGGAGATGTTTTCTGCATGGAGGCAGTTGCAAGCTGTAGATTGACACTTTTGTACTGCAGGTAATTTTCTCGTGTGAGAATAAAATTTTATTTCCAGGTGCAGGAAATGTGAGATTAACTGCACCAAGTTTCCATTGGACTTTTCAAAAAGTTGGCTCAAATGAATTCTATAACATCAGTTAAATCATGTTAATGCTGTTTTAAGGGAGAGTTTTGAGATTTTTTACAAATGGAATTTGGTTGAATTTGTGCTGCTTTATAATTTCTTTGAACACTTCTATGTCTGCATTTAAATATTTTTCCTTTTGTTGCCTAACAGAAATACTATTTAAATAATTAATGAATATATTTAATGTAACAGCTTTGTAGACCTCTGCTGCCACTAGATCACTTTTAACAGGATGTAAATGTCAATACATGATTCTTTTTTCATTGATTTATAAAATCAGAGTTGCTTTGTTTCATTCTTGCTATGGTATGGTGCTGCAAGCAGCAGCTCCTCATACTTTCGACCTGAGAAATTGCTATAACATTTTTAGTGTGAAGCATTAGGCAATTTTAACTTTAATTATTGGGAGTCTCAAGCTTCATAGCCTTAATCTTGAAATATAAATGAAATATAAGCATTAATATTTATTTATTGGTATTATTTATAAAGAGCAACACAGATGTCCGTGTCCAGGGATTTCTTTCAATTTTTAATATATACTTTTAAAACAGGACAAAATTAATAATTAAGAAATTCCTCACATATCTAAATTACACCAGATAATATAAAGATGCACGTTATAGCAGCTCACGAGAGAATACTGCTTGAGAAAATTTTCAACATAAATTTGTCTGATAAGGTCAAAGTAATGCTGCTGACAGTAGAATAAGGAAGAGAAAATATTTTGCTGCTTCCAGGCATCTTCATGTTAAGTCAAATAAAGAATAACAAGAACAACTCAAGATATATAGGGGAGGAAATTCACTCAGAGGGAAAACACAGAAAACGTTTTTGTGCTGTTTGTACCCTTGTATGCTCTGTGGCTGCTGCAGCACATGGAGATTTTTTTCCATATTAGCTGAGACTGGATAAAGGAGCAGATTTTGTTATCTCTGGCTCAGGTAAATGCACCCTTTCCAACCCAACAGAGTGAGGGTTAAATCCTGACAGTCACTCTTACAATTTAAATTCACTTTCATGTTTACCTTCAACTTTATTCACTGTGGACAAGCCTCAAAACCAAACACAAATTGAAGGTGTGGGGATTTTCTCCTTAGCATCCCCAGAAAGAACAAAATTTGGAAAACTACCCTTGTGCTTCTGGATGTTGTGTAAATAGGGATCAGATCTAAACTTTGCTGGTCTCTGGTGACTTGTATAGAAACAGTTTTTAAAACTATATCAGGATCTAAATACAGACATATGAATTTCTAAAGGAATTTAGAAGGTGGGTATGTATATTCACTTGCTTGTCCCTAATTTCTGGGCTGCTCACTCTGTTTCTGTGTATTAGACTGAACAGAGTTCACACAGTTAAAGATAGTTTTTCCTCTAGAAATGTACAAATGTAGAAATTTCCAGGCACACTCTGCAGAGCATTAATTGTGTCCCCACTGACATTAACAGGAGTGGTTAGCTCAGCACAGAACACTGCTGCTGTTTGTGTGCTCAGGATCAGGACTTGGAGGGGAGGTCCTTCCAAGGGATTTTATCTCAGATTAACCTCGGTCTGTTCATCTCAGAGCTGACAGAGAACACTGCCCTGCCTGCAGAGCCTCCCTGGCTTTCTCTAAGTGAATTATCTCTCGTGCTACGCTGCAGAAACACAGGAGGAGAATAATTCTGTCCTTGAGCTGAAGTACCTGTGCTCTAGGAGCCTCCTGTGGGCCATTCTTTGAGACAGTTTATGAACTTTTTTTGGGGAAAATGAGCGTTCATGGGCAGTGTCCTGGCCTTTAGGGAGAGCCAAGTGCAGGGGAGCAGAACAAAGGGAGGGGAGCAGGGAGCACAAAAATGCAGCAGCTCCAGAAGAAATGGGAGCGAGCAATGAAAGGAAAAAGTAGCCAAGATCTCAGGAGCAGAGCAGGAAAAGTTCCCTCAAAGCAAAGTTTATCCTGCTCCTCTTTGGCATTTTTTCCAGCCTTTCCTGAGGCAGGAATTGTAGGCTGTAAGGATGTTTTTCTTCATGTTTCTCCCATACAGATTGCTTTTCTGATTCTTTGCCTACATTGGATATCTTTCACTTTCAGAATCTATTAGCATTTCATTATTTTTGTCTGTATTTCCTGCTGGTTCATATGGACTTTATGCATATTTCGGGATGTTTTTCATATGATATGTGAAAATATCTCTACTTATTTCCTGCCTCTAACTTGGCAACATGGCATATTGATTATTGTTCTGGGTGCTTTCAGTCCCTGTTACAGAGACTTATGGAGAAGCAAGCTGAAGTTAATTTTATAAATAAGATTTATGGAAGAACGTATTTGTTGGATTACTATAATTGATTGTTAGGGATTGGACAGATTTTTCTTTTACTGGGGGTAATTATATTCAATTCTGTGCCTGGCATATTGGATGTTAAATCCAAGTTGTAGGCAGTGTTTGAGAGTCATGACTGAAGCCTGCTGTGGGTATTGCTGCACATCAGCGATCAGGAAGGTCCTGATTGCTCCTTTCAGTCTCAAATATCACTGCCTTTTCCAGCCAAATCTATTTTAGTGAAAACTTCCTTTCTGAAACCTAAATTTCTACAATAAAGCAGTGCTCTTAGCCTAAACCATGAGAAAAATGTAGGATCCAGCCTTGTTTATTGAAGTAGCATTTTGTGCATCCAAGGGCCATTTCAGAGTTTAGTCCTCCAGCAATCCTTAGGCCAAGGACTGAAGATTTGGGAGGATCCTGAGGGATAATCCAGGACTCAAGAGTCTTGCACAAGATTGCACACAACAAGTTTGTGCTCTGAGGGAGAGTTATTGTGAGGTGTGCTGCAAAATCAACACAAAACTGATCACTTGCTTTCAGCAGCTCTTCTGGAATTTGGAGTCAGCTCCTTGGTTTGTGCTCCCTGCTGCTGAAACCCTTGGGGCTGCATTTCCCAAAGCCCACCAGGCTGGAGCAGGGCTACATTCATTTGAAATATTCTCCCAGAGAGCAGTTAATGGCCTTGAACTCTGATTTCAGTCCTGCTTGGGGTGATTTTTTAAGAGGCAGAGGGGAGAAAATGGGCTGCAGACACCACAGCTCTGCACTTTGTGACTCCAGGAAAACCTGCTTGTGCAGGACTTCACCATCAGGATGCAGATTAAACCCTCCATGTGCACCCCTATCCCTGTGCAGCAGGAGATGTGCAAGCAGTTTGCCAAAGCTGAGTGCAGATTGAATTCCCTGCACGCTGCAGGGCTCTCACAGCACCAAATCCTCTCAGTTCTTGGCAAGGAGCAGAGGGCTGGGCTCCTGCCTGAGGTCATTGCAGACACTGCTCTGCCCTTGACTGCAAGTTCTGCAAACTTTGGGACAAGTTTTGAGACTCTCCATGAAAATAAAAGCAGAAAAATGACGAGTTAGAATTGTGGGGTTGGTTTGGATTGTTTGGTTTTGAGAGTTTTTTTGAGCAAGGAGATCAATTAGCATTTTCTATAGGAATAGCTTGTAGACATTCTTAAGAAATTAATAAGAGCTGAAGGTCTTTTAGGCAAGAGAAGATTGAATGATACCCTTTTCATTTTGGATTGCAGTAATTTATGGACTGTCAGACCTGACAGCATGGGCTGTCAAACTTCCTATCTCAGGCAACTCACTTTTTATTTCAGATTAATTCTTTGAGGTTGAATCATAAGGTCTTTGTTCTTACATGACTCAGATTGTGTGCTGGGATTCCAGCACTTTGTCAACATTTTTAGGCTTCTGATTGAGTCATTTGAATCTTCATTTATACTTATTTTTTCATGAAGTATTTCCCCTCTATTTGATTAAATATGCTCAGCCATGTTCGTTAAATATGAGAAAGTTTCTAGATGTTTCTCACCATGATGAAAATAAAATACTAGATTATTATGTTTAAAGACTAGGTTTAAAAAATAATAATTGAGGAAATAAATTATCAATCCTTCTTTTTTGTCCTCTTCACTGCTAGACTGGCACAGAAAAACCCTGAATATTTTACTTCGTTACCTATCTTCATAAAGGTTATATATATGTTTATTGACCACATTTTTTATGAGCTGAAAGAAATTGTTATGAATGTCTTTCTGTTTAGAAAAATAATAGGCAAAACTTCAGCATGGTTTTAGTCCTATGAATTTTCACATGGAGGTATGAATATTAACAGTGCTGAGAAAGTGCTCAGCAAAAATGAAAGTTTGATATGCAGAAACTGAAAACCCCCTACTTGCATCACTGTGTGCAGTACAGTTGCTTATTCAGCCCAACCTATCAGCATTTTAAATTTCTTGTCCTTAGTACTTATGTTTTGCTTAACTTTCCACCGGTTATCACAATATAAACTTCATTTTGCTGAAGCAGTCATTGTATAAAGTAACAGAATTGCTCAGCTGCAGTGACTTTATTCCTGTGTCTTGAGCTAAGAATGAGAGATGCCATCTGTGGATTGTAACAGAAAATGCAATGAAATCCAGTGGAGTTTGTCCAGGACAGAATTTTATGGCTCCTAATTCTTTATTTGAATCATCAGCAGTGTCCCTGGAAGGGTTTTCAGATCAAGAGGGGCCCAACCCCACAGGAACTGCTGCAGCCACATGGGGTGATGGGTGAAGTGTGACCCAGCTTGGGGAGCATCTCCCAGTGCTCCCAGCTTTTGCTTTCCTTAAGAAAGATTCCACTTTTAGTCTTGAGGAAAAGAGAATAGCAATTGCAAGATCACACAGAAATTTAAAACCTACTTTTCTGCTTAGGCTGCTTAAGAGAACTTATTTCAAGTAATATTAACGTGCCTTCATTTAATAAACAGGTGTTTTCATTAGCACATCCCATTTCCATTTTCATTGTGCCTCCATTAAAGAGAACTCTGGAAGTATTTGCTCTGTGTCCAGCAGTGATGGCAGCAAGTAAGCACATTAAAAAACTGTCACTCAGCCTGGGACATTAAGTAATGAAATCAGAAGGCAGGAGACAGGGACTTTGGGTGTTTGTCAACCTCTGACAATTTGAAATCAATAAGAATTTGATCATGTTGAACTATCCTCAAGGATCATTTCCTGGCTGGTTTTTCCTCAGCCTCACTGCTTTGGCCATATTTTCTTTTACTTCTTAGCTGAGAAAAGCAGAACTGTTCAGCAGTGGGCACGTTGGTGTAATTAACAAAGGAGAGTGTATTGAGTGGGATAAAGGTAATGAGGAACAAATTATCTTGTTTATAGCTTGCACTGTCTAAACCCAAATATATTTTACTGGCAGGCTTGCAAAGGTAGATTCCTTTGCATTTCTCAGTGGAGCCTGCCTCATGTGAGGGATCACATTAAATAAGAGATTGCTTTTGTGAGGAGAGCTAGGTCAATAATACCATTTGGAAAATAGAGGTTGTTTATCAGCTTTTGTGGTACAAAATGCACAAATGCTTTGGGAAATTTGGATAAAACAATGATGGTTATAAAACTCTAAAGCTTCAGAGTTAAAATGTGAAGTAAACCATGTTAATTCTTAAGTTTAATTGTATTTCTTGTGGCTATGCTATGTGTTTAGGGGTTTGCTCTTCCTTACTAGGGGTGTCTTGTCAGAGGCATCCCTTTAAGTGCTTTACATGTCAGGAGTCCTTAATGATTTTTAAAAATACATCAAACTGCCAATATTTGATAGTAAAGTGTCACACAAGATGGAATGCACACAGTGTTACTTATGGGTATCTAACATTTATTTGAATTTTTGTTAAAGTGTAATTTGCATATATTCCTGATAGGGAAAGAAAAGTTAACAGCACTTTAAATACAAAATTAGATCCTTTTAGAGAGATTTCTAGAGCAACTATTTGTAATACTTCCAATCTTTGTGCTTTTCAGGCACTCGAGGTCATGCACAGTGACCTCAGCTGAACACGGTAGCACTTTCAAAGGAACTTGTTCAGAGAGTGAGAACAGAAGGATCTGAGGATATGAATTCGTCTGAAAAGCAAAATATATTTTAATATTAAGTATATTTAACAAGAAATAGACTTGCTGTTTCTTCAACTTGTTTATAATTAGAAATTACTTCATGTTTTCACTTTGATGTTCAGCTGAAGAGCAGGACACATTTCAGATCTTTAATGTTGTTGACTAGAATGATAAAGTTTGATGATTAATGTATTTCATGGTAAGGTAATATTTAAAAAAAAAAAAAAAAAGAGTTTGTGGAGAATTAATGTTCATTCCTTAATTATGTTCCTTCCTGTGAGTCAGGCTTTGAGTGAAAGCAGAAATGTTGATGTTGGTGGAAACTTCTGGTTTTCTCAGCAGTACCTGTGTCAGCCTTGATGAGATGTGAAGCCATCAGTCTTTGGTTTAGACTAAAAAAGGGGATGCAGGATTAAACTTCAGCCTCTTGATTAACAGAATTAATTATGGAAATGAGGATGCAGTGAGCCCATTAAAGGGAACCTTTGCTCTCTGTGGAAGGAACTGCACTATAGGCTCACTTGCTTTGTTGAGATAAAAAATGTTCCCATCTGTTTTGCTGATGTGAGGACAGCTGCAAGGTCCCCCAAAGGGAGGGAGCAGTTACAGAGCACTGAAATCATGGAGCTGCAGGTTTGGTGCCCAGCCTTGCTGGTAATCCTGTGAACTTCTGCAAATCACTCACTGGAAAATGGATTTTGATAGTACAGCTTGTAAGATTGCAAGGTCAGACCTGCTTGAAAATTATGGGAATGCTATAGAACACAAGTCTGCTTTATAGAGAGCAGCCCAGTTATTCCTGATAGTTTTTTTCATGTGCTCATTTGTTTAGAGTTTCTCTCTGGCAAACGTGTTCTATTAGTAGAGGTAATGGAATTAATTTTCTTCCCTCTTCATCAGCTGGCAAGAGGATACTGGAATTTGTTAAGACTTGACAAGCACTGCTTAGTATTCTATTGTTAAAGGGAAAAAAATGTGCCCATTGTTCTTTTTTCTAATCAAAAGTCTTCTTACCTGTGGATGAACCTGTGGAAGGGGTGTCTGGAGGTCATCTCTGCCCAACCCAAGATTCACAAACCTCTCAAGTCCCTGTTCAGCTCACCTGGGCTTTAAACATTCCAACCCACTCCATGGAATCTGCACTCTTGCTGAGAACAATACCTAACAAAAAACTTTCTGTTTTTTGAAAGGCACTTGCCACATTATGAGATCAAATCCTTAATTACTGCAGTATTCAGCAATTTCTTTTTTGAAGTACTTTCTTTGAAAGAGCTATTTCAGAACAAATATGTCAAGCAAATAGGCTTCTAACTGAGGCCTGGTTTGATGTTTCATTCACTGTCACTGTTGAACCTTGATGAGAAGGCCTTTCTTTTATTGTTCTTTACAAATAAACTAAAATAACATGTTTAAAGTAGTTCAGCTGTGAAGTGATGCAGGTGAATTTAGATTCAGTGTTCTGGGAATATCAGAATCAGTAATTGTAAAATATGTTTTAGTTTCAGCAATTGTTGAGTTTCCACTATTACAAAAGTTGTTGATTAGAGAGAAGTTGGATCCCCAGGTGCTCTTTTCTGGCATATGATCAGTCAAGAAAGCAAAAATACAGCCAGGTATTGGTTAAGGATATAGTCCTTCAAAATGGTCATTTCTAATTTCTATACCACTGAAACCAGCTGCACTGAATTCCTGCTGCACGATATGGTGGAAAATAAGATGCAAATGAAAACCTGAGGTGGTGACTTGAGTGAAGGAAAGGGCTTGTTGTTGCCCAAGATTACAATAATTGTGTTGTTCTCAGCAAAATCTTTTCTAAGCCAAGAGCAGTACAAATGTTTCTGGAACATCACTTCTCTTTTTCCTTAAAAAAAAAAAAAAAAAAAAAAAAAAAAAAACTTAGCGATTTTGCCTCCTCTTTGGGGATGAAATTATTTCCTTGACAGTTGGCAAAGGAAGAAGATTCACAAGTCTCAGCAACTGTTTTCCTGGTGGAAAAATCTAAGTGAAATGATGAGAACATCTGGCAAAGCTCTTAAATAAAACAGTACTTTGAAACAGAACTGATTCAGTGTATCCTAGGACATTACATCAGTGACATTAGAACAATTAATATTCAAGATGTGCTTAATTATAATTATACTCCACAGATGTTCCATGGGAAGAAGTGGAGCACTGTGCTTTCAGGTTGAGCTCTCATGCAGGCAGACTAATACAGTGGCACTTTATTTTGTCCCCATAAAAAAATATTAACAAGATTGACTGTTAAACCAAAATGATGCATGAGAATCTCAGTGGCAGCACTCAGCCAGCATTGGGGATTGTGTAAACAGTGAATATATTGTTTTATTGACTGAATTTCAGCACTAGGCTGGAGAATTCTGCATGTGGTGGCACATTCCTGACAAGCCCTTTGTGCTTGAGCCCGGTCTAATGTGAGGATAATGGGAAAGAAATCAAGGATCTCCAGGCTGAGGGAGGAATTCTGATACTTTTAGCATTAATCTCTGTTGGTTTTTTGGAACCTCTGTAACATTCACTTGATCTCAACTGAAATCAAGACTGCAGCTGCTTCAATGGGAAAGTGACTCCCCACTAATGTAGTCAGTGGGAAAAAAAATTGGGATATTAGTAGCCTATTAAAAATTAACAGTATTTAATGGTGCCTTGGAGGTAAACCAAGGTTGAACAGGAAACCCTGGGGACATTTCCTAGCCTTCAGTACTTATTTTAGCACCATTTTTAGCAGTGAAAGAATTTGGTTTGTATTAGGTGGTTATGAGCTGGGTATAATTCAGCTAAAAATGCAGGATATGTGTCGTTTAAGACAGCTGTGAGAAATCTTTGCAATTTAGTGTTGAAAATGAGCAGCTACCAGATCAAAACATGTATAGGTACCTATATTATTAAGACAAAGATTTTTGTGCCTTCATATCTCCTGTTCTCAAGAAGTTATATTTGATAAGATAACAAATTCTCAATTAACAGAGTATCAAGCAATATCAAATTCTCCTTCTAAGAAAAAGAAGTCGGTCAGTATTTTTGTTGCTTGCTGAGGTCAAAAGTACAGCTACCACTCTGGATATAAAAACAACTCCATGAAGTCCCTTGGGAATCCTGTAAGTGAGTTGAAGTGCAACCTTAACTCATCTGAAAACAAAAAGTGCTTTTACAGGAGATCTGCACTTGAGATTTGATTAAGAAAAAAGGAAATAATGTGCTCTGACTCCATCAAGCTCCCAGTGAAGAGCTGCAGTTAACACACTGCTCCACTCCTATTCAGCCACTTGTTAATTGTGTACAAACAGTTACAATAATTCATGCTTCATGGGTAAAATTTATGGGCATAGACATGAAGTCCAAGAGTGAAATATACTTCTGAGTTCCAAGAAATGAGGATAAATTATGAAAAACTCCTGTTTCCAAACAACTTGAAAATGTGTCCAGTACTACTAATTAAAATTACTCAGCTGAGCATCTGATTTTAATTAACTGAATGAGGTTGTGATGGATGTGGTGTTTGTCATTTTGTCTCATTTTTCATATCTAATGAAACTTCACATTTGCTTTCTCAAACTGTGAGAAAAATAAGTGTTCTATTATTTCAATAGATATCTCTAAAACCACCTTTAAATAGATATTTCTAAAACCCCTGTAGACATACAAGATGGGTTTTTCATAAAACTGAAGTGTTCACTGCATAGAGTACCTTGAAAAAATCTTTTGGGTTTAAAAACCCAAAGAATTAGGAAGGTGGTGTTTCAGCAGATCAGCTTTTTACTTTCAAACCCCCAAAGTCTCAGGGGTGTACAGTGTAATTTATCTGCTTGCAATACTGTTTAAGTGGCAGCTATTTTCATATAGTTGGTGATTTGTGCTGCATTTGGCTCACTATTGAACTAAAATAATATTTGCACCTGTACCCAGATTTCTCAGTAAATTCTTTCTTTCTTAATTTTTTACCTAAGCCAGCCCTAAGATTTATTGATCAGCTTCATGTTGGAATGAGGGGAGAGAGGAAAAGAGAATGGAAAAGAAGCATTTCCTCCTATAACTTTTATTTCTCTTACCTAGCAGTTCCTGAACTATGTTTATGCAGAAAATGTTGTGTAACACTGTTTAGTTCTGCTGACTGTAGTTTATAGAAAGGCACTAAAAGCAGCAGGGGTTTCCACATTCCCCTCTTCTCATGCAGACAGCCTTGTGGGACTTCTCTTTGACTGAAACAACATGAATTAGGGTTTTGTGGGGTTGGTTTGTGTTTCAGATGTCGCCAGCTTCTTTCTCTCATCACTTCTAAGGTCAGAGAACAAAACCAGTCATTTTTAAAATTGCTGTTTTTGGGGGGATGAGCTGTTATTAGTGTGGTGGCTTTCCACAAGCTGCTGAGGGGGTTTCAGTCTCATGGAGCTGATCTGCTCAGGTTTCTGCTCACAGCATCCTGGGACTGGATTTTAGGGAGAAATCCTGCAAAAGTCACCCTGGCAGGGCTCCTGTCCCAGGCACTGCTCCATCGAGTGTGACTGCAGGACAAGGCTGTCCTGGGCACTAAGCTCAGCCTAAACCCCTGGCTGAACACTTTGATGCCTTGGGCTTTAGCTTTTATATTGTTCAGAATCTCTGCTGCTTAGTGTGTAACTCTGAAAATTCATATTAAATGTTAGTGAGTTCTCTTCACAGGGCAGTGACAAACAATTCCTTCCCAGCTGGAGAATCAAGGACAATGGTACCCAAAAATCATAAACAGCAGTGAGGGAAAGGGGGAAAGCCAGGGGCTGAGACTTCATAGCCTGGGGCTGTGCTTGGATATTTGACCCCAAGATGAACAAAATCTTACAAAAGTGTAAAACTCATGATCAGGATCCATCCTGGATTTGATTTGGGTGTAGCCCTGGCCAGGCTCTTGCACTGCCCAAGGTAGAATCCTTTCAATAAATTCCTATTTTTTCTCTTCTAGTCTCTGTTCCAGGTCAGCCTTTCCAGGCAACAACTTGGCAGGTGATTTTAGGCTGAAATATCTTAAATTTGATCCAAGAGCTTATCTGGGCTGCTCTCAAGTGATAACAGGAATCAAGGTTAGTGAGTTTTCTTTCCTCTGTGAGTTAGGTCAGGGCAGAAAGTTCTGAGACTAAATGGATTTTCACATGTGCTTTTTAATAGTTATTTCAGGAGCATTTCAATAAAAACTATTTCAGGAGCATTTCAATAAAAACTCTTGTTTGCAAAGCAAGGAAATAAAAGCCCAGATGTGCCAAAATTCACATGTGGGTTGTCATGCTTGTCAGCCATGTAAGCTTGTGGACATCTTGTAAAACACAATTTTAAAAAATGGTTCTATTTAGTTTGAAGTTTTCTCCAAACATAAAAGTAATATAATTGGAGTTTAAAATAAAGGGAAAATATGTGTTGTGTTCTGTTGTAATTGCAACTAGAGATATTTTAGCTCAAGATTTCTGTTATGGTTGTTAGAGGGCATTTCCTCACTCTGCAAGGTGGTATCCTGTATCTTTGAGACTCTGCTGGAGAAGATTCCACACCTCCCCTTCTTGGGCTATATGACAGGGACAGTAATTAGCACTAAACTCCAAGGCAATTTATTTTCATAAAATTAATAATAATGAAGATAATTTCATTTTAGAAAGCAGCTCTGTGAAAAGCCATCTCAGATCTCTGCGTGGAGATCTTGATTATACAGTGAAGAGGAGCTGCTCACAAGAGGGAGTATTAGCAGAGCCACATTCCACTAAAAACACTCCAAGTCTTGCCAAGTTTCTGTGCACAAAATAATATGCATGCTGTGCTGATGTTATTAGTTTCCATCCTTCAAGCTGCTGCAGTCCCCTCTGTATAAATCTATCCTGAAGAATCTTTATATGCCAAGGAATATGATCCCTAACCACTTTAAAGTGTGATGCATTTAAAAGAGTGCAAAACAAAGTGTGTTAAAATCCAGAAAAGGAGACTGAGTGGATGCCTATTTGAGTTATTTCTGTTTCCTATCTGTGAAAATTGAATTGACTGATAGTAGAAAGAAACATTTAACTGGTTTTATTTTATCAACTTTTATTTCATTTGCTTGTCTTTAAATTCTATGGGTTCCATAATCAAAATCTTGAAGTGGAAAGCATCTTGAGACATTATGGAGTGAATGTATAAATTTTAACCCGATTTGAAAAATACTGCTCTTGTTTTCTTTCAAAGCAAAGTACTATGTGGCCCATAATGCCATTGCAACATGTACAAATAAATCACTGTATTCACTTGGTAGGCTGACAGGCCTTTTAGTTCATGAATTCGTGGTGCCTGAATGCCTTCCTGAACAGAACATATTGGATCAGAATTATTTTGTGAGTCTGCTTTGCAGCCTGAGCTCTGAAACCATCACCTCATGGGGAAGTGAGGAGGAAGCTTTGGTCTCCTCCATTCCTGAGCAGCCAAACTGCATCCACAGCCCCACAATTCTCATGTCATCCATGTGTTAAAATGAATGCACATGGATGTAAATATCATCAATGGGTGTAAATACCATCCATGGCATTTACATATTGGTGAAAAGGATTGGTCAGATGGAAGTTAAAATATTCATGAACGCTTGTTGAAAGATTTTTGTTGATCATCAGGTTTTAATGAATAAATGCACCAGCTCTGGCACAGGATATTTCCAAAATTTAGGTGACTTATTTTACTGCATTTTCATTTACAGCCTTTTTCTTTCCTTTAACTTTTTTTTTTTTTACTGTTTTGTTCTTCTGCAGAGTCACCAGATGGAATTGGAACATTGTCTAGGTTGTAGGAGTGATATGTGGAATCCTAAACCCCACCAGATTATTGCAGGTGTGACTACCCTGATCTTGATGAAGGTAAGTGGTGGGAAGACTGAAGCTGCAGGGGGGGAAAAAAAAAGTCATCTATCCAGCAAAACAGGTTAGCAGGAGACTGTTTTGTTCCCATTGCTCACATTTTATTCATGCATCCAGAAAAGTTAATGGTCAGGATATGTAGCTGCACATTTGACATGTTTCACATGTTTATTATAAATTTAATGTGACTAAACTTTATTATCTCCTACTTGAGAATGCCTGGGGTATGTGATTCGTTTTGATTACTTGGTACAAAAGTTTCTCGTAATATAACCCCCATTCTTCATTGTCCCAGATTCTCATTTATACAAATTTCTTGTATCATGAATTTTGTACAGATTCCTGACAAGGTCCCCTATGTCACTAAGCTTGTTAAGGCCTGTGCTGCTCCATGTGCTACATCTAAAATCAATTTCAGTCGCTTTGACCACTGTGCAGATGGAACATTACTCATGCATTAGACTCTCTAAGTGGGGTAGAACAGAACCTTACATTTATTCCTTACAATTGTATCTGCATTTTTGTATTATATATGGTTCAGTAACCTTTTGTGGGAGACCAGGAGATGCCTCTGGAGGCAACACAATGTGCATCAGAACTGATTTATACTGGAACATCTGTCAACTTTTCCCTAGGACCTAGCTGTGCCAGGATACACATGTCATCTTTTCTAATGACTTATCCAAAGACAGAGGCTGGCTGTGGGAAGAGCTCTGTCACAGGAATGAGTCTGATACTGCCTGCTGCCATTTTTCCAAGGAATGCTGTTCAATTTTTGGTTCAGGGCTTTGCAGCTTGCAGTTTAGAGAGCATTTTGCCCACAGGGTTAGCATTTGTATTAATGAACTTCTGAAAACAGGGCATAGAAATGCTGCTGGAAAACGTGGAAAGCACACATGCAAAGAACTATGAAAATATTCCAAAGAACTTAATTTTCCTTCTGAAATTTAAAAAATATTCTCCAACCAACATCCATATCTCTCTGTGTCTCCCATGAGCAAACAGAAGAGCTTAGAAGAGCCCAATTTTATATTTTGTATTTTATAGCCCTGGAAATGGATCTGTTGAGCCCCATGTGAACATTTTGCCCGTGTGGAGCCTGCATGTCTCCATCATTTTGGATAGCCATGATTCAGTGTGCCAGGTGAGTGACAGCCAGGTACTCAGAGGAGTTACCTACAGTCTAAAAGATTTAGCACTTGCAATTCCCCCTCTCAGTTTTTTATCCATCACCCCTTTATTCTAGGGTTGTTTCCTTACTCTTAATTGAAGTAGTATTTTCATGCTAACTTCAGAATCCTTCCTTAGGAAACACCAAATACTAAAGCATCCTCTACTATAAAATACTCACATTTTAGCAGATGAGTTCAATCACAAGAAACTGAAAAATTGATCAGGTCCACAAATGTTCCTTTACAAGGGAACTGTTCCCAATATTAAAAACATAAACAGTGATTTCCTCCTGAAGAGTGTATTCTTATTAACATAATTAATATTTTCAACATTACATAACCTTTTTTCAGTTCTGTTGCCTGTTAGCATGATGTAAATATTAGCATTTTGTCATAAGAGGTCTGATAATGTTCTTTTTTTGTGCTTCAGGTAGTCACCAGCTAAACTGTAGCAGTTCTGAATTAAGTGTGTAAATGAGCAGGAATTTCCTCTTTTCTTACAGTAGATGTCAAAATTATAATTTCACATAGAGGAGCTTTGTTTTATTTTGCCTAAAAATATATTTCCTCCCGTTTGTAAGTCAATTTGCAAACTGTAAAATGGCATTTTATTATAATTTTCAATTTAAAATATCTTGGTTAGTATTAGTTAGACCAAGTAATTATTTTTAGGGCTAGCCATAATGCATGTGTATGTACAAAGCAAAAAATTAAAATGAAACTGTAACTTAAGCTGAGCATGACTCCAGTTGTCCTCACAGATTTTTAGTCTGCACCATGTTTTGTGTCTTTTTGGCTGGTTTCACTGCTTTTTTATTGATTCAGTTTAGCAGACTGGCTTATATGTTAGAATGATTTAGGATGCTATATTTTTAATTTTCCAATTTAGCTCTCTCTTGTATGTGCAAACACTGTGTGTGATTGTAGGGCAGGTATTTATGGGTTAACTAGGCACAGCTCCATTTTAAGGACTGGACAGAATGTTGGAGTGTAACAGTTCTGTGTTTATTACAGGATTTGAGTGAAACTCCTGTTCCACCTGAGCTGCACTGGCTGTTCAGGGGATGGATCATCTCACTGCCTTCTGGCAGCTGACTGTTCTAAATAATCTAATATTCATCAGTCCATGGGAAGAAATCTGATCTAAAGGGCTAATTAGCTTAATTAGTGGAGCTATCTAGAATGGGAGGCCTGGCCTCAGTCTCATGTGAAATCTAAAAGAAGAAAGTGAGTTTCCTGCAAAGAAAGGGTGCAGGACTTGGCACACTGCCCTGGGATACAGCAGGGTGACTGATGGAACCTGGACAAGCCTTTTCTCAGGAATTCTTGGTTTGCTCTGTGCAATTCTTCACTGTGGTCCTTCAAAGCCAGCGTGGCATCACTCACCAGGGTTTGTGCATGGTCCCAGGGCCTCTGTCATGGACTTTCCTTGCATGCTAAGGGAATTTTGTCAAAACAGCATCCTCCAGCAGATCAACCAAGGTCCTTCATGTCCATTCTTTAGTGCTTGCTCATTTTGGAAAATGTTAGAGCACAGGGATGTGACAGGATCTTTTGT
This sequence comes from Toxostoma redivivum, assembly GCA_013397375.1. NCBI lineage: Eukaryota > Metazoa > Chordata > Aves > Passeriformes > Mimidae > Toxostoma > Toxostoma redivivum. The sequence goes on from VXBI01010369.1 coordinate 308,760, forward strand.
GTCATCAAAATGAAACAAGCTGATGGAATCAGAGTCATTTAGGTTGGAAAAGACCTGCAAGATCAAGTCCAACTTGTGACTGAGGTTTAGTTGACATGGTGATGTTTCCCAACATCTCTGTGTCAACTAAACCATTGCACTAAATGCTATGGCCAGTAGTTAAGTAATTTTGTTGTAACAAGCAAAAAGGAAATTTACATTTTTTTTCTTTCTTTTCTTTATAATCACATTTTTACAAACCTCTGACCCGTGCAATCCAGTATTAGATCATTTAGTGGGAGTTAATTTGCCGCTTTGGGGCCAGAGAATCATACTTTGCCCAATATCTAGCTCAAAATCTGTGGAAAGTGAATATATTAATGGCTTTCTAACTGTAGTCTAATTTAAATCTGTTAATTATTGCCATTTCTACAAGCATCCTTTGTGCTGTAATGCACAAAAAAAACAACATTTAAGAAAAATGAGTGCTGTGGGTTTCTCTCTTGAGATGTCCCCAGTTGGAATGAATAATGGTGCCACATTACCCTCAGAAGGTCAATGGGGCTGGAATGTTGTGTGGAGCTGGATCAACCAGCACTGACTTCCCATTGACTTTCTGTTCCAGCTGTCCCATGTACAAATCTTCAGACCAAAGCTGTGGGTATAATTCCTTTTATTGTTTTGGTCAGGGAAAGGATTTTTGCCTGTAAACATTCCAAAAAACTCGTGTGTGGGTGCCAAGCCAAGTGTTCTGTCTGGCATTTGTGAGTTAATGAAAGAGCTGCTTCAGCCTTCGAGCTGGATTTCAGAGCACAGAATCTGGAGAGGAATGTTGCAAATGTAATGTGACCCAAGCCTCTCCTAATGAGAATTTACATAAAGAATGACCCTGTGGAATTCAGCAATGGATGGTGCTGCAGTTTAGGAGAATGGAATTGTGTCTCCAGCCCAGAGCAACTTAAAAGTAGGGATTGGAAGGTTTTGATCTTGGGGGAAATGTAAGTGCTTTGCACTTTCTCAGCCATTCACTGTAGACTGAAGTGGCTTCTGCAGGTGGCTGCTAATAGAAAAAAAGGCTGAGGTTATTGGAATATGCCTAATATAGTGAAAAAAAGTGTACAGGCTTTATTTCATTGTGCTTTTCAGTCAATGGAGAAATAATCACAAGGTGAATGCATTTCTAGAGAACAGTGTTACATATAAATAAAATAATAAAACAGTATGAAAAGCAAGATCTTATTCCTGAAACTTTCAGTATTCCTAGGTGATGGTTAATCCAGGTACTATTATAAATTCACTTCTGAGACTGATGTGTTTAACCTGCTGTGGTCACATGGATAAACAGACTGGAGGATACAGAAATGGGAGAACAAGGATTCTCCCAGCTATGCACAGATGGAGAACTCTGTGATCATAGAGCCCCTCTATAGTTAGGAAGGAGAAAGATGCACATCAGGAGAGTGGTGCTGGTATAAGAGGAATTGTGTTCTCAAGTCCTGCATCTTATTTTTGGCAGTGCAAGAATCTGCAGTTCCTTTTAACTCCATTAAATGTTTGAAGTTTGAAGGACAGCTCTAGGTTTAATAGTTTTTCACTCCTATTCCTACCTTGTCAGCTTATGGAACAACTGTTTGCTAATTGCTTTAGGAGAAAAGACAAAAATGAAGGCTGGTATAAAATGCAAAGCAGTATCTCAGAGTTACTAGCTGGAATCTTTCTTGATGTGTTTGAGTTTCCATCTGTGTGTTTATATAATGTAGAACAGGAAATGGAAATGCAAGTGTACCAAAAATAATAATAATAAAAAAAATCATTGACAAACTCATCTAGGAGACATGTGTGTGTATATATATAAATACATATACACATGCATATAGATGATTTAGATATAGATTTAGATTAGACATAGATATAGATTAGATATACAAATAAATATGTACATCAGAGTTCCTGGAGTGAGAATATTTGCTAAGTTAGGAGCTTACAGTGGTGCTAATTGCAGTGGTCCTGCAATACATCACCATCAATGATGCTGAGAAAATTCTCCCCAGGCACAATGAGGGTTAATGTTTGATATTGAAACAATTCATTTATATTTTCTTAGGTCACTTTTATTTCAGTCTGAAGGTATAATCAAAGTCCAGGATAGATTTTCTGGTGCCATGAGCTATTTGGAGGTAGATTTTTAATGAAAATGGCAGCATTTTAAAAACACACAGCTTGATCAAAAGAGATTTGTTACCTCAGAAAGCTTTTCAAGTCCTAAGTAATTAATATAAATATAAAACCTCTCTGAAAGAGGTTTGTAGGAAAATGCACATCCTCTTCCTCATAGAAATGGAAAAAACTTGAGATAGAAATGAAGTGATTTCCACAGGGCCATAAAATGTGATTGGAATCAAAATTATTTTGGAATATTGGTGCTTCCTGCCCCATGCCTGCAGCCCAGCCTGGCTCTCAGTGCTGGAATTACAGGCAAACAGCCCTGGGAGCTGTTTCTCCATGAATGTCACAGTTTACAGCCCCAGCTCATTCAGAAACAAGTTTTGCACATGAGGTCTCCTTTTCTTTTTTTTTTTT